>LN483491.1:254987-360452 GCA_900002565.1 Culicoides sonorensis | reverse complement strand
CCCTAGTCCAAATTTTCAGCGGACCTCGGCCAACGAAAATAAGGCATAGTTTCAGAAGAAACTATGGGTCTACGAAGCCCCAAAAAGGCTGTAGCGGTGTTTTCGTAGGTTGAGCCGTCGATCTGACTATATATAAAAGTATTATAAAAAAGCACGATTTTCCTGAAATTAATCAAAATTTCTTTCCTAACAATGTTTCAGAACGTCAAATTAAAAAAAAAACGTTAAATTTTCAATTAAATTAAAATTCCATCAAATTTATTATGAAATTCTTACAAGCAAAAAACTGATTCCCAGTAAACACACGTCCCTTGTAACTCCATAAATTTAATCCACTTGGGCACCATTTCACTTCCAGTCAACTGTCAAAAGTGAATGTTTTTATCGTATCGTGTATACTGTTAGACGTGCAACATACACAAGAGTGAAAAGCAGAAAAATTTAATCTTCAACATTATTTCACTAAATTAACTCATAAAATCAAGAAATAAAACTTAAAAATATCACAAAAACATCCATCGACGTCTAACGTCAACGAAAAGTGTGAAAATCATCATTGATTTGAATTGAAAGTTACTTTTTCAGAGAAAAACAAAATTTCATTAAAAAAAGTGTAAAGTAAAAAAAAAAACAAAGGAAAATATCGATTTTTTGAATTCTTATAGTGTATGATTAAAAAGCTAATAAATTATTAAATTCAAGAAGTAATCATGGCTAAGGTACGTTAATTACACAACATTTGACTTGTCAATACGTGGAATTGTTGTGAATGATTAAATTTTGTCTTGATTGTTGTAATGTTTACATTTCTGAGCTCAGATTTATGTATATTTTATGAATGGGAGGCGTGTGTGTGTGTGTGTGTGTAGGACTTATATGCTGATTATCGTATTATTATGATTATTTTTCCACATCATCGTTTCATTTCATCGAGAAAAAAAACACTCAAACCTCAAAATTTGATTTTTATTGACATGAAATTAAATCACGTTTCAATGCGGAATTTTTTCATTTAAAAAAAATGAAAAAAAAAATCAATTTAAATTTCCATGTATAATGATGATATTTGGTGACCTTAGTGCGCAACACCCTAATCATTGTGCCATCAACTACAACTTTAATGTGCTTCATTTAAAATGCTTTTCATCTTCATTTTCTTCGTCTTTAAATGCAAAATAATTATGTTTTTATGGATTTTTTTTTCACATACACTCACTTTACTACACTAAAGTTGAGATCTGTTACGATAATGAGTAGGAAGGGATGCTTCCGGAAAAGTTGATGGTGTATTTCCAGTTATTTCCGATGAAAACATAAAATATTTAACTGAAAATGTTGAGTGTGATGAAATTTTTGGGTTAGAGAAATCGATTTCAATACAAAAAAGGAAAAAAAAAGAGGAAAAAACATGTCTCGACCTATTTTCTTGTTTTCTTGTTAATTTTCTAGTATTAAAGTGTACAATGAAGAGTCTGTGTCAAGGACGATCATCGATTTTCATCACGTTTTTCCACATCATTTGGTATTTGATTTCATTTAAAAGTACGGAGAATTTTTTTTGCATTGAGATTCAGAGAAAGTTTTGTGTTAACTAGCAAATTACTTTCAATTAAAAGTTTGTTAAAGTTCCTTTGATGATTTGCAGTTTTTTGAACTCATTTTGTATAGGAAATGAATTTAACTGCAAAAATTTCTAGGACTAAGGTGATGAAAGTCAATGATTTAGATGAAAATTGGGTTGATTTTCGGAAAAATTATTAATTTAATGTTCAAAATCGTATTTGAATCTATTTTCTAGACCTTTAGACCAATGATGAACATCAATTTATGAAAAGAGAGAGGAAAGTGAGAGAGATTGAGAGAAAAATTTACTAAGAGAGAATATTTTTTTTGCCAAGATCAGGAAATAGAGCTCGAACGACCTGGAAATTTTCCTTAACTGTGCTTTTTTTAAGAGAAAAAGAAGGAGAGAGAGCGAGAATCAAATGTTGAGAGAGAATATTTTTGAGTATGGAAGAGTGAGAGAGATCAAATGACCTTGAATATTAACCAAAAGTACTCCGAAGTGTCTTTTTTCCTAGCCAAGAGAGAAAATGAGAGAGAGCAAAACAAAATATCACTATTAGAGAAAAATTTTAACTCAAAATGATAGTAAGAGAGCCCAAATGTCCTTGAATTTTAATCCAGATGGACTTCGAAGTGTAATTTTTTATGTCTAGATATTTAGAAAGAGTGAGAGAGAGAGAGAGAAGAAAACAAAATTTCACTATTAGAGAAAAATTTTAACTCGAAATGAAAGTAAGAGAGCCCAAATGTCCTTGAATTTTAGCCAAACGAACTTCGAAGCGTAATTTTTTAAGTCTAGATAGCTTGAAAGAGTGTGTGAGAGAGAAAGAGAGAGTGAGAGGAATAGAAAATTTCATCAAGAGAAAAAATTTTCAAGTCAAAATGAGACTGAGAGAGCCCAAATGACCTTGAATTTTAACCAAACGGACTCCAAACAGTAATAACTGAAAATTACCTTTCAATAGAAATTTTTTCCTTGAATAAATCAAAATTTACTGAAAAATTTTTATAAAAACATTCCACTTATCCATAAAATCATCATAAATAAAATCAATTTGTGTGTGTTTCTTTTTTGAGTATCATTACATTAAATCACATCATTCAAATTTCGGTTAATATCCATTAAAGTGAAATGATACTCGTGATAAAGTGCTTCATAATGTGAACAAGAGAGATAATTGTTCGAGATTATGCTTAACTGACACTTTCATTTCTTTTGATAAAATCCTAAAATTTTGAAATGAATATTTTGACGTGCCTGTATCTGTCTTTTTTTTATTTTTATTGTGAATCATGTTGTGTGATATGAAAAAATAAAATAAATTTGGGTAGCACATGTCACATAAAACGATTTATCATCATAAAAAAATACATAAAAATATCAATAATTTTTTTTCTTTCATTTTTTTCATGGTAACAGCGCATGAAAGCAGGCAAATGCCCTACAGACGAGTTATCACTTAAAAATCGAGCCATTGTAAATCCCGTCGATTTCCCGGAAGATGTCAAATACATCGATGTCTCAACAGGGCCAGGGCAACATTTTGTCTTCTCCGTTGAATATTGTCCGGAAATTCCACGTCTTTGCATTGGATTTTCGTTGCTTCAACGTAAATGGGCGACACTCAGCATTAATCAGGACTTGGATGTGAAACCATTCCGATTTGAGGATATGCGATCATCGGAGGTCATTAGTAATGTGACAATTGAAGTTGATTTCTTGCAAAAGAAGACGACAACACAAGAGCCCTATGACTCTGATATGATGGCAAAGGAGTTTTTGATGCAATTTGCTGGACTCGCTGTCACAGTGGGCCAACCTTTGGTCTTTAGTTTTCAGGACAAGAAGTTACTTGGATTGAATATTAAATCGTTGGAAGCGATTGATGCAAGTCAATTCGGGCAGCCGAATGTTGAGCCAAAGAAAACTAATTTTGGACGTCTTCTTGGCAATTCAACAGTTTGTTTTGAGAAAGCTGAGGGATCTGCATTGAATTTGACTGGCAAAGCAAAAGGAAAAATTGTCCGCCAAAGTATCATCAACCCCGATTGGGATTTCGGAAAAATGGGAATCGGTGGTTTGGATAAGGAATTCAATGCGATATTCCGTCGTGCATTTGCATCTCGAGTCTTCCCCCCGGAAATTATTGAACAATTGGGCGTAAAACACGTCAAAGGTATTTTGTTGTATGGTCCACCGGGTACTGGTAAAACTTTGATGGCCCGTCAAATTGGTAAGATGTTGAATGCACGTGAGCCGAAAATCGTTAATGGTCCCCAAATTTTGGACAAATATGTGGGTGAATCAGAAGCGAATGTAAGACGATTGTTTGCTGATGCGGAAGAAGAAGAGAAACGACTTGGACCAAACAGTGGTCTTCATATCATTATCTTTGATGAGATCGATGCCATTTGTAAGGCAAGAGGAAGTGTTGCTGGAGCTGGTGGTGGTGTCCATGATACCGTTGTCAATCAATTGCTAGCCAAAATTGATGGTGTCGAGCAATTAAACAACATTCTCGTCATCGGTATGACAAATCGTAAAGACATGATCGATGAAGCTCTCATGCGACCTGGTCGATTGGAAGTCCAAATGGAAATCAGCCTTCCAAATGAAGCTGGTCGTAAACAAATTCTCGACATCCATCTCGGACGAATGCGTGAATTTAAGAAAATAAATCCCGATGTTGATACAGCTGAATTAGCAGCATTAACCAAAAATTTCAGTGGTGCCGAACTTGAAGGTCTTATCCGTGCTGCCCAATCCACTGCAATGAATCGTCTCATCAAAGCCACATCAAAAGTCGAAGTTGATCCAGGTGCCATGGAAAAACTCCTTGTATGTCGTGCCGATTTCTTGCACGCCCTCGAATTTGACATTAAACCCCAATTCGGAACCTCCGCTGAACTTCTCGATCACTTCCTGGCACGTGGCATCATAAATTGGGGCCCACCCGTGTCACATGTCCTCGAAGATGGTGCTCTGTACATTGAACAAGTCAGATCATCACCCGATTGTGATTTGGTCTCAATTCTCTTGGAAGGACCTCCAAATTCTGGTAAAACTGCACTTGCAGCGAAATTGGCACAAATGTCAGATTTCCCATTCGTCAAAATCTGCTCACCTGAGGACATGGTCGCATTTACCGAGTCAGCCAAGTGTCTTCAAATACGAAAGGTATGACATTGAAATTAATTTCATCACATTTAACTTGAAATTTAATTTTAACAGATCTTTGAAGATGCAAGTCGATCAACTCTCAGTTGCATTTTAGTCGATAACATTGAACGTCTACTCGATTATGGTCCAATTGGGCCACGATATTCCAATTTGTCACTTCAAGCGTTACTGGTCTTACTCAAAAAACAACCACCAAAGGGCAAGAAACTGTTGATTATCTGTACTAGTAGTCGACGGTAAGGAATTTCATGTAAAAAGTTTCAAAATTTCATTTAAACCATTTTTTTCAATTTCACAGCCAAGTCCTGGAAGACATGGAAATGCTTTCAGCATTCACATCAGTATTGCATGTCCCGAATGTGTCAGCACCGGAGCATGTAATGGCCGTGCTTGAACACACCGATACATTTACCAAGCCTGAAATGCAATCAATTTTCAAGAAATTACATGGACACAAGTAAATTTCCGTTAAAATTCAAATTTTAACCGTTAAATTTCAAATTTTTTCACTTTTTCACAGAGTTTTCATTGGAATCAAGAAATTGCTAGCTCTCATTGATATGGCAAAACAAACCGATCCAAGTCAACGTGTAATAAAATTCCTGTCAAAGTTGGAAGAGGAAGGCGGACTTGATCCAGTTACCAGGCAGTAATTTATTGTCGAAAAAGTTTTGGGTATCGGTGTTGTTAAATTTAGCGATGTCTTTTAAGTTTGAATTGAAATTGAAATTTTCCGTTGCTTTTTAAATTTAAATTAAAAAATTTTCCGTTGAAAATTGAAATGAAAAAATCCCATAAATTAAGGAATCGGAATTGAATGCAATGCAATGAAACGTAGAAGAAAAATGCCTGAAACTTTTAAGATTAATATTGAAAATTATTTCCTTTTGTGCTAAAAGTGCTAAAAAAAATAAATTTAAATTTAAAGAAAAAATTGTATTAAATTAAAAAAAAAAATTGTGACATTTTTTTTTGTAGCGAAAAATTAGCATTTAAATTCAAATTTAGTGGATAAGCGACAGTTATTGATTTTCAAAATAATATAATTCAAATAATTTAAGTCAATGTTAAATTAAAGCTTAAAAAAATTACTTTTTAAGGTTAAGAAGCAAAAAAAATGTAGAACAAAGTTGTTTATTATTATAATTATTATTATGATTGTTGTTAAAATTTAAATTTCATGAAATTTAACAAAAAAAAATCTTAGTTTTTACGAACGTCAGCAACGATTGATGTTGAATTCTAGTCATTAATTGTTTAAACTTAATTGAAATGACATTTAAACGTCAAAAATTTAATTTAAAATTTTTTTTCCGTTATTTTTTAAATTAATTCCATTTAAATAGTCTGCCATTTGCGAAAAAAATGTGTCTAATCGTTATTACGATCAATTTTGGTCAATTTCTGATACCTAAATAAAAAAAATTACATTTAAAGAAATTTAATTAAAAAGGACCTTGTTCTATTCAAATGTCCGTATAAAATTATATTTAATCAATATTTATCATTAAAAATTAAAAAAAATAAATAAATAAAAATATTAGATTAGTGAATTAAAATTAAGATTACAAAAACAAAAAAATCATGTTAAGTTAAAAAAAAAAAAATTACATTTAAAATTTAACGGAAATTATTTATGGAAAGTTGAAATCTTGTTATTAATTATTAAAATGTAGTTGAAAGATGCACTTTATTGAGATTTTTCTCAAAAAATAACAAAAATGTTAAAATTTACTCTTAAAATGTAGCAAAAATTAGAATGCACGTTGTTAAATTTAAATTTAAATTAAATTTCAGTTACAATTAAATTAGGGTGACAATCTGGTTTCGAACTAATCTAATGATATTTTTTTCAGGGCTGGGGTGAAATGATATTAAATGAAAATGAATGGAATGGGATGAAAATGGAACATTATTTTGAAAATTGAGGTTGATATGAGAGGATTGGAATCGTGACAATGCTTCTACTCACCCCTAAACGAACAATTAAATGAAATTTAACTTGAATTTCCAGCCCTGAATTGAGAAAATTAAATTCCATTCAAAAATTTAATGTTTTTTCGTAGTCTAAACGATAAAAAGTATATTGAAAGGTTTACAAGGCAATTTCATGACGAAATTTTCTTAAAAAAGTTAAAATTCCAACCCTGACCTGAGGCAAAAACCTTTTTCATGGCCCTTCAGTGTTGTTTGGACACAAAATTTATTTTTCCGAAAATTCTTACGTCGAACCCTTCTTATAATATTGACTTAAAATCCCTCTCAATTTGATCAGAAACCCAATGAAAATATATTGCAGGGTTGGTAAAATTCAAATTTGATACTTTCCTGTTTGGACAGTAACCGAAAACTGATTAAAAAAAATCATCATTAAAAAACTTGGGGCTTAAATAGAATTCATTGAGGACACGATAGTGCCCTTGCCGAACCTTAAGGACTTCAGGGTTGGAATTTTTCTAACAACCTTTAAAACGAAATTTCTTTAATTTATCCAATAAAGTGTTTTCTCGATCCAACCCTGACATCCTTTGAATTAATTGAAGTTTCAGAGTCCAGCCCTACTTACCTTTTACATTTATTATTAAATTTCAAATTACAGCCCTGATTGTTATTTAAGTCAATCTGTTTCCTAAATGTAAAAGTAAATAATCAGCATTTAATTAAAAATTTTCACTTAATACTACTCTTGATGTATGTGTAGCTTTAGAAATAACTTCAAATAATGAATTTGCGCTTTCAAAATAAAAAAAAAACATCAAATTAAATTAAAGTAAAAAATAATCATTGATATCAAAATCATAGTAAAATACATAAAAAGATGCATTCCAACTTTTTTTGAACTAAGTTGAACTAAAATTTAAAAAAAATGAAATATCCGCCTAAAAACTAAACTAACGTAATCTCAGCAATAATCTTTGACCCTCATTGACACTGAAATGTGACGCGATTGATTGAAAATCGATTTTTCCATTTCAATGTCATCAGGGTTAGATCTAAATAAAAAAATCCACCCCTTAATTGATAAATTGAAAACAAAAAATTAAAAATAAATAAGGACAAGGTTAATGAAGAAAATATTAAAAAAATATTATTAAAAAAAAATATCAAAACAAAAAATATGATATACAAAGTTAAAATGATTATAAAATAATATTAAAAAAAAAATTAGATAAGAAATTATGCGAAATATTTGAAATTTATCGATATTTACAAACAAAAAAATGGAATGGTTTGGAAAATGAAACACAATTAATGGGACAGTTACTGATCTAATTATAAAGGAATAAAAAAATATAAATAGATACAAAAAAATTAAATTTCAATTTTATTTCCCACTTTCAACTTCCAGCCAAAGTAAAGCCTGATACAAATCATTAATTAAATCTTCAGGATCTTCCAAGCCCACACTTAACCTCACCAAATTGTGGGTAATTTCCAATTTGAGCCTATCTTCGGAAGGTAACGGCCATGATGACATGAAAGCTGGAAGGGTTATCGTTGACTCAATGTCACCCAGCCCTGCAGCTTGTTTAATCATCTTAAATTTCTTGAGGAATTCAATTGAAATGTTTTGATCTTGACATTTAACGTAAAACGCTATCATTCCACTGTGACCTGATGCTTGTTGTGTTGCAAGGACATGTTCTGGATGGGACTTCAATCCGGGATGGATGACTTTTTGGATCATTTTGTGAGCTTCCAGGTATTTTGCGATGCAAAGAGCGTTTTTAAAGTGTTTTATCATACGAATATCGAGAGTTTTGAGACTCCGTTGAACGAGGTAGCAGTCAAATGGAGACGGAACGGCACCACCCCCATTTTGAAGGTATTTGAGGCGTTTATATAAGTCATCGTTGTTCATTGTAAGAGCTCCCATTATGCAGTCGGAATGGCCACTCATGAATTTGCTCAAGGAATATAAGACAATATCGGCTCCGAGTGAAAGGGGACGCAGGAAATATGAGGTGAGAAATGTGTTGTCAACTATTACAAGGATATCACTTTTCACATTGTGAGCCATATCAGCGATACCTTTAATGTCAGGAATTCGCAACAAAGGATTAGTAGCTGATTCAATCCAAATCACTTTCGTGTTCACTTGAATATTTGATTGAATGGCACTTAAATCACGAAAATCCATGAATGAGGCTTCAATTCCATGGTTTTTAGCGGAATCACTGTAAATTGAACGGATTTAATGTCATTAGTTTGAATTGAGACAAGGAATCAATCAAAAATTACGTGAATAACTGGTAAGTAGATCCATAAATGTCATAACATGCAAGAATGTGATCACCCGTCTTCAGCATTTGAATTATAGTTGACATGGCTCCTAGTCCAGACGAGTAAGCCAATGCATATTTTGCATCGTCCAAGTCAGCAAGGCATTTCTCTAAGCAGGATCTCGTTGGATTTGAAGTTCGACTGTAATAGTAACCCTTTTACAAGGAAAATGATTAAATTGAGATTTGGTTCATTGAAATTTCTCATACTCACCCCAGATGGCGCCACCATATCGTCCAAAAAGTAAGGCACACTCATATGAATCGGAGGAACCATCGCTCGACTCGTCCATTGTTCAGGGTCCTGTCCAGAGTGAATCGCCCTTGATGAGAATGACTTAGGTCGATTCTTTGAAAAGGAATTCATTTCATCATCGACATTTAAATACCTTGAAAGTAAAATATTTTCAATTTGAATTGAAATTTCAATTAAAAATTGAACTCACTTTTGCATTTCAGCCGGATCAAGCATTTTTTGACATTCAATTAAACGACGACTTTCTGTCTGGAAATTAAATTTGAATATTTATTTACAAAATACGAGATTAAATCACTGTGATACGTGTTAATTCAAATGCAAATAAAACTGGAATTGAGCAACTCACATGTGAATGAACTCCAGATATGAGAGGATTACATTTCAAAAGTTATCTCAATGAAAAGTGATAAGATAAAAATTTTTAATTCATTCGTTTCAATGAAATCACTCAATGAAGCCTTTTAAATTAAGAAAAAATATTGAATTAAATTCAATTTTTTCATCGAAATACGATACCATTGATATCAATTTCAATTCAATGAATTACTTCCCTATGGTAAGTCATATCAATTTTTTCTCTTAATCTCTCATTTTAAATTCATTTCATTCATAATAAAATTACAGTGAGTAACAGCGAGAATTAAATTCATTCACATATGATCGAGTCTGTATTTACATAACACCATGCAATGAATTGCATCATTTACAGACAAATACAATATACAAAAACAGACCACATTGCCTTGGAAATGAAATGAAATGTAATGTAATGTTACCTTGGAAAAAAGCCGGTTGATTTATGGATTTTTTTTACTGTATGACAAGGAAATCAGTCCTACGTTTCCAAAATTTTGGTAGATTTACAAAAATATTACATTACACTGAAATGGATTTCATAGGAAACTACTTTCAAAAAACCAAAATTAAATGATTAAACCGGATTTCTCTGAATTTGATATTAAAGTTCATGTGGATGATGAAATTTGAATGGAAATGGGAATTGGATTCAGTTCAAGTTTGCTTAAGGCAATAAGAAAGCACTATCAGTTAGGAAGTAAGCAGATTTGGCAGTTAATTGACAGTTCTTATTGTAAACAAACAGATTTAAAAACATTAACCAGCAAAGTCAATAGACTAGAATTTCATTTTGACGTTTATTTTCTATAGAAACACATACGGAAACTTCAAAATTTTGTGTGTGAAAATTCTCTGGGCAAATTTAATATGGGCCAAATAGACCCATTAACCGCCGCTGGTTGATTTTTTGACCAGTAACTTTTGATCTGACTTTTTTAAAAAATTTAAATAAAGCGAAGGCGAAAGACGAACAAAAGCGGATGGAGCTGGAGTTGAAACTTGAAAATCGTGTCGTACTGTTGAAGGTCGTCCCCAGAAGATTTTTCAAAATTTGGGTTCCGAAAAACGCAGTAAAATACAAGAAACAAACATTTCTCAAGAAAATTTAAGAGATGTTAGAATCCATGTCACCTGAATCTCATTCAAATATTTTTGTTTATTTACACACTTGAAAGGGCTTTATCAGTAGTAGTGACAAACTTTTGCGCATGCGAACTACAAATACTATCAACTATACATTTATCTCATAAAATCGCAATAAAAGGAGGAGAATGAGAACTTACATTTGACGTTTAACTCTCACACGGATTACGTAACATTTTTATTTTTTCCTTTTTAAGGAACAAAATTCTAAATTTGAGGAAAAAAGTTTCTTTCAACGAAATTGCAAGGAAAATCAGTTAAACTGAGTCAAATATTTTAGTTCAATTACAAATAACGTTACGTAATCCCCTTATCACCCCCATTCATTGTTGTTATGTGTAAAAAGCTCTCAACATTTTTAAGTGAAACCTTTTATTAGTATTTATATCACACTAAAACAAGAGAAGAGATAAATAAATGAAACCTTTTCGCTGTTTTATTGTGACGTCACATTATATTCACATGTGATTTTTCTTTTTCGTCTCTGTCTGCAGTCAACACACTTTTTCACTTCAAAGAAGGCAGACGAAAAATTATTTATTATTATTATTTAATAGTTTTGTGTCAGTCGGTGGTGAAAGACGTGTTTCATTTAAAAAAGAAAAAAAATATAAAAGAAACTTTTTATTAGCAAAGTAGTCAATTTAAAATAAAAACTTGAATAAAATCATATTGACAAGTGTTTTTAATTTTATGTCATATTTTTGTTTTTATTACAAATAAATATTGGAATTTCAATCATTTTAACCTGAGCTTTGAAAAGCCTAGTAAAAAGAAATTTTATTCGTAATTTTCTGTGTTGAATTATTTTAATAAATAAAATTAATTTAAGTGTTTTTTCACGTGAATTTTCATATCAAAAAAATAAATTATTTTTATCATAACGGTTATATTAAAAAGTGACAAGACAACAATTCATATAAAAAATTAAGAAAAATGGCAGCAAACAATATGACAATAAATGGACACAATAAGGTCGAAACCTCGAGGTAAGTCAATGGCCTACTCAAACTTAATGAGGAAGTAAAATTTTTTTTTTTCTAAATTGAATTTTTTTTTGTGTCTGACATTTAAAATGAAATTTCATTCAAATCGCAAATACACAGTTAAAGAATTAAACTTTACACATGACCTTGATCTATATTTATATTTTGTGTAAAATGTTTTGAAAAATAAAATTAAAAGTGTTGCGTTGTAAGAAATTTTAAAAACATATTTTAAATGACGAATCAGCAGAAATTTTTTTTATGACAGGTTCTAATTTTTGTTGACATTTTTAAATGTGTAAATCTGTGTTTGTGTAGCGAAATATTTGTGACACGTGATCAATGTTGTTGTTCTGGTAATGAAAGTCTGATACATGTTAGGGTGACTCTCAATCTCAATTAGCACACAATTGACATTCATAGCATTAGTTTATTATACATAAAGCATTAAAATTTTAAATTAAATCTTAAAATCTCCACGTCAGTGACTTGTTGCCTTTCGCTTCAGAACCTCGTATCTTGACTGGTATTGTGATAGTTTTATTTTCATTTGGTACTGCGCGTCTAACTTTTCAGTAAATTTTTCTTTTTTTAATGCAAAAAATTTTTATCTTTGCTAATTTTTAAATTGAAATGTCATCTGATATTGTTCTGTTATCTAAATAGACGTGTAGTAAAGATAAAAATCAGCTTAAAACGGAATTCTGATCAAACAAAATAAGTTTTTTTTGACAATTAAACAATTAACTTATAAATTTGACCGATAAGTTCATTGTGAAGCTTTGAAAATTTCAACTTGACGTAAGTCATCGCTTCTCAGCTCATCCTCTTTCAATTGACTGGATTCCTTGGTCAATTCTTGATTGGACTCAAATTTTTATGTGTTAATTGCTAGAAAAAAAACAAAAAAAATAAAATTTATTATTCAGTTGCAACAAGCCGAAGCCCAGGACTGTATTGGGGATTTAAAAAAGCCATCGGCAAGCCTCCAAATCATTACAATAAAATCTTAAAAATTAATTAAAAGCTAAATAAAAACGCCTCCTGCTCCTTCCATTTTCGTGGTCACTTTGACAGATCGTAGTGGCCCTCAATTGTGTAGATGAGTACGTGATGGTTATCTAATTGTCAAGTAATGAAACTAAACAATAAAAAAACAAACAAAAACACACTAAAATTTTGTCACTCACCTGCGAGGAGGTGACTGAGTCACCATGTTGAACCATTCCACGACCATTCCCTTGAACTGATCTCTACTATCGCCGAACTCAAAGTAGTCTTCATTCGTCTTTGTTATGTTTAAACCAAAGAATCGTGATATCTCGTTCAGTAGTTTGCGCATCATCATTGTGGGTTGCAATCTACCATAATCTGTCCTTTAAATGGGACCTTCAAAGTTCTCGACAAAACGAGTGGTATCTCGATTTTGCTTCAGTACAAAAAGGTTGCGGAGGTGATTTTTTGATTCAAAAAAAAAATAAATTTAATTCATAAAAATTGTCATCCTAGTCAAAAATTAGCATGGCAACATGAAAATTTTATGTTGTTGTAAAAAAAAAATACTCACCAGCATAATTATAACAGGGAACCAGTTTTTATTCAATATTCCCTTTTTGTTCTGATCCATTCATCAAAAAAAAACTTCCTTTTATGTTTTAATTGTAACAAGCTTTGATGAAATTTGACTTGAACTCCAGACCTAAGGGGAAAAAAATTAAAATTATTCATTTTCTGGTTAAAAACAGGTCTCTTAACCAACTGATCCTGTTCTTAACATTAAAATTTTCATTCAATTCTCACCCTGATTCAATTTTTAAATCAATCAGAGAGACGCGAATTTTCAACTCTTTAAAATTAAAATTAAAAAAAGACAAAAAAAAATAAATCAATGACCTCCATCTAGATCACACCAATTACTATTTTTATTAATAACATGTGCTATTTGTGTGTGTGCCTCGCCTGACAAAATTAAAATTGAACTTGATAAATTTTTTTTTATGACTCGATGACAAGCATTTTTCTGTCCTCTCTTTCATGTCATCAATTTTTTTTTTATTACGGTAAACTATCAATTCATTCACGTAATAGAAGAACGAGGAAGAAGAGAAAAAATTGATGAATGATGTGATGAAATAATTTCATCATAAAATTGCATCAGAACATCTTAAATTTTATCATGATCTGATATTATCAGAGCATGTTCGTTTATCATAAATTTGTTCTCACTGAAAACGTTGATTTTAAATTAAGAAAAAACCCAGTTGAAATTTATAGTGTGAATGTCAAGGTCAAGGTCAATTGATATAAATTTCATAATTTGGTAAATAAATGTATGAAAAAATGAAGAAAAAAACCCAGTGCGTTACTTGTCAATTAAATTTAAATTAGTAATCATTCATCTTAATCAGAGTATTTCTGTCCGTTATCATCAGAATTTGATTTGAATTCAAATGAAAAATATTCCAAGTATTTTATTTTTTTGACGTTTGCCGGCTGTCATCTTGTCAGGAATCGTGACAATAAACCTTGAAACCAAATGCAATGAAAATCCAGTTTAAGTTTGTGTTGAATTGCAGATCACACACCCCATATCACTACCGTACTTCAATTTGAATTGTAGAATGAATTACGGAAGGGAAATAGGACACGTAAAATTGCATTGAAATGAAATCGTTGAACTGCCATGTTGAAAATTGAATCACCGACCCCAAATCACAACCGTACTTCAAAATGCGAATTAGAATTGAGCTACAGTCAGGATTTAGGACCCTTAAATTCAAATGTATTCTTAAAAGGAATTGTGAAAAGGAAACTGATGATTTCTGATCAGACACGGCCCATATCATCACCGTACTACAAATTTCAATTAAATTAATTGTTGTACTTGCAATGAAATAGGAAACATTTGATCATAACGAAACTGAATTGATGAATATTTCAAAAAATCCTTCCAGTACCTGAATCGTACTACAAATTGTCAATTGAATGCAGCGCAAGTAAGATACTGGAAACAGTTTTTAATGAAAATGTTGTTGAATGCTCAATTTGAATTGAAGTTAAATCGTTGATTTTTGACATCACTAACCCCAAATCAATACCGTACTTCAATGAATATGAAATTTGACTTGATGTACGAATATGAAATAGGGTAAGTAAATTCAATTTCATTTAAAATGTCAGGACATCGACTGATAGGTTTTGACTGCTTTTTGTTTGTTGATTTAAATGTCATCTGAGGCCCGAATCATCACCGTACTACAAATTTTCATTGTTGTACATGCAAGGACACAGGAAACAGAATACATTTCAGGTTAAGACCTCTCATGGTACTGGAAATGTTGTGATCAAGGCCACTCACCCCAAATCTTCACCGTACTTCATGCTTCAATGAAATGGAGTACAAGCGATGAATTAGGACGAGTAACTTTGATTATATTCAATGATTTGTTGAGAGGATGAATTGCGAATGTTTATCCCCCGTATCGTCACCGTACTACAAAAAATTTTAATTCATATTGTTGTACTTGCGATGATAAGGCAAACGAATATTCGATTAATTTTCATCTTCTTCACTGTTTCGATGAATTTCAGACCCCTCATCCCCCGTATCGTCACCGTACTACAAAATTCAACATTTAATTGTTGTACAGTGATAACCCGGTGAACGTTGAATCCTTAAATTTTACTTTTATATGGGAATTTTTAGCAGCTGTGAGCATCATGAGCCACTTGGCCCATATCTTCATCGTACTACAAATTTTTAAATGGAATTATTGCAGTACAACAAACATACAAGAAATGTGAACTCCTTTAAATGGTCCTTTGAAATTGTTCCTTGAATGTGATGTTACTTGATCGACGGTTTCAATTTGAATGTGATTATCCTTGAAATTTCATCACTACTTATATGACAATTATTACTCATCCTTAACCCTTTTTAATTTGAATTGATACAGGATTGGTGACAAAATTCGTGTATGATACCCAAAAAAATTGACTGTGTTCAATATGACGTCATATGATGAAGATTTTTGGTAACACATCGCTGTATTGTATGACAATTTTTTTTTCAAATTAAATGAAATTTACTCTCAATTTCAATTTCAATCTCAAATCTCATAAAAAATTAAATAAATATTCAAAAAGTCTCATTTAATGTCATTATCATCTGATTGATACTTTTCTTGTACATTTTTTAGTCGATTTGTGTCTTTTCATCATAAGAAATGTGACATTTCAATGTCTCAAATCATTTTAAGGAAATTTTCATTACAGTTTCTTGTAAAAAATGCATCAATTCGATTTAATTCAAGTAATTTCATTGCAATTAGACGCTTGTCTAGTTCGATAAATGACAAAAATCGTCAAAATAACGGAACAAAAAGGTATTCAATGAATTTTTTTTTTGCATTGTAACGCTGATCTGTTACTTGACACATAAATCGCGTGTAGTTGTAAAAATAAAATGTTGATTAATCATTAATTTTATACGATGACGCGCTTCATATTACATGACAAATATTTTACACTGATAAGAATAAATAAATAAAATAAATTTAATTGTCGCGTGCAATGAATTTTTTAAACGTGAGCTAATCGAATTTTATTTTTATCATTTCAGCACGAATTATTTGGATTTAAATGGTGATTTAGATGGATTTCTAGAACCTCCAAAGGGATTTGCGACGCGGGCGATCCACGTGGGACAGGAACCAGAGCAATGGAAAAGTATGGCCGTGGTGCCTCCAATTAGCTTGTCAACGACTTTTAAGCAATTTGCTCCAGCAAAACATTCAGTAAGTGGGATTGGAATTCATTGTGATTAGAAATAAGAGAAAAAAAAACTTGAATTTTAATTGAATTTCATGTGATATGATATGAAATGTAAAAAAAATTAACCCTTCATCGCACTCCTTCATTATAGGACGATTTTCATAGTTTAAGGACAAAATTACCCTGATTTGATCAAAATTGAATTTAATTTTCAATTTCCTTTTAATTTTTTGATCGAAAATTCATTATTTCTTTACAAAAAATGAATGAATTTGAATTTAGTGCCATTTTTCGACAATTTAATTGAAATTTGACTTCAGCGCCATCTGTTTTGATCGAAATTCGTATTTTAAGATATTTTCTGGACTCATTTGATCTGGTCTTTAAATAAATTTGATATTAAATTTCCTTTTCATACAGTTTCGTCTCATTAACAGCAGAAAACGAAACAGAAAACGACAAACACGTCCAGATGGCGCCACATTCGATTTCAATTATTTTAAATGATTTTTCATTGAAAAAATCTCATAATTCATGAAAAATCGTAGCAAAATTCAGTGAAAATGAATTTCCATCATTAATTGAATTGAAATTAGAAGCCTCAGTGAATTTCAATACAAAAAAGTTCCCATTTCAATGCAATGAAGGGTTAAAAATCAACATAAATTGCATGAAATTGAAACACCTACATCTTAAATACTAAAAAAAATATTGATCTCAATTTTTGAATTGCAAATTTTTAATAAATCAATATCAAAATTAATTTATTGCTGATCTAATTCCTCTCTCTACCTTTGTAGACGATAATTTTTATCATATGACATTAAATTAAATTAAATTTCAAATGAATTTCGCCTTCTATTTAAAAAAAAAAATTAAATTAAAATCATAATTGAAAGTCCATTTAAATTTAAAAAAAAAAATAAAAAATATATCAGAAGACGAAAAAAATCAGCATAATTAGGGTCAACTTTTAATTATTCGTCAGACAAACTTATTCAAAGTAATTTAAATTGACTGGAGATTAAATTGAGATAAATGATTTTTTTTTTTCTTAAAAGAATTTTTTTAATTGACTTCATTTTATTTGAAATTTGATACTAATTTTTTTTTCTTTTTATTTCTAGGGCTTCGAATACAGTCGTTCCGGTAATCCAACCCGAAATGTATTAGAAACATGTTTGGCTTCCCTTGACAACGGTAAACATGCGCTCACATTTTCATCGGGTCTCGGTGCAACAACCTGCATTTTGACCTCCCTTAAAACGGGAGATCACATCATCGCTGGCGACGATTTATACGGTGGCACAAATCGCTTATTCCGCAATTTAGCGCTTCCAATGGGAATTGAGGTGGATTTTATTGATTACACGCATTTGGATGTTGTGGAGAAATTTATTAAACCAAATACGAAATTGATGTGGCTTGAAAGTCCGACAAACCCGCTCATGAAAGTCTGTGATATTAAGGCACTTGCGACATTGGCACACAAATATGAGGGAGTTGTGGTCGTAGTTGACAACACTTTCCTGACTCCTTATTTGCAACGTCCCCTTGATTTGGGTGCTGATATTGTGGCATATTCATTGACCAAATACATGAACGGACATTCTGATGTTGTGATGGGTGCGATGGTGATGAATGATGAAAAATTGTATGAACGATTGAAATTCCTTCAAAATTCAACTGGAATCGTTCCATCACCGTTCGACTGTTATCAAGTTAATCGATCATTAAAAACGCTCGATATCAGAATGGAGAAACATAAAAAGAATTCAATGATAATTGCAAAATATTTGGAAGGACATCCAATGGTCGAGAAAGTTCTGCATCCTGGATTGAAATCACATCCCCAGTACGATATCGCATTGAGACAAACCGGAGGTCATAGTGGTTGCTTCTCATTTTACATTAAAGGAGATTACGAGTCATCTTGCTTATTCTTAAAAACTCTAGAAGTATTCACATTGGCTGAGAGTCTTGGTGGTTATGAAAGTCTCGCAGAGTTACCGTAAGGCATTTATTTCATCCTTAATTTCAATTTCATTTCATTTTAATTTAAATTTCAGTTCCGTAATGACACACGCTTCAGTTCCTGCCGAGCAAAGATCTCAGCTAGGAATTACAGATAACCTTATTCGTGTTAGTGTTGGCTTGGAAGATCCAGAAGACCTCATTGAAGACCTGGAAAATGCATTTACAGCAATCAAGAAACTGCAAGCCGCTTCGTAATGAATTTGATTTCAATTTTATGCGAAAAAAACGAATTTAAATGCTTTTATCAATATAAAAAACAATAAAAAAAATTATAATGTAACCCTTAATCGACTAATTGTATCAGAAGACAAAAAAATTAATTTTAAGTGACACATATTGATATGCCATAATTTACTTTTGTTTATTTTTGTTATTTTTACTGTTATCACACATCTTCTGTTTATTTTGTAGTCGATATTTAAAATTTAAACTTATTTATTATTTTTATTATAAAAAACAATTTGTAGCTTTTGCCTCGAAAAAGTTAAGTCAAAGAAAAAAATGATTTTTTTTAAATAAAAAAAATATTTAGAATGATAAAAAACTGTTACTTTTTTTAAATATATTCAATGAGGAAGTTACCCTGAGAATTTAAAAGGAATCGTTGAATTAGCGCTATCAAGGAAAATTTATATACGTACGAAGTTTCACGAATTGAGACATTATAAGTTTCTGTATCAAGCAGGCTGTATGTGAATCTTTTTAGCAAAAAAATTTTATTAGAGTGTTTTTGTATTCATTTAGCAAAAAAGAGAATCAGTAACCGATGACGTCTTCTTTTATACCTCACAATCTAAGGGTTCTAATTCAGTTTTACAGGAACTGCTTGTAATCCAGACATTTCTTAGACCTAAAAACCCTCATCAACTTGTTTTTCAGGACCATCTCCTGCTTTACCTAATTAATTTTTAATTTTATGACTTAAGACTTTTAACTTTAGATCTAGAATAACCCTTTTACTTCAGAATCATCCCCTTTTATCATTTCAATCTTCCCCTCTTTTTTATCACTTCCATTTTTTTTTAGTATATGTATTTTTATTTCATCCGTCTCCATTTAGAATATTTACATTTGTTTACAGATAAAACCGGTGTCAAAGTATAGCCTAAGTTAAATTTGACTCTTCTCCATTTGTTAATCGTCATATATAGGGCAGCCTTATCGTCATCTTAAGTCACCAGCTGTAAATTGGTATCTAGTAACTTTTTGTTCAGGATTGAAAATTGTTTTCCGGATCAAATATTGCTTAGCTTCATCTTTTTCTTTTGTCCTTAATCTTTCACTTCAAACGTCAAGTTTACAATTGCTTCACTTTCCTCTTCAAAACTGTCCGTCTCACTAAAATTTGCCTTTAAATTAATTTTTATTACCAAACAAGATGTTGATCTTTCACTTGCCTAAGTTGAAGTGAGTTGAATAAAATTGTAAAAAAAGAAAGATTTTCTGATAAGATTTCTTACCTTGCCTCCTTCCTCACTTGAATCTGAATGGAAGCAGGAAAGTATGAAATGCATCTCAAAAAATCAGGAAATAATTATTGACAGTGTTTTTGGATTTGATAATTTAGGGCAAAGCCAAGCTTGTTCCTGAATGATATGTAAATTTTCTGAATTAAAAATTGAGGTTTTTTTGGACATTTGACCTATGATGGTGGAGAAAATCCGCATGATGAGCTCAAAGCTACAGAAGCTTGGCTGGTAAATAGTATGTAATTGTGATTTTTTCTTACAAAGGTCACTTAAATCTGCAAACTGTGGTCTCTGCTTTTCACCTTGAATTATTACACAAAATCCTTTCAATGAAGTGCGTATAAGTTCCATAGAAACCCATACACAAAAAATGACATATACAGAAATTCAATGTTAAATCTATACTTTTATGTCTCTACACAAAATAAACCGGTTAAATTTTGTCCCTCATTCTTGAATCTCGATAAATATAAAGTTTAAACGATTTATTACTTCTCTCAATATTTTTTAAGAATTTACTCAAAGTAACACACCTCTTCTCTGAGTATTACGACATAAAATAAGAATCTCACGTGTTTTCGTCATAAGATTATTTAATCATACACATCCATGAAACGCTTAATGTGTACATTTAAAAAGATAACGTCATTATCCGCATTTCATTTTTTTTTATTTGTGTTGTTAATTCTCATTTCAAATAAAAAAACATATGTTAATTGACCTCTCTTTAAAGAGTTTATCAAGTTTTGTTTGTTATTTTATGTTAATTTCAAATTTCTTGTTCTGTGTTTTACGTATTTTCTATTTGAATTTAAAATTATCATTAAAAAAATATTCAGTGCGTTCTAGGAATTGTGGTGGAAAGGATCGTTTTTTTTATAAATTTAACATTTAAATTAAAATTTTTAATTCAAGTTTTTGGTTGAATAATGAAAAAAATTGGAAATGGCGTAGTAACAAATGGTGCAAATCATAAGAGGTTTTGATTTGAATTGAATTGAAATTTTGATATGGAATTTTAATGATTTTTTTCAATATTTTAAGCTATTTGGAAATCAATGGCGACTTGGATGTCTTCCTGCCCCCTCCAAAAGGTTTTGCAACACGAGCAATTCGTGCTGGACAAGATCCGGAACAATGGAAGAGTTTAGCGATAGTTCCCCCGATTAGCATGTCGACGACGTTCAAACAGCACGCTCCAGCGCAACACGGTGTTAGTTGAAATTTATTTGAATTGAAATTGAAATTTCTTTTAACCATTTTTTCAATTTCAGGGTTTCGAATACAGTCGATCTGGAAATCCAACGAGAAATGTCCTCGAAGAATGCCTTGCATCAATTGAGGGTGCAAAATATGGTCTCACATTCTCATCAGGCCTCGGTGTCACAACCTGCATCTTGACTCTCCTCAAAAGCGGTGATCACATCATAGCTGGCGACGATTTATATGGTGGCACAAATCGCTTATTCCGGAATGTTGCCGTTTCAATGGGAATTGAAGTGGATTTCATTGATTTTTGTGACTTGGAAGCTGTTGAGAAGTCAATTAAACCGAATACGAAGGTGAGTGTGTCAAATTTTGACGGATTTCATTGAAAAAAAATCAAATTTCTTATCAATGCACACGCTTTCGAGCCAAAATTCAAGGTCATCATCAATTTTTATGACAATGAAATTTTTTAAAAGTAATTGAAATTGTCATGGTTACAAAATTCTTATCAAAATAACATTGAAAAGTGATTTTAGGAAACTTCCCGCTATTTAAATTTGACCGACTTACCTCTAAAAATAACTTTCATGCCCTTATCTGTAACTTTTAATCATTGTGATAGTGAAATGACTCAGCAAATTAAAATTTTCAATTAAATTCCATTTCAGATGATGTGGCTTGAAACTCCAACGAATCCCCTTTTAAAGATTTGTGATATCAAGGCCCTGTCAACGATCGCTCACAAGTATCCTGAAGTCTTTGTGGTCGTTGACAACACATTTATGACGCCATATCTGCAGCGTCCCCTTGAATTGGGTGCCGATATCGTGACATATTCATTGACCAAATACATGAATGGTCATTCTGATGTTGTGATGGGAGCTGCCACGATCAACGATGAAAAATTGTATGAACGACTAAAATATCTTCAAAATGCAACCGGAATCGTCCCATCACCGTTCGACTGCTATCAAGTGAATCGATCTTTGAAAACGCTTGATATCAGAATGGAGAAACATAAAAAGAATGCGATGATTATTGCGAAATATTTGGAAGGGCATCCAATGGTCGAGAAAGTTCTGCATCCAGGATTGAAATCGCATCCGCAATATGACATTGCATTGAGACAAACCGGAGGGCATAGTGGAGTATTTTCGTTTTACATTAAAGGAGATTACGAGGCATCAAGTTTATTGCTGAAGACGCTGAAATTGTTTACATTGGCTGAGAGTCTCGGAGGATATGAAAGTTTAGCTGAAATTCCGTAAATTTTCCATTAAATTTATAAAAAAAAGGTTTAAATTTCATTTTAATTTAAATTTTCAGTTCCGTAATGACACACGCATCAGTGCCCCCTGAACAAAGAGCTCAACTAGGAATCACAGATAATTTGGTTCGAATTAGTGTGGGATTGGAAGACGTCGAAGATCTAATTCAAGATCTGGAAAGTGCATTCATTGTTGTAAAAAAACATGCATCGAAATAAGAATTTTATGTAATTTAATCAACTTATTATATAAATATTAACTGTCATTTCTTTTGAATGTCAATGTGTCATTTAAATGTCATATGTCAAATATAATTTAAATTTTATTCAATTTATAACACACAAATTTAGTTTAATTTGTTGCATATTAAGGGGTGTCATTGGATTTTTTCTTTGCCTTTGAAATTAATGACATTTAACTGAAATGTCAATTTTGTCAGTTTCTGGAAAATTTTTAAATTCAACGTTTGTGAACGTTCATCTTAGACTTCTGTAGTATCTTTACATTTTTTTTAAAAAATTACGTTAAATGTAGATCACTTATATCAATAAGACAGTAATTAAACTTTGACATTTACTTGACAGGAGTTTGACATTTCACATCTCTTGAAGTTCCTTGACGTTTTTTGATACAGAATTCATTGTCATTAGGTCAAATTACAATTTCACTTATTGCCTTCACTCAATTAAAAAATTTTGTGAGATCTTAGATTTTCATTGAAATGTCAATTTTGACAGCTACTGTCAAATTTTTCCTTTTTTTTTTATTTTACTCTAGCACTTAAAGGAAAAATTGATCTTTTCAAAGAAATTCATCAGTATTTCCATTGAAAATTGAGATTCTCATTTTGGAAAACGAAAAATTTCATTTTGACATTTTCATGAACTGTCATCTGTCAAAAAATTCTTCAATTAAGCTAGTAATTGACCCTCTCTATTAAATTTCAATCAAATCACGTACGATAACATCGTATCTCAATTGAAATTTCATAATCTTACCCAATACACCTTAAAAATTCGTTTACATGACGCGTTATCACACCAAAATAACCAAGATATAGGTCAAGACTAACTTAAATTGTTATTATGACTGTATTGACATTTTTTTTTAGATTCCATTCATATTTTGGAATTATTTTGATATGGATAAGATTTTTTCGAGATAGGTATAGAGAAATTCGTGGAAAGATAAGATAAAAATCAGTTGACCGTGAAAAATTTTGTTGTTATTTGTATTTTTTTTTCTCCCATTTAAAAAAAAATAAAAATATAAAATTAAGATTAGAATGCATTATGTCACACATTGAAATCTATTAATGATAAGAAATTATTAAAAATTATAAAATTTTTAAACCGTATCAGTAATTCTAGAATCATGTTGAAAATAGGACAAAATAATGGATACTCTTAAAACGTTTTGTAAATTTATAACTCAAAAACGATATATCGTAGCATGTTTTTTATCGTTCGGTATTACATTATTCGCAAGTGTCACGGCAACTTTTAGTGTGGCCGTTGTTTCAATGGATAAGGAATTTGGGTGGAGTTCCCAGCAAAAAGGAGTAGTTTTGAGTGCGTTATCTTATGGTTTTGTTATCACCCAAATTCCTGGTGGCCTGATATCGAGAAAAGTGGCGCCAAATCATGTGTTTGGTATTGGAGTGGTGGGTGCGTGCATTTTGACATGGATTACACCGTGGATAGCGCAATGTTTTTATTTGCTTATTGCATTTAAAGTTCTTGAAGGACTTTTACTTGGACTCACATTTCCAGCCATGATTTGTCTCGTAAACAATTGGGCACCACCCCTTGAGAGAAGTAGAATTATTTTAATTGCATTGGCAGGAAATTATTTTGGTCCTGTCATATCGATGCCGCTTGCTGGGATTTTAAGTGAACACTTTGGATGGAAAAGTGTCTTTTATTGTCTTGGCTTCATCGGACTGATTTGGTTCATACTCTTTACCATTTTTGTCAAAGCCTGTCCGAGTAAAGACACGAAAATGAAATCAAGTGAATTTCAATATATCACAAAATGTATTTCAAATCATCAAGGTCAACATCAATGTGATACGCAATTCAAAATACCATGGCTTTCAATTTTCACTTCAATTCCATTTTGGGGAATTGTAATTGCAAATTTAACACTAAGTTGGGGTGCTTACACGTTAGCTACCCAAATGCCCACCTATCTGAATGACATGAATCCTGATATTGAAATGTCATTAAATGGATTTTATTCAATGTTCCCAGCACTCATGACCGGACTGTTGAGTCCTTTAGCTGGATATTTGGCAGATTTAGCGCAAGAAACAAAATTTTTAACCACAATTCAAGTCCGAAAAGTATTCACATGTATCTCATTTTTGATACAATCCATTTTTATGTTATTATCAGCACTTTTGATAACGAATATGCATGCATCGATAATTCTTTTATCTGTGGGCGAAGGTTTAGCTGCCTTTGCATTATGTGGATATGGAGTGAATTGTCTAGACATTGCACCAAATTTCAGTGGGGTGTTAGTTGGGATAAGTACCACAATTGGAACGCTAGCTGGCATCGCAAGCCCACTTCTAACGGGATTTATTGTGCAAAATAGTGAAAAACACGAATGGCAACGAATATTTTTCATAACAGCTGGAATTTATTTAATTGGAGCTGTGACGTATTACTTGACAGCTTCAGGTGACATTCAAAAGTGGGCAAAAGTGACAGACATGGGACATGAAATATCAGAGAAAAGTAAAATAATTATCAAATCAGAGTCAGAAAGTACAAATTCAACATGAAATTACATTAAATTTAAGATTTGTAGTGTATAAGTGAATAAAATGGATTTATTTTTTTATTTAATTGAATTTAATGCTTGATTCAAGTCCTCAACAATATCTTCGGGATCCTCAGCTCCAACAGACAATCGAAGCAAGTTATTCGTGATTCCAAGGGCTTCTTTTTCCTCAACCGGCATTGCTCGACTTGCAATGAGAGCTCTAATGAAAAGAAATGGAATTAAAATCAAAATTTTGACGTTAAATGTCAAACTCACGCAATGTTTATGCTGGATTTCAAATTACCCAGACTTCCAGCGATTCGAATCATTTTCAATTTAGATAAAAATTCCTTTGATTTCTTCAAATCGGCGTTTTTCAAGTAAAAGCTTAACATTCCACTGTGACCCGTTGCCTGTTTAATCGCCAATTCATGCTCGGTATGGCTTTCAAGTCCAGGATGAAGCACTTTTTCAATGGAAGGATGTTGCTCCAAGAATTTTGCAACGATCAATCCATTTCTAAAATGCTGCTCCATTCGCAGAGGTAACGTATTCATGCCACGCATCGCCATGTAACAGTCAAATGGAGATGGCACAACCCCAGCAACTTTTTGTAATGACTTCAATTTGGCATACAGGGCATCGTTATTTGTTGTTATTGCACCCATCACGACATCTGCATGTCCATTCAAGTACTTACTCAGTGAATAGAGGGCGATATCGGCACCCAGCTCCAATGGATGCATGAAATATGGGGTTAGGAATGTATTGTCAGCTACTATTACGATATCTCTCCTTATACCGTGAATCAGCTCAGAAAGTGCTTTAATATCAAAGACCCTCATTAAGGGGTTAGTTGGAGTATCGAAAAAGACCATTGCAGTATTTGGCTTAATCGATTTGCGGACTAATTCCAAGTCACGTAAATCTATGAATGAGTATTCGATTCCCATGTTTTTTGCAAGGCCTTCACATCTATGAAAGTATTTAATTTAAAATGGTAATTGCGATAATTTGATTAAAGTAAATTTACACAATTAAGTCGTAATAACCACCGTAAATGTCATATCCAAATAAAATGTGATCCCCTGACTTTAAAGTAAGGAAGAGGGTAGTCAATGTTCCCACACCTGACCCATATGTCACACAATGCTTGGCGTTATCTAAGCTAGCGAGACATTCTTGAAGGCAATTTCTTGATGGATTGTCGTAACGGCTGTAAATCCAATTCTATGAAAAGAAAATAAATTCCTGAAATTATTTCAAAATCATCTCATTTCAATTTGACTTGTACCATATTCTCAATATCATCAATATTATAAGTCGAACTCAAATGAATCGGAGGCACATTAGCATGAGATGCCCATTTACTAGAACTCTGTCCAACAGTGATCGCTTTTGTCATGTATCCTTTTCCCCTTTTTCTGAATTTTCTCATTTCAGAAAACACATCAAAATACGTTGGATGATTATTTTGTGCCATTTTAATTGGATGATTTGAAGAATTTATTATTATTATTATTTTTATCAATTTATTGATTCAATTAATTTGAATTGAATTCAATTCAGTAAATATTCAAAGGTGATCGATTTAATGACCGATGTACACTGAAGTCAGAAAGCGATTTGTTTTGAAATTTATATGGCAAAATTGAATGTTGGAATGAGAGTGCAAAATCTTATCTTATCTGAATTAATAAGTTGAATGTTTTGATTGAGAGAACAAGTTAAAGGTGATTTGATAAGTTAAATGAAGCTTTTTTCGCATGGAATTGACATTCAATTGTCAAAATTTGACAGAAGAAATTCCCAGTGCACATTTTATGAATGTAGGTCATAAAATGGAATATTTTTAACTTTTATTGAAATGAAATTTCATTGAAAATTTGATGTTTTACTGTGACAGGTTCATGAATGTGTGCACTGGGAATCAATAAAATAAGTGATCTGGGCAAAATGAGTTCTGGGCCTGTTATGAAATTTGGAAATTTGAAACCTCAATTACAAGCTCTGTATAAGTCTCCTAATGTCAAATCACCTGTCAAACGATCTTTCAAAATTTTATGACACTTGATTGCAATCTGGGCTATTTCGGATCTTTTTTGATGCAAAAATGAATTATTTTCAATTAAAATTTGATTTTTATTATCCATAAATTGAATTTGAGAGTAAATTTTCATAAACAAAGTCATCATTTGACATTTCTGTAAGTATATTCATAGAAAAGCGTCTCTCAATGTCAAAATGCTTGTCAAATTAAATTCCTCTAATGAATGTTATATGAAAATTATATATTTAAGTACGGCATTTTGTTTCTATTTTTATTTTTATTTTGAATTTTTAAAATTAACCTTTTAGGGCTCAAGATGAAAAATTTTTGAAAATTTGAACATCGTAACGGTTTTTTTTTTCAATTTTCTTAAATGTAAAATTTAATACAATTTTAAAGCTTAATAAATAATAATTTTATAAAATTTCATGTCATTCTCATTACATATCACTAAATTTACTTCTTTTTAAGGACTTTAAGCCCTATGTTCATGTAAAATAGTCTAAAATGGAACTCTTTTTAATTTGAGATTTCAAGTGAAATGTGTGCGTGATGTGTATGCTTTTTTTTTTAATTAAAAAATAATTTAAATTACAGTTAAAAGAAATTTCAGTCGAATTTAAATTAAAACCTATCATTTATTATTCTAAATTAAGTTAAAAATAAGTTTATGACTATCTCGATCTGTTATTTTGAATTGTTTCGGGTTCCCTTACAAGTGGAATGTACATTTTGGGTCTAATTGTTCGTGTTTGTTTTGTGGGTTTATATGTGGGCAATTCGATGATTCTCAAATCTTTCTCTTTATTTTCCGTGTCATTATTTTTTTCACTTTTTGTATCGTTCTTATCTTCAAACACTTCTCTAATTCCACTTAAATTCTGATAACTCTTGAGATAATCCTCGACTTTGTCGACTCTCCTTATGGGTGTAGTACTGTGAAATGCTCGTTTTTCTGGTTTTGCCACCTCATAAGTGTCAACAATGTCTCGACTATCTTCAATGATGTTTGTGTCATTTTCTGATTCAGCATAAATGTCAGCTGAAGTTTTGAAGAATGTAGGGAATTGTTCTGTGAGATATGGAAGGATTGTTTGACGTGCATATCGCTCAGCTTTCTCGAACATACTCGCGATTCGATATGGAAATAGTTGGACCATAATTGACTTATTGTCCGTTGAATTTTCTTTGGATGATGATGTCTTTGAGACTTTTGTTAGTTTTGTAGTGAAATTCTTATTGCTTGGCAAGATTTCAAATGAGCGCTTATCGTTAGCACGCTTAAATGTCCGATTTTCGACTCTATCTTGAATTAAGTTTCGATCAAGATGGTATCCCGAAATGCCACTCTCACGTTTAGGCTTTAAGATGATCATGGGTTCCATTACCTCAGGTTTTTTGGTTTTATCTTCATTTTTCTTGCTTGTAATGATTGGTTCAAAAATTTCCGTTTTCCGTGTCGTGCTTTGTGGCGCTTTTGATGTGCTCTCATAGTGTGGTGGAATTATGGGCATCCATGGTAAATTGTTCATGTCATCTGTCTCCTTACTACTAAAATATGTGTTCAAGTCATTTGTGTCACTGCGTTGAATTTTATCTGTGGCTATTTTATCCTGAATTACAATTGTGGTTGTTTCTTCTGTAGTTGACGTTGATGTCGCAATCTGTGTCGTTGTCTCATCATTTTCATCTTGATTTGACTCCCTTTCATCTGTTTCTTCTTCTTGTTCCTCAAATGATTCAGATTCATCTGAATCGTCATACGCCTTGCAATCACCAGGAGTCAAAATTAAATTCACCGGGACTTGAGATTCAAGGACCATGTGCTTACAAATTGAATACGTTTTCCCAAAACTGTCCATCATTTGAAATTTATTGATACTCCATGTTGTCAAACCTCGTGTGAGCCATCCTTTGTATTCCGTGTATAGCAATGAAATGTTGCGAGGGAATCCGAGTGCTGGGTGTGGGACAATGATTTGTGAGATAATTTCACCTGCGAATAGCTCGTCGTCATCTTTTCTGTGTATGGAAATTTAAAAAATTGAAATTGAATTGTAAAATTTTTAAATGTGATTCAATCTTACTCTGTAATCATGAATTTTTCAGTTAACCCTCCATCACTCATCAATGTCACTTGTAATCGTCCCAGCGTGCGGAGTGGTAAATCATGGTATGCATTGTGAACACGAACGCGATACTGATGTGCTGTTAATATAAAAATTATTTTTAAATTTGAATATTTTAAATGAAAATTAAGAAAAATTTACCACAAAATGGTTCCTCTTCCCTTGTTTTGAGATACAATTGACCTCTCCCTGTTGATTTGTCAGCGTAATAACCCATATTGCCGCAAGCCGATCCATTTGATGACTCGATGCTGTTACTTTCGCATCTGAAGCACTCACCCTATGAAAAATTAAATGAAAATGAAATAAAAATTATTTTTAGAATTTTTTTGGATAAAAAAACTCAAATTTATTAGATTAAAATCTTTAAATTAGGTTAAATGGAAAAATCCAGACAAACAATAATAAAAATGTTTGAAATGGGACTCGTTTAACTTCAGTTAACTGTTTAATGCGTTTTTTGATTTGAGAAAACTTGAGAGTGAATTTCAATAAGCGCATTTACATTGACATTTTCTCTCTTTTTCTTTCTCTCTCTCTCTCTCATTTTCACTTCAAAATTTTTTTGGAACTTTTTCTAAACTTTTTTAAAGCAAAATTTCTATTTTTTTTTCTCTCTCTCTCCTTTTCTCACACTCTCTCATTATGTTCATTTAATTGAGACTTTTTGGGGTCTTTTCTAACCTTTAAAAGCAAATTCTCTTTTATTTTTCTATCACAGAGCCACTCATTTTTTTCATCAGACTTTTAAGTGCCTCTCTTCGACTTTTTTATGCGAAATTGTATTTCTCTCTCTCTCTCATTTCCACTTAAGACTTTCTCGGGCCTTTTTCTAACCTTTTTAAAGCAAAATTCTCTCTCTCTCTCTTTGCCTCGGTGTCTGTCATTTTGTTCATATGATTCAGACTTTTTTGGGTCTTTTGCTAAGTTTTTATTAGAGCAAATTCTCTCTTATTTTTCACTGAGCCGCTCATTTTTTTCATCCGACTTTTAAGGGCATCTTTCCAACTTTTTTATGCGAAATTGTATTTCTCTCACTCTCTCTCTTACATTTTCAGTCCATTTCACACTCCCTCTCTCTCTCTCTCTCTGCATCTAAATCTCTCTCCATTTCAATATCTTATTGTCTCTTATTTTATTTTCAAAAAATGTCACGAGCTGATAGACATTTCAAATCCATCTCAAAATCACATTTTTCTTAATCCATTCCAGGAAATGTACCAAAAATGCATTATCCTTCTCCATTTCTCTCATTTCAAGTTTTTTCTTATTCAATTTCAGTTTTTGGGTGATATTTCTTTTAATTAATCAATTAAATTCCCACAAAATTTGATATCATAACTAATAAAAATTTTACATCCATCCAGTCAAAGATCTTATCATGACTCACACACGTTTCTCATTAGCATTGTATTAATTGCCGGTTAATTGTTTATTTTGACTCGTATCCGAAGTTTATCCATAATATTCGTCATAAAAATGCAAAAAAAAATATAAATAAAAGTGACTGGCCAAAATTACATTGAAATGAAATGAAACGATGCAAAAAAGTGAGAGAGACATCATTTTGGTCCACTGGCCAATATAAAATAATTTAATTGACCATTTCATTTTAAAAAAAATCGAATTTTATCATGAATTTAATCGTTATTTGCATTTAAAAAAAAACCTTATCTCATTTTATCAATTCAAATAAAATGAGTAGCAGATTCATTGCAAAAATTTTATTGTTTGACGACCGTTCAGGTGGAAAGTTTGTTTTGTGTGTTTTGTCTGGCTCGTCGTGAATTAAATTTCAAGTCAAATTATAAATATTCAAAACAAAATATGATTAAAAATATTTGATATTATTAAAATTGTGTTATCAAATCAATTTAAATTATCGGAAAGTGATCAAAATATGTTAAAATCGGTTTTACAGCACGTCACACAATTCATTCAAGATTTTGTACTCAAGCGATATGTAGTGACATTTTTCCTATTCATTGGAATCACATTATTTTCAGCGATTGCTGGGACTTTCAGTGTTGCAGTCGTTGCAATGGAAAATTCAGGTGCCTTTAACTGGAGTCCCGAACAAAAAGGGATAATTTTAAGTGGACTTTATTATGGATTTCTTGTCACACAGATACCGAGTGGAATTTTAGTGAGACATTTCCCGGCAAACATCATTTTTGGCGTTGGAATTGTCGGTGCTTGTTGTTTGACTTGGTTAACGCCGTTTGTGGCGAGGAATTTTGATCTGCTTATTACATTTAAAGTGATTGAAGGACTTTTTTTGGGTTTCATTTATCCAGCTATGATTACTTTAGTGAAAAACTGGGCGCCTCCACTTGAGAGGACGAGAATTATGCTTTTCATAGCGGCAGGAAATTATTTTGGACCTGTAATTTCAATGCCATTAGCAGGACTTTTAGCTGATAAGTTTGGCTGGGAAAGTGTCTTCTACTCAATTGGGCTCATCGGTGTAATTTGGTTCACATTTTACATGACAATTATCCGTGAAAGTCCGGAAAAGGATACGCTCATCTCGAATCATGAACGTGAATTCATTTTATCTCAACTCGATTCTCATATCAATGATAAAAGTCCAATTCCATGGAAATCCATCTTCAGTTCAGTTCCTTTCCTTGGAATTGTCATTGCAAATCTCACTCTCAGTTGGGGCTTGTACACAATCACAACCCAGTTGCCATCGTATTTAATGGACATGAATCCAGAACTCGCCCTCAAAATGACAGGATTCTATTCAATGCTCCCAGCACTCACCGCAGGAATTCTTAGTCCAATTTCTGGGTCACTTGTTGATTTTATATTGAAACGAGGTTTGATAACCTTGAAACAGGTGCGGAGATATTTTACATGTCTTGCATTCATTTTCCAGTCAATTTTTCTTCTGTTAACGGCTTTTATCATGAACTCGTATGTCACAATTGCATTTCTCTCGATGAGTGAAGGATTGGCTGCCTTTGCGTTATGTGGGTGTGGTGTCAATTATCTTGACATTGCACCGCAATTCAGTGGCTTACTTTTGAGTATCAGCATCAGTGTGGGCACACTTGCGGGAATTGCGAGTCCGTTACTTGCCGGATTTATTGTACAGAATAAACAAGAAAATGAATGGCGAATCGTGTTTTTCATCGCAGCAGGGATTTATTTGATCGGATCATGTCTGTATTGGTTCATGGCGTCAGGGGAACTTCAAAGTTGGGCCAAAATTGAAGGGAATACGGACAAAAAACGTGAAAATGTATAAAAAATTTTAAAATGAGTTGAATGAACTCTCATGTGATAAATGATTGATATTATTTTGAATTTTATAATAAAAAAATTAAATTTATTATTCAAGAGTATTTTTTAATGAGAACTTTTTGTTAAATCAGCTGTTTAATACCAAAATAAAGATAACCGATAAAAAATTATCTTATCAGCGACAAGGAAATACAAAAAAAATTCAAGTCATTCCCGTAAAAAGTGCACCTCAAGTCAAATTCATGTAAAATTCTGATGAGAAAATTTTTATCAGTCAAATTACCTTGATAAAAAAACACGGATCTTATCAAATTGTGTCAGTTGATTGACCTTACCTTCAAGAAATCTTCGTATGTTTCACACGGAAATGCAGGAAATTGACAATTTGGAGCAACAGAGTCAATGAAAAACTTGTAGGCTCGTCTATGATTGCAGAGGGATCTTCCTTCGACTTCAGTTGGTGGTGCTGTGAAATGAGAAAATTATTTTCAAGAATTTTAAAATAACGTTTTTTTTTTAAATTTACCCCAAATAATATCAGTGACAGCTCCTACAAACAAATTTGAGCAACCATGTTGACCACGCCCACCGTTCGGATAAAAGTCAACATGGCCCATTGGTTGCCATGATCCCAAGCCACCAAGGATTAAATTCTGTCCATTTGAATGCACGACATCGACATATAACGCATCTGTATCATCTAATCTTGCTTTTGGGTGTTGCGCTTCGAACAGCGGTCCTGCTGGGTCAAGTCCTGTTATTCGCTTCAATCCTGGAAGCAATGCACCGGCAAATCCGGCCACGTGTGCTCCCAAACTGAATCCAATTATGTGTACTTTTGATAAATCTAAGACATTGTGTTCCACTAAATCTTTCAAAACAATCGCAATTTGTCGTCCGACGAGTTGTGTATTTGTCGCCGCTCTCACGTAATTTGGCAATGCAGCTCCATTTTCCCAGTCAACACAAATCACGAGACAATCCTCAACTGCCATCAAAGCTGATCTCAGCTCATATATCCAAACATGTGGACAACTACTTCCAAATCCATGTACAATGACACGCACCGAACTGAATTTCGTATGTCCAAATTTCTCGTAAATTGGTGCTGAAAGATTTTTACGCTCATCAGCGTCAGTTGCGACACTTGATGCATTGATATTGGGAGCGACTTCTTGGAATGCAAATTCAAGGAATGGCTTTTCACTGCGATTTTTCGCTGAATATACGAGAAATTTAGTACCAATCTCTTCAGGTGCCGCAGGAAGCATGTCAAGGTAACCAAATGGACCTGCATCCTCGAAACAACCCAAATCACCATAGCAAACACTGTCCTCGGCTCGCTTGAATCTGAAATTTAAAAGGAAAATAATTGAAATGAAATTTTACAGTTAATTGAAATTTAACGGAAATTAAATTCAAATTCAAAATAAGATACATGTATTTAAGATACTGTGAAAAATGAAATTAAAATTACAATTATAAAAAGAATACTTTTAGAAGGCATATGCTAAGTGGAATATAAAAGTAAACAAACAGTCAACAGAATAAATTTAGATGACATAATTTTATTTTAAATCAAAAAAATTTAAATTAAATCAAATTTAGCATTAAATTTAGATTATTTTTCACAATATTTAATTACAAGAAACGATGTCACATAAGCCAGGAAGTTCGAGAGGACGTCAAAATCAAAAAAATAGTCGACTTGAGACCGTTTTGCAACTAGCTGAAATCCTCAATTCAGATTCTGGCGCAAAATGTCCTAATTCTGATCAGAGTAAGTCAATTACTGTTAAATTTTGATATGAATTTACGTAGTTTGAATGTTAAAATTTAAATTCCAGATACAGAAATTTTACAGGACATCCTTTCAACTGTAAAAGACATTCACAAACTCTTAAAAGATGGATTACCTTCAAAAGCAACGAAAACAGTTGAATATGCAAGCTCCACACCAGTGATCGTTAAAAAACCGAAAATGCCACAAGTGAAATTCGTGCAACAACCAGTGACCGAAGTGATCGATCACACATATGAAACGAATGATGCAAATGAATATGTGACAGTTTACGAGGAAACTGAGGACAAGGAAACGTATGAAGAGGACGAAGAAGAGCCATCAGTCGAATTGGGGACAAGTAGCCTAAGTAACATCGAATATAAGGTGGAGGAAATGCAAAGTGATGATTTAAAGGAATTTCCAATGCAAACAATCGCTGACATTAATTGGCTTGAAAAGGAAATCGGGAAAATCGGAAGTTTGTATCGCAATAAAATTGTAAGATTTAAATTTTTTTAAATGAATTGTTATGATAATGATAATTTTCATTTTAGATTTATCTCGTCCGCCTCCAACAAACAAAACCCCAAGATTACAAGGCAACAATCCGAATTTATCTGAGGGTCATATTTTCAGATTCGTTACTTTATCAATACAATTGGAAGGGAGTTAACGGAAAACAGCCCATTTACTCGTTAAGGAATTTGCTAGTTTTCTTAAGGAAATTACTTGCTAAATGGTATCCCGGAACACCGATGGTCAGTTTTGTGAAGATTATACAAAATTACATTAAAAATTTGCCGCCAAAGCTTAAGAGGGCTAATTGCGAATTTTGAGGACGATTTTAAATTAAATTCCGATTTTGCAGAAAATAAACGTTAACCGTGACTTTATATAGATAAATTCTTAACTTAGCGTAGCTTAAACCTTCGTATACATGCATACACCTCGTACAAGTTTTAGTGGTACTAAAATAGTACCAAATTTTATGTTGGACTATGGACTTTGCTAGTAAACATTTTCAAATCTTCCATAAATTTCAAAATCAATTTTAGTCGATAACCTTCAAAATCTTGTGGAGCTGGGTATGAGCCGTTCAGAAGTTCTATCTTGGAATTTCAATTTTTTAACGACTTTTTATTCATAATTTCATAACTTCTAACAATTTTTTAAGCGTATCTTCGGCATATTTCTTAATTTTATTCACATTTGGATTTTTTGGATCACCATCTAATTTTAGTCCGATATTCATTCCAATATTATTAAGGACTTGAATTGGAGGAAGGTCCCTGACAGATTTTCCTTCCTTTCGACATTCATCATTCAATTTCCTCAGCTTATCTTGCCACGATAACGTTTGAATTGAATTTTGACACATTTTACTCATTTTCAACGGTGACTGCGCTTCACTCACATTATCTTCAGTCTTTCTCTTAACTCCCTGTGACAATTTCAAATCAATTTCCTGTAAATATTCGAATGATTTCTTAATCAAATCATCTTTTGCCATCACAACCGAACTTCCTGATCCCTCAATTTTCTTTCCATTGATTGTGATATGAAAATTATACTCAGATTTTGACTCTAAATTGGAATTTAACCACGGAACTGCATTAGAATCAATTTCTTCAAGTAACTTCCATTCATTTTCTGTTAGCAATGGAATTTCATTTGAATCCAAAGTTGGTGTCACAAAGCGACTTTTTAAGCGTGAAATTGGTGTCGATGAAAATTTTTCCATTGCTAGTTTTAAGCGTTCAATTAATGGCAAGGAAAATACCGATGTATCAATTTGAGTTGGATTTACTTTTTGTATCCATAATTTCCAGTCATCATTGAGTTTCATTGAAATTGAGAGGGTTATCGGATGACTGTAGTTAAATGTGATTTGGTGAAATTCTTGGAGTGCATCACGTGCTGCTCTGTTTGAGGCTTCAATTTTACTGGAGCCTGTCCCTGTAAAGGTTTTGCTAAGGTAAGGGAGTTGGCATGTAAAATTTTTGTTGATCACTGTGAATTTGGTTTCAATTTTTCGATCTGATAGTGCTTGAAGTGTGGCGAATGGTGAAATTCCTGAGAGGTTTCTTAATTTTAGTTGTGCTTCAATGTAATCATTTGCTATTTGAGGTGCTGACATTTGTGGAGTGTCATTAGATGACCCGTTATGAATTTCAGGAACATAAATCATGTTACAGGAAGCACTCATCAAGATTTTTCTCGCTTCTTCAGCGTAATCAATCCCAAAAAGTTCTTTCAATGCCAGAATTGCAGCAGATTTCCTCGCAACTGACATCGTGACACCTCTCGATACAAAATCACGTCCTAAAATTCTTATCCTTGTCTCACACTGAAGATCACCAAAGGTTTGTGTGTCATAATACAATCCATGACATTTGATGCCTTTCTCCAGGACTGAAGTGGGACTGAATTTCGTCTTGAACTGTTTGAATTGAACCCCGGCATCAATGAAGGCTAATTTAACGTCTTGTTTTAATCGAGAAAGTGCCTCGTCAAACTTTTTCCTCTTATGTTCAAGTAAAATTTCTTTTAATCCATTGAATTTAAATTTATCGACTAAATTACATAAAGATTCGATCGATTCCTCATCAAATTCTGTAGGGAAATCACCTTGAATATATTTTGTAATGTATTCTAATTCAAGGAACTTACAATCAGGCATTAATATGATAATTTTATGTGTATCACTTTCTCTTTTTGATGTAATTTTTTCTAGAATTTCATTGAAATATAAACTCTTTTCCTTTAAACGATTGAAATCACATTCAAGTTCATGTCCATCATCAGTGACTAGGAATACGGATCTCTTATTTGTAGTGTCACAATTTAATTGGGACATTATTTTAATTTTAATTTAATTTTATCACTTAAATTCGTCTTGTCTCGTCATGAAATTTAAAACAATATGAATAAAACGTTTGAACTTTCAGACAGCCGGTGCCCAGTTAGCACGAGTGGGATTTGTTATTGTTTTGTTCCATTTTCATTGGGATGACATTTCAATTCTGACGTAATTTTTTTCCTCCTCAATTAAAATGAATTGAAATGTTTATGTTGAAGAATTTCGAATAAATTTTAATTTAAAATGAGTCACTTTATCCTACCAACCCTCAATGCATTTTTATATTGTGTCATTTTTATGGTAGTCGTAGTGACATGTGGCATGGCATATGCTCTCCTCAAATATTTCTGTTCAAATGGTGATGAATCAAATACACAGAATCATAGTAGAAATTATAACATTGATGATGATGAGCCAGATTACAATACAAATGGATTCCATCCAAATCGGGATGATGATCCAGCACCACGATATGAACATATTCCATTAGCACCTGTTTATAAGCCAGCAAGTCCAAGGGTGTCACCTGTACCATTTGCTCCGTACCCAACGGGTACAGTGAATCCACCGTATCCCACATCCTCGAATGGAAGGAGCTCGCCATATGCAACGGCACCATACCCAACAAATAGTTCGGCGCCGTATCCAACTGAAAATGTTGGAATGCCAATGCCGATGCCAGGAGCGATTGCAATGCCAACACCTCAGTAATATGACTTTGATTGTTTCTCGATTAAATTTAATTTTAATTTCATTGCAGATTCAATACAACATCGGATCTTGACTCGCCTCCTTCATACACTGATGCAATGACACAACCAGCATACAATCCAAGTTACAGAGGAAATTAAAATGGATACTCGTTCCATGCATAAAAGATCTAAATCCTATGCTTATACACAAACTATACAAATTTTACTGAACTATGAAATAGTTTTCAAATCTCATAAGGTCATTCAAAGTAATTTTAATGCCTATTATATGGAAGTACAAATTACTTTGAAAGACCACATTAAATTAAAAATATTACCTCATATTTTTTACAACTAATTGAATTTAATCAACTCGAATTTGGTGTCTATCTTTTTGATATTAATAGATTTAAGAATGCGATTTACTGCTGAAAGTGTCTTTAAAATTCAAAGTGCAATCAAGAAAATTCCATCAAAGTGGCTTGAAATTCAATAAACCTTATTTTACATGTAAAACATGTCGATGTCGATGAATGTACTATTAAGAGAAGACATACAATTTAATGCATTTATAATTATAAATTTATATGTAATTAATTATATTTCATATAAAAATTCAAATATTTTACAAATTTAACAGTAATAAAGCTTAAAAATGAATGTTATATTGACGTTGAACGCCTAAAGGTATGCAATGTGTTTTAATTCTAACCCGTTTTTTCATTTTTTTTAGATTTTATACTTTAAATTAAAAGGATTTTCTTTAAAGACACGAAAATCTCATTATTCATCAACTTCTTATGAAGAATATTTTAAGTTCTGATGATTTTCGTTTGAGGTTTCAAATGTATTGCATAATTTTCGGATTAAAGTTTTTGTAAGAGACTTGAGCATGGAATTCTTACGGGGATATTTGGATTTAATATGCTCTGTTTTTTCGTTTTCTTTACTGCTTTCTTGTCTTTTTTAGGCTTTTCTGGCTTTAAGTCATATTTAGGCTCTTCTGGCTTCAAGTTTTGTTCCATAGCATTATTAACTACTTTGAGGCTCTCCAAATACTCAAAAACATTTTGAATTGTATCATTTTTTGCTTCAATTAAAGTTTTCCCAGTTCCATAGATGATTTTTTCATTAATTATCGCTGATAGTTTAAAAATATCAGATACTCTTGATATTGGATTTAAATGTTGATCAAGTGATTCAAAAAATTTCCATTGGTTATCTGACAAAATTGGGGATGGAAGTCGAATGAAACGACTCTCACCAGGTGATTCTGGGTCTTTTGTAAGATTTTTCAGTAAAAATGCAATTCTTTCCGTTAAATTCATTGCAAAAGAATGTTTTGAATCGAAAAATGCATTTTGATTTACGTAAAATTTCCAAAACTCATTGTTTGGGTCCAAAATGCAAATGAATGAAGTTTGAAAACCTCTTTTAGGAATTTTGATGTATTCAATGCTTATAATCATCAGGGATTGTAATGCGAGTAAGCATGCTGCATTTTCAGCATCTTTTTTGCCTCTTCCTGTACCTTCAAAAACTTCAGACAAAAATGAAATCCTACAACTGAATGTTCCTATTCCCGCAAATCTGAATTCTGGCTCGAATTTTCGTTTCATAATTTCATGGCAATATCTCATGATGTTTGCAGGTAATAATAGATTGATCATGTTCACTTTTTGTAATCTATCACAAAATTCAATAATTTTGCATTTCAATTTTATTTTAATCTCCTCGTTAGAGCTCTCTAAACTACCATCACAGTTATTTCCACCCTCTGAAGCTTCAGAATCACTGAAATTATCTTCTAATTGGGTTTTATCAGAATTTTTCTCAAAATAATTCATTTCAATATCAAAAAGCTCGCGCAAAGCATCAAATGCCACTTCTCCAATCACAGTATTTTGATTACATCCAAAACCAATAAATTGCAGTCCAATACATTCAAGTATGCATTTAATGCGAGTTCCATCTTGAATTTTGATTGTGAGACTAAAATTTCCTTTGAATACATCTTTTAAGACATCAATTGGTGAAATTTTAGAGGTTTCAATTAACTTTAAGGCCTTTTCACGGTATAATTTGAGTTTGTTTAAATTATAAATTTTCTTTTTATTGAAAATGCTGTCCTCCAGTCCTTCGATCTCGTATTTTCTAGCAAAATCACATAAATTGTGTGTTTCTTTTTTATTCTTGAAATTGAATATGCCTGTGTTAATGAATTGATTTACAAGGCTGAGCTGATAAACCTGGAAATCAGGAATCAGTATCACAAGATCTTTAGAAGTTCCAACTTTGTCTATGATTTTTTTGAAATAATTGCTCCTTCGTGATAATTTTTCGGGAGAAAATTTCACCATGTCAACTTTTTTGGTCATTAAATAAACGGTGTTCGAAGGATTTTCCATTTTTTTCATTTTATTATTTATTATAATTTTATTTTCATAAATTTTTCTTTAAATTTTTCAATGAAATTTGTTTTGTTTCATTTTCCAATGCAAATTAAGATGAAATTTGTTTTGTTTCATTTTCCGATAATAACATACTTAAAAATTTCCAGTCAGCACACATGTGATTGTGTTCCTGGGAATTTCTTCTTATGCTAACTGGGTTTCAATTTCTTTGATAAGAAATCAAAATAAATAAACTGCATTTCCGATTATTGAAATGAAGTCAAGGTTAACGATAAATTATTGAATTAAAAAAATAAAATATGGAACCAAAACGAATTAAATTGGATCGTGAAAAATCTCCATTTCCAATTAACCGGCTTTTTGATGAGGTGATTTAAGATAATTTAAGTGAAATAATTTAATATTAATAAAAAATATTTCCTTTGTTCACAGATTCTCGAAGAAGTTTTTACGCATCTCCAGCCAAAAGATCAATTGACGTGTCGTCAAGTGTGTCACCTATGGAATGAATTGCTGTGTCGCGATGGAAGGTTACTTAAAAAATCTGTTGGAATCCACTTGCACATTGATTCAACTGTACAAATTGATGTTGAGCATCCACTCGTCCAAATTTTAAAGGAAAATCCTGCTTTAAAAGTACGCAAATTAACGATAGATGCTGAGCTGTTTTCAACTAATCATGGAATGGTCCCTAAATTACAGGAGCTTGAACAATATTTTGTCCAATTCGAGAAAACGAATGATTCGATTACAGAAGTCATTGTCATTTTCACTCCATACCAAAATCTGGCAATGTTCGAAATTATTTTCACCCTGCTCAATATTTTGAAGCACGTGAAGATCCTGAGATTGAGGATCAGCGACATGGAAGCCGGACTCCAATCGAATTTAATTCCATTCCCTCAAAAGTGGGATGATTCAAAGTGGGAGAGTGTCGAAGAAGTTTATTTTTCATTTAACGAATGGAATTCGCACGTTTATCAGAATTACTTGAATTTCTGCTGTAAATTTCCAAATTTACAGGTGATAAGTGGAATTGATAATTTCAATCAAGCATTCTATCAAAAATTTCAAAAGCAAATTAAATACATTTTTGTGAGTTATCAGCATTTAACTCAAATCATTGAAAGCAATTTGCAAATTCAATTAAAGAGCATTTACATTTTCGGTGACGATTATCCGAATAACACGGAAAATATTTGGAATTTCATCAACAATAATCAACGTTCACTTGAAAAAGTGAGTTTGGACATTGACAATCCATTTCATTTTGAAGACCCTGAGGGTATTTTTGGAACTGCACGTGGCCCAATTCCCCATCGAAATTACGACAAAGTGAAATGGTTGAAATTCCATTTACCTTTGAGGAATGAGCAATCACACCAATTACACCAAGATCTGAAACTATTCAAAAACGTCGTTAAATTACAAATGTATTTGACGATTTTCGAAGACTGTTTCTTTGGACACGAAGCCTTGTCACTTCCAAATCTTGAATCTGTTGAATTCATCGTACGTCGAAATGATCTAATAAAAATTAACTGCTCCGAGTGTTTCAATGCCTTAATCGAGAGTTTTCGTCAAATCAAAGAATTTCATCTATGTTTGCCGGTCTCAATTGATGACGTCCAATTCATCGGAAAAACTCTCACAAATCTTGAAAATCTCAAAATAGTTAAATTTGGCATTGAAAATGAAAATAACTTCTTTGATAAATGGCCTTTAATGGAAAATGTGAAAGATATTGTGATTCCATTTAAAACTGATTTGAATGAGGCAAATGTGGTGGAGAAATTTTGTGATGCGTTGCCTAGTTTAAAGGTTTTGCGAATTTTAGAGCTGGACACACTGGAAGAGGAAATTGGACAAGTGTTTGTGGATAAATTGAAACAATTGGAAATGATCAAACTAGATAATGATGTGAGTATTTGAAGTGTTTCCCCGATGTTTTCAACGAACTTCAATTTAAATTTAACTGTCAATATGATCAATATTCATAAATTTAATAATTTGATCATAATTTTGAATTAATGGATCGTTAATGGTTAATGGAAATTTTGTCAAATTCTGTCAAAATTTTTAACGTAACGGTAAAAAATTTGAATTTACTGAGCGAATTTTTTTAAATTTTTCAAATTGCCGTCAAAATTTTTAACGTAACGGTCAATAATTTGAATTTACGGATCGAATTTTTTTAAAATTTTTCAAATTGCCGTCAAAATTTTAACGTAGTGAAAATTTTTATACGAATTTTGAACGTAACGGTCAAAAATTTGAATTTACGGATCGAGTTTTTTAAAGTTTGTCTCATGGCTGTCAAAATTTTTAACGTAACGGTCAGAAATTTGAATTTACGGATCGAATTTTTTTAAAATTTTTCATATTGCCGTCAAAATTTTTAACGTAGAGAAAATTTTTATACGAATTTTTACCGTAACGAATTTTTTAAAGTTTGTCTTATGGCTGTCATAATTTTTAACGTAACGGTCAATAATTTGAATTTACGGATCGAATTTTTTAAAATACGTCACATGAACGTCAAATTTTTTAACGTGACGGCCAAAAATTTGAATTTACGGATCGAATTTTTTAAAATTTGTCTCAATGCTGAAAAATTTTTAACGTAACGGTCAATAATTTGAATTTACGGATCGAGTTTTTTTAAAATTTGTCTTGAGGCTGTCAAAATTATCAATTATTTTTAAAAAATTAAATTTATAACTCAAATTTCAAAAAATTTGTAAAATTTTCAATGTAACGGTCAAAATTTTGAAATTTTCAAAAAATAAGTTCATTGGAAACTTCAGAGAAAAACTTTTTCAATATAAAATTATAATCAATTTCAATTTTTTTTCCTAGACTTACATGGTCCAAGTGGAAGGTGATCAAAGGAAGTTGGTCAAAAAATGAAATTTCCAGAACTTTTTTAAAATAATCATATATTTTTTTTTTATAATTTTATAATAATATTAATAAATTTTTAAATTTTATAATAATAATTTAAATATGTAGTAGTACTGATATTATTGCATTTTTCGTTAGTTTTTTTTCTATGCTAAGCGTTAAAAATTTCAAACTACACTCGAAAAATGGTTAAAATATGATGATAAATATTGAAATTAAATCGTCTCAGTGTCACTTAATTTTGTCTTTTTTTTCCTAATCTCAAATTTTCTTTGTCAATTCCTTTCATTCCAATTTTTAATTTAATTTTAAAAATAACGAGGAATGATGAAAATTAAATTTAAAATAAAAAAAATGCATTTAAAGCCCTGCATAGACATTTTTTTTGGGGGGGTAATTGGCAGTGAAACAACATTTAAGTGTATGGTTGAGCTTTGAATTGAAATGCATGAAATTTATAATGAATTTGGTAATTGTGGTTCATCTCCAACGCCGCCTGCCATCTGATATGTCACCTTTGCCACTTCATATGCCAAGTGAAGTGCGTCTTTTTGATTTTTTGCTTCGGCATACACTCTTACAACGTCTTCCGTGCCTGAGGGTCGTACAAAGGCGCGTCCTCTCGGATATTTTTCTACAAGGCGGTCAATTTCGTCTTGAAGTCCCTCTGGATTGACACACTTCCGTTCGGCATCTGTCGTTGTAATAACATTACGATCTTTGACTTTTACTTTGAGTTGCAAATTTGACAGGTCTTCATATAAGTTGTGCCATTGCTTCAAGTCCCAGCCCATGGCATGCAGGACTGTTTCGACTAAAAGCATATCGGAAATTGCATCACCCACTGTCTCGTTAATTAAATTGATTGTTGAAAGGAGTTTTTTGGCCGCTGTTCGTGCTGCATCTGAAAGTGACTCATCCTCGGATGCATTTAAAATGGCAGTTTTCGCGGGTGTACTGAAAATTATCGTTCCATGTCCATTTGCTTCGAAATAACAACCGATATCGTATTCCAATGCTTTGTGATGTAAGTGCTTGACTCCAGTAGGGACGCATGCAACAGGTACTTTCTATGAAAATGAAATTTATTACTCAGAATATGAAAAAAATTAATCAATTTCATTGAAATTTTACCAATTCCTTGACAATGTAATCCGTTGACGCGCCATTTGCGTATGCGGTCTGGACGATGCCCAGTTTGAGGTTAATTCCGATTTTCCTGATGAGATCAATGAGGTAACTGGCGAGGAGGGTTGCAATTCTATCACCATCTAACAACACAAATTCTTCATTTTCATTTTTGTAAAAGTAAACAACACGATCAGCGTCACCATCGACAGAGACACACCGAGTTCCTGGTTTCACGTCCTCAAATGATAACGGAAATGTTTGTTGGACTTTCACGAAATCAGCGCCACAATTGTAATTTATCTTCCCATTCTTATTGAGGACTTCAATTTCGAGACAGGGTTCCAGTTTCCGGGCAAATGACAACATTTTAAGTGCCCCCACTCCATTCGCGCCGTCAAATAAGACCTTTTTCCTGTAATGACCATTTTCGAAGGTAGCACCACGCAAATTCTTGAATGAATTTATCAATTTATTGTAGTAACCTTCTTCGGTGGGTTGTCCATAAGTGTTATTTGTATTGGCACACACCACAAAATAATGCAGCATCGGTGTTGTGACAATGCCAAAGTCTGTTGGTGTGCCTCGCAATGTCACAATTCCATTTATGACTGATTTTGCTAACATCGGACTGTGATATCGTGTGTCCATTCCAACATAAACTGGAGCTTTGATGTTGTTATCAATATTTTGCTCTTTAATTATCTTTTCAATCTCTTTTTGCAGGTCATTGTCTGGGACATTTGCCAATTTTGTTGCAATTTCCTCCCAACTTTTCTCTAACATCTCACCAGCTGGATCTACTAGCTTGACACCATTATCAACCTCTGGGTTGTGTGATGCGGTGATCATAACACCAATTACTTGACCTTTCTTTGCACGCGATCTCAGGACAGCTAAAAGCCCCATTCGGTACATGACATGATCCAAATGCTCGTAATTTGTACGAAATCCGGCAGTGCCATAGTGAATAAATTTCTCCGTTTTCTTTTGATGGACTTCCTTTGCAAAAGCATACACGCTCTTCAAATTCATCGATGTCATTTTTTTTCTTTTTCAATTATTTGTGTTGCTTTCAATGAAATTTAAGGTACAATGAAATTTCCGTCTTTAAATTAAAATTAAAACAATTGTCTACGTAAGCACTGGCACTGTTTTCTGATTCACACAAATAAAATTCTTATTAATTTTAATATTTTTTTTATAAAAATAGCCTGGAACCAGTTCTGCAATCATGCACACTCATACACTTCACAAAGTATGTGTTGACAGAATCTGTTTGTCAATTAAAAATATAAATTTATTATTATTATTATTATTATTACAATAAAAAAAAAAATTAAAATATGAAAAACTTCTCACAATGCATATAAAAATATTTTATTATTTTTATATTTAAATGTGTGTAGATGAACAAGAACAACTCCCCTCTCTCTTTTTTCTTTACCTATTTTATGAATGACACACACTACCAAGTTGACTCAACTTAATATGGGTCTTTTTCCGTCAAATATTTTTATATTTATACTTGTGAGGAACACCAAATTTTTATTCTAAGCAGTGTGTCAAGCAAATAAGGTTAGAAATGACACAAAAATAGTGCTACTGTACACGCAAACTGATAACAACATAGATATATGTATACAGTAGACGTGTGTGTTTGATTCACACATATGTCTGTGAAGGGATATTCAAGCAAGATTTTGTTTGATTTCATTGAATATTAACGGGATTTGGCTAAAATTATGTTCAGTTATGTCAAAATTGACATTTGAAGGTTAAAATGTCAAAATTTTGACATTTGTTGGTGTAAATGTCAAAATTTTGACATTTTTTGGTTTAAATGTCAAAATTTTGACACTCGAGAATATAAAATTTGAAATTTTGAGTATTAAATGTCAAAATTTTGACATTTTGAGTATTAAATGCCAAAATTTTGACATTTGTTGATTCTTACGTCAAAATTTTGACATTTGTGGGTTTCTATGTGAAAATTTTAACTTTTTTGGGTTTGAATGTCAAAATTTTGACATTTTGAGTATTAAATGCCAAAATTTTGACATTTCTGTACGTGTATCTGTAGAAAAATTAACTTCAAATATCTTTATTTTTATTTAATGTTTTTTTTTAAGGGTATCAGCAAATTGACAGTTCATTTTGTATAGATACACAAACGATTAGTTCAAAATTATTGACAGGAACTGTCAAAATGTTATTTGCAATCCTTATAACTCAGAAAATTCTAAGCACATATTTGACGAACTAATTCCATAGAACAGAATACATTTTGACGTTCGAAAATTTCACATACAAAATTTTGAAGTTTCCATATGTATGTGTTTCTATACAGAATAAACGTCAAATGAAATGTCAAGTGAAATTTTTTTCTATGGACTTTGACAGTTTAATAAGTTTGAAGCAACATTTTGACATTTAAAAGTTTCCTTTCCAAATTTTTGACATTTCTATCAGTGTTCTGTCAATTTTGAAAGTTGCCCGGTGAAATTTTTGTAATTCAAATTGAATATCCCTGATTCCATGCATGTTGAATATCAATGAAAATACAGAACTCATTCACATTACTGCACATTCAGGTGAGTGTCTTGAGTAAATTCAATCTCAGTGGTGTTTCATGGAATTTACTTTTCAAAATTTTGTCTTCTTCAAAAAAGAGGCCGTTAAATTTCATTCAAATTGATATCAACTGATACCATTGAAATGTGATGTGAAGGGATAAGATTTCAATTCAAAGTGTGAATAAAAAAAATTTAACAATCAGTTAATTTGGCACTTAAATTGATTTATTTATTTCATTTTAATTTAACTTAAATTTAATTTTACTTCCTAATTGAAACAGAATCTTCAAAGTCTAAGGAATCTAGTTTTGGACACATTCTATTCAAATTCTGAATATCTTTAATACTAATCGAATCAAGACCATACCGAAAAATTAAATGCTCTAACGATGGCATTTCTGGCCATTCGCTGAATATTTTCGGATCTGGTGTCGTTGAAAAGCTAAGTTTTTTCAGCTTTTTCATATTCTTACTGATACACTTCAGCAGTGACATCGACACAGCATCGATATTCAATTCCTCGACATTGCACAAACACTTTGTGTAGCACTCAATACACTCATCACAGGTCAATTTACAGTCCTCTTCAAGGAAAATTTTCGCCTCCCTTAATTTTGGTAATTCAATTCGTGTGTGTCCGAAAAAGCATTCTTTGGTAATGGAGCCACTTAAATACAGATTTTTAATTGAGGGGAAATGAATTAAAATTCCACTTAAATTCTCTTCACTTGCCTCACCGAAACTATGACAAAGATCCAGATCTGTGACCTTGGAATAGTCGTGAATAGGAACTGGGGCACCCTTTGTGCTATATGTAAGACTGAGAGTTTTCAGTTCAGGATGATATCGATTAAGGCGATACCAGAATTCATCGGCAACGTAATCCGAGTCGCCGTGTAAATGAAGCTTCCTTAGATTAAGACTTTTTATGAATACAATTTTGTTGGAGATGTCGTGGATATTGAGACGATCAATTTCAAGTAAGTGTGCGTAACGTTGATAAAACTCTTCATTGTAGCCCTGAAAACCGTAGATGCACTTTATGTTGGGCATACGACCAAGGACTGTTAACAGAAATGTTGTCAATGTGGGTGACCATAATTGGTAGTCATCGACACCCCATGTTTCGATGCCGACACGTGCAATAGTTGGGAAAGTAACTGTCTGCCATTTCTCATCGAATTTAATGTAATATTCAGCTTTTGGCTCTATATTGCATGTGTTCAGCTTGAATTTCTTCAGTTTAGTGAAAATTGATAAAAATTTGTATAAAATTTCAGCTGCATTACATTCCTCGTTCACGGAAAAGCTGAAAAATTCAACCATAGGACCAATGTTATATTCACGAATAAAATCTATCACAGTTTCAACACTCATTGGATTCTCTCCAACAAATACATCACAATCAACGGTAAATCTCTTAACTTTCAAGGCACTATTCGCTTTAATTATTGGAATCAGTTCGTGTTCAGCTAAATTTATTTCACTACTACTAATATCAATACTAAGTTGGACGGTGTTTTGTAGTAATCGAGGACAAGCACAAAGTAATTCATCCCACTGATGACACACCAAACGACAATTTAGTTGTTCCCTCCCAGGTAAGTGTACGAAAATTTCCTCTAAAACCTGAAAAAAAAATTTCATGCAAAAATAAAATGTATTTACGTAATAATTAGTGTAAATTTTTGCCACGAAACAAACAAAATGTAGATAAATTTTTTACCTCATCAAGTAAAACACTAATGGGAGACAATTCTTCGTCAGGACACTTTTTCATTTCAATTTCTTCCATAATTATTCAACTTTTAATCACATTAAAATGTATTTTAACTCTCTGGCAATCAATTGACAAATGATGTCTGTGGTGAAATAACTTTGAAAAATTTCTTGAATTGAATGTTTTTTTTCACTGTACGACGTCAATTATTTGTTATTACTCTGTTTTCACGTCTGACTCATCATACAGTAATAGTCTAATAACGTGAATATCAAAACAACAACATACTCTTTTCATTCATATTTCTTAGGAAATACCCACACATTGATATGCAGATGAAATACTGCTACAATTTCGTTGATGGAAGTGTGAGAGGAAAATACAGAGCAACTTTTTTGAAATCCGAATTCTACAAAAATTGAGGTGTAAAGTAGCGGAATTCAAATTATTCCTAACCATGAGTTCAATCCTAAGGTAAGTCAAGAAAATTTAATGCAATCCAATTTTTATTATTATTTTTTTGGGCTGTTTTCAGATCTTGGTGAGATATCTTAGGATAAATCTAAGGCTTTGATGATTCTATATAAGATTTTAACAGAAAAAGTTTAATTTTTTGTTTTCTTTTTCAGGTGAGCTCCCATCATCATTGATATTCGAACATAGAAGTAAACAGTTTTAAATGAAGAATCGCAGGTAAGTAAAGTAACTGACAGAATTAAAGAGCAAAAATGATTTCTTAACAGTCTCTTTAAATGGATTGCATTACAATGTGAAAAAATCATACAGCTATAACACACAGAAAAAAATTTTGGTAAGCCGAAACTCATCTTGTCAAGCATTTAATCGACAATACATTACTTTAAATACTTCAGCAACTATGAAGGATCTTGGAGTTTGGTTTGATCCCAAGCTGAACTTCAAAAAACATCTGGATATTACTATATCGAAAGCAAACTCTATTCTCGGAGTCATCAAAAGATTCGGCAAGGAATTTAATAACATCCACACAATTAAATGTCTGTACTCTTCGCTCGTTTTATCCATCATTGAATATGGAAACATCATATAGATGCCAACATTTTTAATTGATATAAATCGACTAGAGTCAATTCAGAAGCAATTTCTCCTTTTTTGTCTGAGAGACCTAGGTTGGCAAGATACTTTTCGTCTTCCTCCTATAAACATAGCCTCAACTTATTGAATATGCTCACCATCAGAGATCGTCAACAAATTGCTTGCTGCTCATTTATTTTTGACGTCTTAAATAATAATGTAAACTCACAACCTATCAAAGATAAAGTCAGATAAAGAAATTAACCATACAATCTTAGAGCTCAGCGTCCACTGGAAGAAGTTAAAGCAAACTCACGATATGAGACAAACAATCCCATTAACCGTTGTTTGACTCTTTATAACAGGTTGTGTCAAGACATGCCTCTAGTTATTTCAAAGAGTAGATTTAAGACTAATTTAAGTTTAATTATGAAGCAAAATTATAAATGAGCGTCTTATGAACCCCTGGGTGGACCAGTCGGCTCGTCATAGGCGTATCCCAGTACTATCAGCTTCCAGCACACATCAAATTTGAACAAAATCTACATGAATTTGAATTTTATCTATAAACGAACGATGAGGTGCAATTTTGGGGGGAAATACTTTGAAGGATCAGTCATGAAGCTTGTTGTAATTGAAAATCTCCTTTACTGCTTCTCAATTTGAGAAGAAACTACTGTTTGAGATGACAGTATAATACCTAAGACCTTCAGATCATCATAGCGAGTTTGCCCTTAGGTCTTTATGGATAAAATGTGTGCAGGGCTTTATAGCCGCTCTTTTCAAAGTTCATTTTACAAATAGAAGGACGAGACTTTTCAATTTACTTCTCATAGGTCTGAGATGAATCATTTTGATATTCTTAACTGATATCAGATCACATTTAAGGTCTATGTGCCTTTTCCTAAAAATGTCTATCGTTAAATTGCACTTCAAATTACAGGCAGACAGACAGTCGACTGTCATGAAACAGCCTCGTTCATAAAAAAAATGTAACTTGCACCATTTCTCTGGTTATTCTCTCGAAACATGACTCAACTAACACATAAATAATTAACTATATTTATGTATGTTTATCTGTATTGTAATTCATGCATATTGCCAAAAAAATTTAACAAAAACAACTTTATCGTAAACATACATTTTTACAAACATCTCAATGAACGTTACACAGAATTGTGTAGGATTGGAATTTTACTGAGTTAATATCTTCCTTTAAGCCGGTTACTGTGGCAAATACTCGATACCTGTTGCTGTTTTGGTATTAAATTTAAATTCAAGTTTCTCTCTTTTTTCCTTTCAAAATACTGAGTAATTTTGCAACGGTGTGTTAAATATTAAAAACAAAACAGCTGATAAAATAAAATACAAATAACTTATCTCATTAAATTAAATTTATTTTTTGTAATACAGTTGTAGTGTAAAATGGACACGAAACGGATGAAATTTGATTCATTTTTTCAAATAAATGATCTTTTAGATGAAGTAAATATTTCAGATAAACTTGAGTAGGGTTAAATTTAATACGAAAATTAATTTTTCAGTGCCTTGAAGAAATATTCACAAAATTATCGGGACATGACCAGTTACGAGCTAGATTCGTTTGTAATCGATGGAACCGCCTTCTATGTGACAGTCCAAGACTTTTACAAAAAAGTGTTGGAATTTCCCTGGATTTTACGGGAGCCGATGCAGCTGAACGTAACTTCAAAGTACTGCCAATTGTTGAAATTAATCCATCACTAAAAATTTACAAAGTAACGATAGCTGGTGGGATATTTCAGCAACTCTCACTCATTCCAACTGAAGTAATTGAGCCGTTACAATACCTCCAGCCTTTCTCGTTCTGTTCATGTGAAGAGCTGAATTTTTCCTGTATTCGCGATAATCGAAATTTCCAAATATTGAATGTGCTTATGAGGAAGATGCCGAAATTAAAGACAATTAAAATGAAGTTATATGCAATGGCAGTTCCAGAGCGTGTGCTAAGTAATTCAAAGCTAGATGGCGCCACATATCCGTCAGTGGAGAAACTCGTGATAGATCATGCATATGAGCATCCAATTCGATTCTGGTCATTCACGATTTTTAAAAATATTGAATTTTTGTGTGAGCGATTCCCGAACTTGAGATCAATTGTTGGTGTACCTGGTTATAATGAGTTATTCTATGAATGTTATGCACATTTAATTGAATCTCCCGTCCTTGAAATCAGCGAAGAGACACAGAGAATTTTATTGAAGACAGGATTCCATCTCAATGAGATCCATTTATATCAGGATTTGAGTCAAGAATTTGACTCGACAACATTTTGGCAGTATTTGAATGAAAACCTCAAATCAATTGACACGATTAAGCTTGTTTATGACGATTCAGGGATTGATTACGATACAGGTGATCGCATCACCCTCCCAAATGTCAATTATTCCAAGGTCAAGTACCTCAAACTGCACTACGGCATCACAGAGATCATGGAAAACACGGAAAATCTTGAAAAAACTTTAATTCACTTTCCAAATCTGATCACCCTTGAACTTCGTTGTTACATTCATGGAACGCATTTTTATGGACATGAAAAAGTCACCTTTAAATCACTGAAAAGCGCTACAATTTACTTGTACAATTGTGTCTGGAGCTGTGATAAGTGTTTGGAAATAATGATGAGCTCCCTTGAAACAATTGAAAGCTTTCGCATGTCAGCATTCGATCCAAATATCGTTCAATCAATTGGACGATGCATTCCAGGAATTAAAGAGCTATATTTTGAATGGCCGATGCAAGAACAGGAGGAGGATTTTTATTTGTCATGGCCTAAAATGGAAAAACTTGAACGACTTGTGATTCCAGGGCAACAAATCAATGAAATTACTTCCATTGTGCACTTTTGTGAGATGTGTCCAAATATGAGGCAGCTTGAATTGTATTTGAGTGAACCGTTTGCCGAGGAAATTTCACAGATTTTGTTGAAAAAATTGAAGTTTTTGGAATTTATTCGATTTAAGGGTCAAAAGCATTTAGTTGTCATTAAAGGGGGGAGGACTTGCTTTGCACTGGAATCAAGATTTAATAATTAAAGGAATAAAATTCAGATTCAAACCGTATTTTAATGTATTATTTTTTTATCATAATAGTAAATTACAATCTAATGTGTATAAAAGCCATTGTGGCAGCCTTTTAAATGTAATTCCAGTCATATTTTAGTCATCAATTCGCACAAAAGCGCGATTCTCGTTTTTCGTTTTCACAACGAATTTCTATGAAAATTAAAAGGAAAATGAAAAAAGTCAAAAAATTTAACTGACAGTAAATTTTACCTTATTTCCAAGGTGTAACGTCTCCAAAAACTCCAAATTTTGCAGAAAAATGTTCATTTGCCAGTGCTTGAGTGTGTCCACACACAGAAATTCAATGTTCTTTAGATTGGGACACGCTTTGCAGAAATTTAAAATTTCAGCTTTTTTCGATGCTTGTCTCAAGGGCACCACAATGCTCTGCAGCATTGACATCAACGGCCAATGCTCGTAACTGTATTTGAGATCCGATAAACGATGAATAATGAGATGCTCCAATTGTGGTGCCGAATTTTTAAGTCTTGCCAAAATTTCAAATTGGACGGGCATTTCAAAGGAAATTGTGTTTGCGGTACCGATTGTTTTGATTAAGGATTTAACGCACTGATCACATGAGAGTGGTTGATTATTCGTATTTGAGGCATTGAAGTAGACTTTTTCCAAGTTCTCAAGGTTAATTGACTCATGTCCAAAAAAACATGGACCATCCACGAGTAAATCAATTGAGAGGACTTCAATTTTCGGGAATTGAATGAGAGTTGAATAAAATTCGACTCCATTTAAGCCAGCAACATATAAATTCAAGGTCAAATCCTTGACTTTCTCGTAGTTGTTTTGTGCGAGATTGAGGGAGGGACCTAAAATTGGATCATGAATGTGCAGATGATCGAATGTCAAGCGAATTTCCATCAATTCAGGTTGATTTTCATTGAGGAAAATCCACTGTTCCGGTGAATTTTCATGCAATGACCCATCAATGTCCAGTTTCTTCAAGCTCACACCATGCATCAGTGTCATAATTGCTTCAAGTTCCATGGTAAAAACATTTGTTGACTTAATTTTGTCAGCATGTTGTTCATAGAACACCTCATTGAAGGCATTCATGCCCCAAATGACCTTCAATCCGGGCATCTTATTCAATAAGTAGCCAAAGTTTGTAAAAGTTCCAGGACTCCAGAAATCGAACCCGGTAAAGTGAATTTCTTCGATAGTCACCCAACAGACATGGGACCACCTCTTATCAAATTTCACTTCACGCCCACCTGTCATGACATTTCCATGAGCGGCATCAAACGCAAGACGAACCAATTTCACTTCCTTGAGTGCTGACAAACAGATGAAAATTAAATCAAACATCGTCTCACTCTGACTTTGACTGATCTTGAAAGTGAGTTCCTTGACAGTGTTTAATGGCCCAAAAGATTTCAGGTAACTACGCAATTGAGCCGCTTTGGGCAAACCTGATTCTTCGATAAATAAATCGGCATTCAATGTAATACGATTTATTTTGAGGGCGGGATTCGATCTCAAAGCATTCACCATTGGGTGTTGGATATCCACAGGCGGCTTACCATCAACTTCCAGGTGAATCCCCATTGAGTTGAGGAGTAATTTGGTGCTGCGGAGAATGAAATCCCATCGTTTGCACACAAGACGACAATTCAAAAGCTCTTTTGGTGGCAATTGAATGAAAATTAGCTCAAGGAGCTGCAAATGTTAGATTTTATCATATTACGCAGCATTTAAAAGGAAATTCAATTCAAATAATACCTCGTCAAAAAGACAATAAATCGGGCCGAGTTCTGGATCCATTTTACTTTTGTTATTTTTGTTAATTTAGCAATTTTTGGATTGCTAAAGACGCAAAGACATCATCTTGAAATCGATTTTTACTCAATTTTGATAAGAAAATTGTGTGTTGTTTACGTTGTCAAAAATGTCAAACTTCATTCCATTTTTCAATGAGACGATGAGAGGAATTGCAATTTTTTTGGGAGAGGATCAAAACAATAACAGAGAGAATTGAAAGCGCGCGATTATGTGAAGAGAGAAATCGATGAATCACGTGTTTGTTCATTAAAATACAAGTTGAAATGTGAATTTTCTCTTATCGTATCTTATTTTTTTGAATGAAATTTAAATTTCAATTATAAAAGCATTTTAAAATAAATCTGACTCACCGATTCCTGGAGCTCTTCGCTTGCCAGTCCTTTAACGATTCTTGTACTGCTTTTACGAGTCTCATTTCTTCCAACGTGTCCTCGTACCAACGGTCATTTCGGGCAAAAGTGTCTGTAAAATGAAAAAAAAATCGATTTAATGGAATTTCATGAAAAAAAATTTAAGAGAGTGAAAAAAAAATTTGTTACATTTCGAGCAAATTCTACTCGTAATTTCAAGACCGGTTCCTGTAATTAAAATTCATTTTTTATGTCACCACTCACATTTCAATCAATTTCATACGAAAAAAATTCATTAATCAATGACGCGGTATCATATTAAGAAGTGCGTCATGACGCGTCAGACTTTTAAAAAAAATCATCACAATTAAAGCGAAAAAAAAATCTTAACCGTCAAAAAATTTTGATTCTTACTCCAATTTTTACATACAAATAAGCACCGAAACACGACAATACAGCACATGAAGATAAACAATAAAGAAAAGAAAACAGTTACTTTTATATAAAAATTATTCAAATTAACTTGATACAGTTCTGTTCTGTTCTCATTAATATGATGACATGAAATTTGATGTAAATTTGAATAAAAAATCATCTTTTTTTTATGAAATTTCTGATAATTTTTTTAAATGTCATCAATTTCATTACATAAAAAAAATCATAATTCGTTCATGGTCAAATGAACTGAATTGAATTCAATTGATTGGTGTCAGTTGTAGTTACCGGTAAAAAATTCACTAATATTAAAATTTACTATTAAAAGGTTTCAGGTCAGAAAGTTACCGTTTGGTGTTAACAAGGCGATGCGATGAATTAATGAAAAAAGGCGAGGAGACACAAAAAAAGTCAATAATCTCATTATTTTGATTGAATTATGATCTTTGAATAGTGAATAATAAAAAAAAGAAGAGCGAAAAAAAGAGATTGTGTAATATACTGATAAAAAATTCATTAAAAAAGGGAAGTGTAAGTATGAAATTGATGAGAAAGCGCATTTATGGTTCAACACGGATCAGCTATCCATGTTACAGTGAAATTCAAAAAGAAAAAGAAAAATGCAGATTGAAACATTGCGATGTTATTACTGAGAACGATTTTTACCTAAATTTTGCTCAAATTACTACTTACTTACTTACAATACTTATCGTATTTTTTTCGAGGGACATTGAATTTGGATTGAAACCCCAATTAAAAGCTGCTGATCGAGCGATGGAGAGGAAAACGAGGAGCTTCGAATAAGAGCTTTTAAAGGAACTCAAGAAATTCAAGGAGGCAGTGGTGATCATACATGAAAGGTGCAACCTCTTCAACGTCGTGGAGCTCATTTGAAGACAAGGAGCTTAGATTTTAAAATATGGATTTTTCTGAACGTGGGAGAGTGGTGAGCAGTTTGGACTGTGAAAAAATGGCCAGACACTTAAGAGCTGACTAAATTTGAACCGTAGAAGTCAAGTTTGTAAGATATAATTCAAGGAGGCAGTGGTGACCTTACATGAGAGTCGTGGAGCTCATTTAAAGACGAGGAGCTTAAATTTTGGAAAAATTGATTTTTCTAGACGTGGAAGAGTAGTGAGCGGTTTGGACTGTCAACGGCTTAGGTTGGTAAGAATTTTCTAGAACTCGAATGCCATTTTTCCTTGATTTCTTATCACAATTTAAATTTCAGCCCATAAAAAGAGGGAGCTTTTAGAAAGACAGGAAAGCTGGCGATTTCAGATTACCTTAAAAAATGGTCAGCCACTTAAGAGCTGACTAAATTTGAGTCGTCTGAGCCAAGTTTGTAAGAGATCAGTATTTGCTGAGTAAATTAAAAACTCTTATCACGCTGAATTAGAGTCTTTAAGTCTCTCAAGTAGCCTCATAAGCAGTGCGATTGCTTACTGGGCTGTTTCAAATCACACAGAATAAGCAAGCTTAATTAGATAGTTGATTTGTATTGATTCCCATACTGAAACGTCAAATTACTGTATATAACCAGAGATTTTGCATTTTGCATCCATACACATACGGAAATGTCAAAAATCTTGTACTTTATCATGGATTGTCAAACTTTCACCTGTAGTAAGAAGCTGTGCTAATGAAATTAACTGACATTTGACATGAAACATCAAACTGAAGTCAAAAGCGCATTTTAAATTGAAATTCACAGAAAAAAAGGTGATGAATATCAAATGAAGTGACAAAACTAAACCAGAAATGCAATTCACACAGTTCATTCATATAAAATTGAAATTAAAATCTAGATCAAGGTCTTATTTTTATATTTTTTGTACTTTTATCAATAAATTAACTTTTTTTACCATCCATGTTTTTTTACCTTCTTCATTTTAATTTTAGTGCAACGTGAAATATACATTGAAAAAAAAATGTAGCAAAGAGTGAAATTCTTCTTCAATTGTTCACATCATGATATTTAGCCTAATTCTTGAATCCAATTCAAGTTCAACAAGAAAACTGTGTGAACTGGAATAAGAGAAAATCTGTCTCAGCTATTTAGTGTAATTTTCTATAATAATAAAATAATGTGAGAGATGTGACACAATTAAGAAAATTTTTATGTTTACATTACATTTGAAACTAAACATCAGTAGAAAGTGCGTGTGGTTAACAGTTAACAGTGTTAAAAGGTAATTTTTTAAGTTAAGATTCAATTTCAATTTTTATTGAGACCATTATTGAAGTTTCTTTACATAGCTTTTGCTCTAAAGATGGATTTCATTCAAGAAGTTCCTCATTTGTATTTTTTTCTTGTTTTACATGGCATTACATTACACAAGTAACTAGATTAGTGTTTTAATGTTATATTGTTTGAAATGTATTGTTTAAATTCTATTCTATTGTTTAAATTATGTCCGCATTTCACTCAATAATGATGTTTGTTTTGTATTTTTTTATTAAGATGATGCTTTAATTACATTCATTGTCTCTTTAATTGCAAAATTGAAATTGAGATGATGTAAAATAATTTGAAAAGGGTTTTGCATGATTTTTTTTGGCATATGATAGTGCGCACTGGGAACGTCAATGTTTTGAAAGTACGTTTGACGTGTAACTTGACAGATGTCAATTTATACCAAAAAAGGTGATTTTTAAAATTTTTTATGACGATTAATCGTAGAAATTACATTAAACTGATAAAATTTAAAGCTGCGAATCGTCAAAAGTTACTGAAATGACTCACAGATGGCGCTTTTGACACTTGAAAAGCAATGATTTCGTTTCAACGTCCAAAAAAATACGTCGATGCACATAAAAAGTAAGTGAAATCAAATTTAAAGCCACACTAAATCCACATCTCAAATGAAATTGATACAATTTGTTAATTAAATGATCATAAACAAATTTTGACTTTTACAATTAGCGAAATTTTGCTTTCATTTAATTTCGCATTTGACATTGACATAATTTGTGAATTGTAATTTATGAAAGTGATTTCAATGATCAAAATCTTTCACATTATTATTAGGAAACTGGATTTATTTTGACAATGAAATGGACAGTGAGATTTGTATAGATACAGATACTGAAACGTCAAAAAATTAAAGACAGCCTCGTAATTTTTGGAAATAACAGATTTTTGACACTTAAGTCAATTTTGCGTAATTGGACAAGCTGATTAAATTTTTACAGCTCATTTTGTATAGATACACATACGGAAACTTCAAAAATTCTGTACGTTAATAGAGATTGTCAAACTTTCACCTGCGTACCTAGTAAAATGGATCCGTTTAAAGATCTGAGTGAATCTCTAAATTGACAGCTGTCAAAATTTATTGACTTGAAAGCTATTGAAAACGCTCATTTAAGCGACTAATCTTAAATTCGAGCATTGCCACTTTCCTCAGCTCATATTTCCTTATCATGTAGCACCCGTATATGCATCTATAAAAATTAACTGTCAAAATACCTGTCAAATTCAATTTCCTTGCCCTCTTAACGTTTGAACTCAAAACTCTCATAAACCACATTCATGGTATAACATTTTTCTCAAAAAAAAAAAAAAATAAATTGTCACATTACTAGGTCAATCACATCTTACAGCAACAACAAAGTTGAATAAAAGTAAAACCCACATTTTTATTATTACTTTGTATGTTTTACACTTTTTTGTATCATATGTAAATTACTAGAACAGTCTTTGCCTTACTTTTTGTCATAATTTATTATGAATATCGATAAATTTTATGCGGATTTAAAAAAAAACATTTACCATACTTTATGAAGTTAAATACCTAACACACAGAAGAGTGGCAATAAATACCGTTGTTAGATAATCCATAAAACATTTTTTTTCATTTTATTTTAAGAAGTAGTACTTGCTTGCATTGAATTTTAAGTTGATTTAATACTCATTTTGAACTGAAAATTAACCAATAATTGTACCGGTTTATCAGATAAGACTCGATTGAAATGTAAAAGTTTTTTTAGATTAGATTTTTAACCGGAATAAAATTAAAAAAAAAAATATGTCAATTGAAATGAAATTGCATGGGTCATTTACCATTACTCTAATTTTTTGGTGTCTCGTCTCGTTAACTGTTGATTTTCAATAAAAATAAAAATACTTTTAAGGAAATATTGAAATAAAAGCATAATCAAATCAGGCAACCATTAAGAGAAGTACAAATTGTGTGTAATGTTACTTTGATATTCGTTGAGTGTAAACACGTGAGCATGCTTGACAAATTTACGAAAACTAACTAACTAACTTGTTATTGCGATTATGTAAGCAAAAAAAAAAATATAAAGAAATAAAATAAAATAAAAACAATGCAAAGTATCAATTAGTCTGTTCAAAATACAAAACAAGCAAGCATTCGATTTTACAATGCAATGACAGCTAATGACAGTTTGAATTTAATTGATTCAATTAAGCGTATTCTATGAATGACAGAGCTGTCAAAATGAGATCTGTCAAAATAAGGAGATTGAATTGAATAATGAACATTTTGAGCGTTTACGAGGTTCTATGATGGTTTTATAGGGTTATTAAAGGTACTATGCAATTAAAATGAAATTTTTTGATTGAAATTTATCATTTTGACATGAATCTGTTATTTGACAGCTGTCAAAATGACCTTTGACAAATCAAAATAACTCACTTTTTTTAAAGGATTTTCTTGATTGAGGTTCAAATGAGAAGTTTTTAGACGAAATTCTGTAGATTCTTGACGTGAAGGCTTGAATTTGACCTTAAGCTGAATCTCGAAATTGACAGATGTCAAACTTGAAATTTTAATGTCAAAATAACCTTCTTTTTCAGGAACCTTCAGTGCTTACAGTTGAAAGTATAACGTGATTTAACATGAATTTTTATCTGGGAATACTAAATTTAGCCTAAATCGAAACCTAAAATTTGACAGATGTCAAAAACAACCGATTTAAATCAAAATAACGGTCTTTCAAGAGAAATTACTTAATTCAAATCAATGTTAAATGTTTTTTGAGCTCAAATTCGTCACATTTTCATTTCAATGACATTCCATTTTCAGTTAAAGTCAAATTAAGGGACGGACAGATAACAATTCAGTCTTTTCATCGCATTTTTTTCATACGAGATCAAACATCTTCAATAATGGGCCTTGGTTTCATGGTTTAATAAAAAAAATACATAAAAATGTCATTTATTACTATTTTTATCATAATACAATGAAAATTTTGATCAAAACTAATCTCAGACGTTGAAAAAAATTTTAAAGTAAATTCTGGAAAACTTAAAATGTATTAAAATTAGAATTAAAGGTCAGTCTCATTTTAAATGATAACAAGAAATAATTTTAAATATTCAAGTCAAAACATTTATAAATTTAATAATTACTCAATTTAAATTAATAATAATAATAACACTCATGATAAATTAGTCTAATTGAAGCGATGTATTAAAATCAAAACTAAGCCAGGAGAAATGTAAAAATTACAATATTTCAGTTAAATGCTGTCATGTGTGGCGCGATGGCGTGTGTTGATAGCTGTAGGTTATGTGATTATCAGTTATTTTTTTCTTTTTTATTTCTTAGACACATTTGAATTGAATATTATAATTAGTGATGTAAGCAGATTAGAAATGATTATTTAGATGATGCGAAATGATGTGATGAAAGTAAAAATTGTTATCTTTAATTTGAGTGAGTGTTTCATTGAAAGAAAATTTGAATTGAAATGTCTGATGAAGTTAAATTGAAAACTAAGAATGTCTTTTTTATGATATAAAATTCGTCCAATATGAACTTAGGCATTGTGTCAATTTGAGTAGAGATGTCAATCGTGAGCTAGCTGTCATTTAATTCTTTTTATCGTAAACGTACAGCGAATTTGACATTTCAATTTGTATAGATACACATACGGAAACTTCAAATGAAATGTCAACAAAAGTTTGATTGCCAGTTTTCAACATAAAAAGTTATTGGATCGTCCGATGGGTGGCGCCACTATAAGTGTTAAATTAATATAATTCAAATTCGATCTCGATTTAAATTCGATTTCGATTCCAAGCCATCTTAACATAGAAAAAATCTTTCATTTTCATATTAAATACCTCATTAATCTCAATTTACCTGAATTAACTGCGATTATGCTTCATTTTATTATTTTTAATGCAACACCATTCAAAACATGATAAAATTTAATTTAATATAATAAAAAGGCACATTAAAATACTTATAAGAATGTAGGACAAGCAACATAATAATGATCGTCGTACAGTGAATGAGCAAGCTGCATTACACCGTTTCAACACTGTCTTAACGCAGTCACCAAGAAAACGAAAAAATTTGAATGTAAAATCAGAATAATTTCAGTTCAAAAAAAATAAAACCAAAAGTTAAAGTTAAATGACGTTCAATGTCAAGCATAAGTGTTTGTTTACGATTTTTTTTTGGATTGAATTGTATTGAATTGTGAATGTATCATTTTTTTTTTGAGATTTCATGATAAAAAATATGAAGAAATATTGAAAGGAATTGTTCGATCACAGGTTTATTGGAGATTTTTTCGTTCACTTAATAAAAGTTGAGCTGATTAAATTGAAATGATTGATAGAATTAGATTGATTTGGGATTATTCTCTTTGTCTTGAAACTGGTTTCATGAATTTTTAATTACATTGAACAGAATTGAGGAAGTGAATTTAGGGCACTGATCGCTTTAAGACAACGCAAAATAACTTTTAAGATCCATATTCGAGTATGACATTCAAATTTCGATTCATCTTCAAAGAAACAGTAAAAAATCCTGACCTAGGTCAAGTGAAATCAATTTCTCAAATCACTTTTGATGACCTTCAGTTCATTTTCATTCGAATGTTAATTTAATGAACCTCGGGCAATGAAAATAAGATAAAAAAAAAATTACACAGCCAATTAACGTGTAATAAAATCACATCATATCACATGTGAAACGCAAAACCAATGATTATTAACATTAAAAATAATAAGAAAAAGACAAAACAAATGAATTATAAGGTCGAGAACGCATGTAAAAAAATGACACAAGTAAATTATGGTGACATGTAAATATTGTTTCTACTGGATGAGGTCAAGGAAAGTAAACTTTTTATATTTTTATGTTTAATGTTAAATTTTAATTAGGGTTATTTTGATAGTAAATGAGGTGTTTGGACAAACAACAATGAATTTGACTCTAATCATGATTTGTAATATTATTATAAGTTCAGTAAAAGTGACAATAAAACACAGTTAAGTTGGACATCAAAGGTGACATTAAAAATAATTAGTGGAAATTTAACTTTCAGTTACACGGAGAAAAAGTTAAAATGAACTTAATTTGAAATTTCTAAACGGAGGACAGTGAAATGTGATCCGGAGACGTGAAAAAAATGACAGCAAGAAATTTATTCAATTTGCAGCACTTCGTATTGCTACTGGCTGGCATTTCATGTTGCATCAGGATCGCATTTAATATATTTAGGTTTCCCATATATTTTATATTTTAGGGAGGCAACCACTGGTTTTGAGTTGAGAGTGGATCTTGTCATTTAACAATGAGGCGGGTTTCAGATACAAGAGGAAAAAAAATAAAAGGAAGTGCAGCTTAAGCAAAAGTGCAAGAAAGAACAAATATTGTGAATTTTAACCAATTTTAATCGTGAAAAATAAACCATTGGCATTTGATTAAATTAAAATTTTATTAGTATCATATCAAAGAATAACAAAAAATATTTTTGCATATTTTTCGCAAAGCTATTAAGAATATATCAGAAATATCAATATATTTATTTAGATAATAAGCTGGTAACGCTTAAAACATGTTGCATAATAAATAAAAGTAAAGCAATATTTCATGGTAAAAAAAATAAAGTAGAGACGAGTTTTAGTTCGTTCCCCTCGACATTGAAAGATCCACTTGGTTCTTGCCAAATTTTATCGAATCTCTAAAAATAATCAGTAATAATTAAAGTAAGTGAAACATCAATTGATTCATACTCACATTCAACTATTATTGATAATCAATCAGTTTTCGCAATTATTGTAATCGATATGGTCTTTAAGATTATTTTCATCGTTGTTAGTTACATTTAGTTCGTCTTCTTCCTTCTTGACATTAGGATCGATAACTGTAAGGAACTTTAAGTGATCGTAATCAGCGGAATTCTTTTTCTCTTCTTTTGCAATTATTTCGTACAAAGGCTTCGCTTCATCTTTCCAATACACGGATGTATTTACGTAATAATATTCGGAATCTCTTCCAGAATTTGATTCAAAAGTTTTAATTGTTGGCATTGTTATGATCGGTAAACCAGTATCCACTTGATCTCCGTTCCATTGTTCAAATTCTGTTGCATCATAATCAAGTTCAGGTAAATCGTAATCTTCTTGTATTATAAATGATTTTCGGAGTTTGAAAATGTAACCAGCACATGCACAAAAAATTAATATTATAATTGAAACCACAGCGGAAAAAACAAAAATTAAGAACTTAGGTTTCTGGATTTGTTGACCTTTAAGTTTATTCCATTCTTCTTCATTCTCAATGCATTTTCCGGATAATTTTTTACTGGCAAAATATTTGTACAATAAATCTTTCATGATTGTTTGATGCCTACACAAAAAATTATTGCCATCTAGTCTGATGTATTCCAATTTTGAATTTTCTTGTTTTAATTTCATCAAGTTAATATCAGTAAGTTGATTGAAGTCTAAACTAACGTTCATCAGCTCTGTATTTGATATAAATAATTTTGGTGGAAGATGAGTCAAACTATTGTGACCCAAATCAAGAATTTTTAATTTTTCATTATTTTTGAACAAATCACCATCCAATTCCTCCAACTGGTTGTTTGATAAATAAACTTCCTCAATCTCTGCATTTGATTCAAAAAGTTTTGCCGGAAGATGAGTCAAGTTATTAAAAGACAAATGAAGAATTTTTAATTTTTCATTTTTTTTGAACAAATCACCATCCAATTCCTCCAACTGGTTGTTTGATAAATAAACTTCCGCAAGCTCTGCATTTGATTCAAAAAGTTTTGCCGGAAGATGAGTCAAGTTATTGAAAGGCAAATGAAGAATTTTTAATTTTTCATTTTTTTTGAACAAATCACCATCCAATTCCTCCAACTGGTTGTTTGATAAATAAACTTCCGCAAGCTCTGCATTTGATTCAAATAATTTTGGTGGAAGATGAGTCAAACTATTGTGACCCAAGTGAAGAACTTGCAATTTTTCATTATTTTTGAACAAATCGCCATCTAATTCCTTCAACTGGTTCTTGTATAAATAAACTCTTTCAAGCTCTGTATTTGATTCAAATAATTTTGGTGGAAGATGAGTAAAATTGTTATTTTCCAAATCGATGAATACAACTTCAGTACAGTTTTGAAAAGCATTTTCTTCAACAACAGCAATACTAGCCCCATCAATTTGAAATGATTGTACAAACGGCCATGATTCACATACGTCCGACATCAAGACTTCTATTTTTGAATCCTGGATTTCGACCACTTTTACATTTTGAAATTCTTTCTGCCATATTATTTAAAAACGTTCATCTGCTGTTTGTTCTATACCTTTAATAAGGCATGTATAATAGTAAAAATCACATTGATATGTTTTAATTTTTCCAAAAACCATTTTAGTTAAAATAAGGATAAAAAAAATCACTTTAATAACTTTAAAGCACTTTTCCATGTTTTGGATAGGTTGGTCAACTTCAAACTGATTCATTTAATTAAAAACAGTTTTGATAAAAAAAATTATCTTTTAAGCACACTTGTACCGGAATTGGATTCTTTGATAAACTCATTTAACGTTTTGAAAAACTACAAAACTACGTAAATTGTAATAAGACCACCTCACATAAAACAATTGTTGTTCCATTTGTATCTCTTCATTGCAATAAGATTTTTTTCTATAACATACGCGTTAAGAATTTATCAAGGAAGTGAATTCCGGTACAAGTGTACTTAAAAGATAAAATATTTATCGAAACTCGTGTTTTAATTAAATAAATCAGTTTGAAGTTGATCAACTGAATCAAAACATGGCAAAGTCCTTTAAAGTTATTAAAATGATTATCTTAATTCTGATCTTAATTAAAATGGTTTTTGGAAAAATTAAAACATATCAATGTATAGAAGAATTGGTAGAACAATACTCAGACTTAGAAAACACATGTCTTGTTAAAAATGTAAAACAGAATGACGGAAAACATTTTAAACTTATTCCACATGAAAATGTTACAAATGTAAATGGCGTCATATTCAGAAATTCAACAATGGTTGTCTTGACATCGGATATATGTGAATCATTGCCGTTTGTAAAAATATTTGATGGTGATTCTAATGGCATAGCTTTTGTTGAAGAAAATGCTTTTCAAAGCTGCACTGAAGTTGAATTCATCAATTTGGAACGTAATAAGTTGACTTATCTTCCACCAAAATCATTTGAATCGAATGCAGAGCTTGGGATAGTTAATTTAAAGAACAATCAGTTGAAGGAATTAGATGGTGATTTGTTCAAAAATAATAAAAAATTATCAGTTACTAATTTGTCTTACAATAATTTGACTCATCTTCCTACGAAATTATTTGAATCAAATGCAGAGCTTGAGGTAGTTAGTTTAGAAAACAATCAACTGACTGATATTGACTTGAAAAAATTATTCAAAAACAAACCAAAATTGCGAGAATTAAATCTAAAAGGAAATAATTTTTTGTGTAGACATCAAAGAGTCATGGAAGAATTTTTAAAATCTAATAAAACTATAGATGTAACATTCGGAGAATGCATTGATAACGAAGAAGAAGTGAATGAATTCACAACTCAAATAGAAACAAACAACAAAGATGCGAACTCCAAGTTACTCATTATTGTTCTCGGATTGCTGGTTTCAATTTCAATATTAATTTTTTGTGCATGTGCTGGTTACATTTTTAAACTCCGAAAATCATTTATAATACAAGAAGATTACGAGTTAACTGATTCCGATTATGATGAAACAGAACTGGAACAATGGAACCGAGATGAAGTGGATACTGGTTTACCGATCATAAGAATGCCAATTATTGAAACAGTTGGATCAAATTCAGGAAGAGATCCCGATTCTTATTACGAAGATACGTCCAAGTATTGGAAAGATGAAGAAAAACCTTTGTACGAAGTTATTGCAGAAGAAGATGAAAACGATCCCGATGATTATGACCATTTGAAGTTTCTTACAGTTGTCGATCCCAATCTAGAAAATAACGAAGACGATAAAGTTCATGTTTCAAATCAAGAAGCTGATGAATTAAAAGTGGAGCCTTTGTACGAAGTTATTGCAAAAGAAAAGGAAAAGAATCCCGCTGATTATGATCATTTGAAGTTCCTCGAAGTTATTAATCCCAATCTAGAAACTAACCAAGACGCTGAAGTTCATGTCTCAAATCAGAAAGATGAAGACCTTAAATCGGAGCTCTTGTTCAAAGTTTGTCCAAGAGAAGAAAAGGATCCCACTGATCTTGTTCCAAATCATTTGTAACTTTTGACAGTTTTCGTTTCAAACAGTCCTACCATTCTACATTTTTTATTTGAAAATCTTTTTAATTTTTAAATATTTCATGATTACATTTCAGATGATAGGCATTCCTGTTTGATGAAAATCGAGACCTATTTGATGAAAAATCGGTATTTGGGACAAAATATTTATATAATATTTATAACATAGAATTGAAAGTTTCAATAAATATTTTTTGGTACACATATAAATATTTATATTTGAAAAAACATTTTCAGATAAGGCAAAAATTCAAGAATGAATTAATTTTTTAACAAAATTTTTTACCCAAATACTATCACAACATTTTCGGTAGACTCGTCTCTTTATCAAGGAACCTGATTTCGGTTTTTCTCGTAAACTGATCAGATTGAATCGTACTGAGCTCAGAGTTGTACTTGGTATGTTCACTAGTCATTGTACTCTAGACTATCACCTTAGTCATTTTGACTCTAAATGCTGCTCTGAACAAGAGGAGACTGCTACTCAAGACGTCAAATCGATAAACACTCAGTTGATTTTTTCTCAACGCCGGATAGTGTTACCCTTGATATCCAAGTGTTAATTAAAGCATGTCAATGAACGTTTAAACACACTTTTTCATTCATTCAAAGTAGCCTCGTGACCCAGTACTCCTAAAATGTCTTTCTTTTGTTATAAATTTTATGACATCTTCATTTTTATTTTCATTTCACCCACTTCTATCATATTTGTTACTTTTTTAAATGAATTGTACACAATTAAAAAAAAATCATAAACTAATTAACATGTGAGTTAAAAAAAATAATCTTATATGGTCACAATATCACTCTACATCTCTTTCAATTGAATTTGCTACAATTTGTTCAATTCATAGCCAAAATATGGTTTCACTTGAATTGAAATTCAACAACAAAAGATTTATTTCAATATTTTGGGTAGTAAAGTGAGGAAACTTCAATTATCATGTTAATAATAGTACAGTTTTATGAATTTATAATGTTTGCAAATTTTACAGCTTAATTTTTTTTTCTTTTTTACATTTAAAATGAGATTTCATTGTTTAATTGTAATTGTAATTGTTAAAAAAAGAAATTATTCTCGCGAAACAGTTTTAAATTTAATGATAAATTTATCAAGAGGAAATAAAGCATTATTTTGATGAAAGTGGTCATTGACACAGTGCCAGTCAAGTTTTAAAATTGTGTGATTCAGCATTTTTATTTTTTTTTTATAAATCTCTTGAAATCTCATGTTACAATTAATTTCATTCAATGTCATCTTGATTGAAAGTTATTTCAAGGGAACTTGAAAGAAATCAAATGAAATGTCCGAAAATTTGAAGTATTTCCGTTAAAATGCATTTTAAGAGCCCACACAAACATTCACATACAAACACATACATATAAGAAGATGACATTGACTCATCATTTTGCATTTCATTTGAGATATTTATTTGATAAAAACAAGCAATAAAATTAAATTTAAAATAATAATCATAATAATAGAAAATTTAAATGAAAGTGAAATTTTTTTTATATTTATTTATTTATCTTTCATTTTAACATCATCATCCATTTTTTTTTTAACAGAAGTAGTCGGATCAATTCAATTTCATCACACTTAAAATGTTTAAAAAAAATCAACAATAACCGTTATTTATTTCATTGAACTTTATACATGATACATGAGGCCCTTTTGAAGTCAAGTTTAATGAAATATAATTATAATTTTATTCAAAACTTTCATTTGGTATTCATTTTCATTTCATTTCATTATTAGTCGTATTAAATGGGAATTTTTAATGAAATAATGAAGTGTTTCATGTAAATTATCATAAAAAATAAAATAACAGTTTGAGGTGCATTTCAATGCAAAGGTGGCTTTAATATGATGAGGAAAGGTACATAAAGGCACCCAAGAAGAAAGGTAAGAACTATTTCAGGATTTATGTTATCAGGTAATTTCAAATTCTTGACCCTTTAAGCAGATGGAGGTCCTCGGATCATCTGGATCATGTACTGAAGGTGAATTGAGAAACTCGAGATATCAAGGCTTGACAAGCTAAGTCCATAAGATAACAAGTAAGTAGGTAAAACTTGATAGTTAATTTTTTATAGATACACATACAGAAACTTTTTGTATGTGAAATTTTCAAATCTCAAAATAAATTCTCTTCCAGGGACTTAGCTCGTGAAAAGCAAGATGATCTGCTTATTTTGAGATGCGCTTGGGATGTCATCTGAAGCTCTCATCAGTTCTGGTGGAAGAAGAATTCCTTAATTTGATTCACAGATAAACTTCGTAGGCTCTGTTGCTTAGCTAACAGGAATATCAACATATATAACACTCAAAATATGCTAACTGGGAACTGTCAGATGTTATCAAAATCAGTGCTTGATCAACACTCGTTCACTTCATTTCCAGACATCATCGGTCGAAATCTTACCTTATTGGGATTGAACGGTGCAGTTCAATGAAGTGTGTTGGACTATCAATCTTAAGGTTGGCAGTTCGATTCTCGCTCTGGCCATTAAACTTTACAATCTCAAATGTTTCCTTTTTCTGGCTTCTCAATTTAAGTTAAATGCTAGCTGAAAATGGTGACTGTTTGAGATGATAGGATAAAAGCTAAGGCCCTCGGATGATGATAACAGCTGAGGACAATAAGCCCGACTGATGACTTCAGTGCAAATAGCTACCCTACAAATCTGATCTGATCTAAATAACACTCAAAATATGCTAACTGGGAATTGTCAGCTGTTATCAAAATCGGTTCTTGATCAACACTCGTTCACTTCATTTCCAGATATCATCGTGGTACGTCGTAATGAAATCTATAGCAGAAAACGTCAAAATGATTTCATATCGGTCACAAACTTACCATATGGGGATCATACGGTGCAGTGGCACACCGAAAATGCTTTTCCCGTCGCAGCCACGATGTTAATTGTGTATTTTGCCATTTTTAGCTTCCTAATATATGAAATATCGACTTGGTCAGTTCAGCAAAATTGCTGCTTGAAATATTCTCTACAACTTTACTTCAGGTCACTTTTACCTAAAACTTACGAAAACATGATTTTTTTTACTCTCAAACCCAAAATTGTGCTCGAAATTGGGTATTTTGCCATTTTAAGTCTCTTGATATATGAAATAATGACTTGGTTAGTTCAGCAAAGTTGCAGCTTGACATATGCTTTACAACTTTGCTTTAAAAAATTTCCATCGCCATCAACCGTGACAAAAAAAAAGTACTTGGTTAAGTTCTCCAAATTTATTTTCACTTGAATCGAACTTAAAATCCAAAATTTTGTCATAAAATGTCATTTTTCTCCACCCACACATTAGACGAAGGGTTAAATTTCATATTTCATTGTAAAGATGAGCTTCATGATGCTTTTTCATTTTCATCACAATAATTGCAGCATACTTGCAAGCTAATACCTGGCATTAAAAATATCATAGTTGAATGGCACTTAATGCAAAATGAAAAATAACAACAATATAAAAGAAGATCTTTGACCTTTTTTTCTTCTTTCCTTGTACCAACAAATCATTCATTGCATCTTCAATCATAAAAATTCATGAATCAAAAAATTATCTTGAAACGACTTTTGAAAGTTTTTTTGTGCATTTAATTCGTTAAATTGCATTGAAATCCAATATTTGTCGAGTAAAACTTGAATAGACAACTTTAAATATGTGTCAAAGATATTTCCTATTAAATTTCAATTTCAATTCACATACAAATCATGGTTTGTGATACAATTCACAGTGAATTTCCGCATTTACACAATTTTTTTTCTGGAAAAATGTTTTGATTTATTTCACTTATAATATGCAAAGGTGTTCCATTTCATACCCAGCTCACATGAGTTACGTCACATTGAGTCAGGTATGAGTGAGTAATTATTACAAAAACAACAACAACAACAACAATTTCATGTAACAATTACCTATATTTTTTTATATTCCATAATCATCATCATAATTTTTTGTATCATCTTCATAACAATCATAACACATATCGAAAAAAAAATTAACACAATTTTACAGGAATTTTTAAAATTTTTTTAATTAAAATACAGTGCAATAAATCTTTAACATGAACACTGAATTTTTTTCATAATAATCAAGATTTAAGCACGCAAATTATGAAATTTAGTTAAAAATTTTATATTAATAGGGCAATGTCTTATATTTTATTATTTTTTTTAATGTTATTAGTGTGCAATTTTCAGTTAATTTTTGTTTTTTGATTAAAATGAAATGAAATTAGAGCACGCGGTTATGAATTTTAATGACTTTTGTGCCCATTGAACATAAAAATTTAACAGATATGTGTTGAAAAATTTGAAATTGGGTGTCATCATAGATATTTAATTTAATTATACAAAAATTTCAAGGATTTTTGTGTTAAAATTTCAACAAATTTGTTGAAAGTGAGTTACAGATTTTTTAGTGTTATTCATGTATTTTAAGGTCATTTTCTATTTATTTTGCAGTTCAACTGAATTTAAGTTGAAATTTTTTGACGTTTACATACCTTCTATGTATACAGAAAATGTCAAAAAAAATCATTACAGATAATTCTACTTTCGAGGCTTACAAATTAACCTGGATTAATTTAGGAAAGTGACTAACCTTAAATCGGTACGCAAATGAAAGTTTGACAATCTCTATTTAAATACAGAATTTTTGACATTTCCGTATGTGTATCTATACAAAATGAGCTGTCAAATTTTGACAAGTAATTGACATTTCATTTTGTATCGATACACATACATAAAAGTCAAAATACTGTATTTAAACGTCAACTGTCACTTTTGATTTTTATTATCAAAAGACCGTTAAATTTTTTACATTTTCGATTCAAATACTCGCATTTTCATTTTAAAATGACCTACAGCAGTGTTTTTTTCATATCACATTAAATTTGATGACAATCCACTTCAAAAAAATGCAATCAAGTGTTGTTTGTCAATCGATTTATTTATTTTAATAGTGAACAAAAAAAAAATCCTGCTACAAGTCACAATCGTATTCGATGTCATTTAAACACATTGAAATTTGTAAATAAATAAATTTACTTTTAATATAGTAGTTATAAAACAAATAAAAACGTAAACTCGTCGTCGTCTATAGATATTTAATTTTACAAACAAACAAACAAAATGATATTTAACTGTTTCATAATCACACTGAATTGGAATTTAAACATTTTAAACATACTTGATCATATGAAATGTGTGTTAGTGTGTGTTTTATTTACTTTTTTTTCATATTCATACATATTTTTGCATGAATGCGTCGGTTTTTGTAATTTTTCATATCAAAAAAAAAATCAAAACAAACCACACATTAAATTTTTTTTTTTTTGAATTGACTTTAGATCAATTTTCATGTAATTTCTTCTTATGATGATGATGACCCATAACACAAATAACTTTAATCATGGGACTCAAACTCATTGAATGTGTAATAAAATTTACGATTAAATGATTAATGACATTTAATACATGTCAAATTTTTTAATAACAATAAAAATAATAATAAGGTGGTTGCATCAAAAAAAATTGAAAATTACTCAGTAAAGTACAATTCAAATAGAAACTTGTTGTTTGACGATGCTCATCACGTTTGTTTTGTAATATAAATAATAATACGAGTAAATTGCGAGTTTGTTTCTATTTTATTATTTTAAAGGTAAGTACAAAATTGATTTTTTTTTATTATTATTAATTTTAATTGACAAATAATTGGTGGAATTTCGAGTTTCAGTACGAGTACAGGACGGGACATACAAGTAGAATTTAGGTGAACTATTTCCAGAGGTGATGTTTTGACATGAAGGTGGTTTGAAAGGAAAGGAAATGGTGTGCAGGTAATATTTAATTGAAAATGACCAAATTCAATGTAAGTTATGTCATATTTTTTATTGTTGTTTTATTTCAGATGCCAAATAAGGAGTACGAGTAAAGAAATTTTACTTTAAAATGATACGTTTAAGGTGAGATGGAGGAAGATTGAATGAATGTAAAACTTATCCGGGATATTTAAGACTTAATCTTAAGAGGACTTTTAGTGTTCAAATTAGGTTTAAATTTTAGTATTTAATGAAATTTTTAGATTTTCAGCATTGTCCTTGACTCATCAGCTCCAGGAGATTAGATTAGATTAGATATCAAAAGGCGTCAACCTCGGACCGAAGCCCTATTGTGTACCAGGAAATTATCTTAGGTGAGTATTTTTCAAATTTCAACCTCTATCACAATTAAAAAGGCTTCAATAAGTTGTTATGGCATCCAAGCGAATTATTTGGCTTCATTACCAATTTCAGCTCTTCAAGGAAAATCAAAACAATCAATCTGTTTTGATGATTATAAGATTGCATTACTCATCTCAGCTACTTTTATTTTGGGCTTTTTGTGAGCTGTACTATCAGAACTGAAGTGTCTAATTGCATACCACTCCCAGTAACAGCACGTGATACTGATTTTCACTGATCAAGGACCCCAAAGAGAGAATCGAGACAGTTATTAAAGGTCATGCTCTATTTAGGTTAGATTAGATATGAAAAAGCTTCACCGTGGACCCAATGGTTCTATTGTTTTCATACTACTTCAGGTGAAGCCTCCATAGTAAGCGCCCTTTATCTATAATCTAACCACGTGGGATCTCAATTTATACTGTCATTGGATCCAATCGCTCTCAGGTTTCACTCAACGCCCCTAAAAACCCCAGAAGGACCTTTATTTATTCTAAGTGAGAATATTTGAAACTCGAAAAACACAAATTTATTTTTCTGTCCAGGGCTGGATTGGAACCCCCGTTGCAAGATTTTTACTAATCATACCAGGCACTTATCTAACACTGTCAAAGAGTTCTAAGTACTCACTTTTTTCATCGTACCTGAGAAAATTCAATCACCGTGAAATATTTAGAATAACTCAATCTCTCGACTCAATTCTTACAAAAGGAGTACTTCAAACCTTGCATTTCAGTACTTGAGACGTCTCATCCCTTATCATCCAGGTCATTGGCTTTCATATTTTGACAAATCACACTTCACATTTCTTTAAAATTATTGAATTCGAGACTTACCTTTAACGTAGAGACAGGCCACTATTGCAAAGACACAGTAATAATTTACAATGCTAGTGCATGGATGCATTTTATATGCTATTTTTTCTTGTAAAGAAGTTAAAATTATCACACTAAATCAATATAACACCTTCTTATTTTATTTAAAATAAAAAAACCACAGACAACTCTTCTTCTTTTTGAATTGAATTGTATTAAATTGAATTTTGTAATTATCACTTTTATTTCACTTTTTTTTTCATATATCTCACTTTCGTTTAATGAGGTGTTTTTTTTTATATATTTTATTTTTTTTTATATATTATTTCACCTGATATAAGTTAATTTGAGATGATTTTCATCGTTCATTTCAATTTTATTTGAATAATTGATTCATTTTTTTGTACCTGTTGATCAAATATTATCAGAGCATTTTAATTTAAATTTATTTATGAGTTGAGTCACACATGAGCCCGGTTTTTTTCATTTTGCATTTCGTTATTGCATGAATTAATATTTGTCTCTGTCGTTTAATCCCCAATTAAAATTTTAAAATTTTGTATGATATAAGTGCAAAATTTAAAAAAAAAAATCATAATGTGGAGTGCGTTTTTTTTCATCTGAATTTTATATTCATCATGCACTGCAACGTTATCGTAACAAGTGATTTTTTTTGAACGAAATACGTTTTTACATGTGATACATCATTAAGGAAGGTCAGTTTTCACTGAGATTTTCATTGCAAGGAAATAAATGATTTGAAATTTTCCGTTACAAGAATTTAGATTAATTTTCTGGTAAAATTCAATTTTTCATTGAAATTTTTCATTGAAATTTTCATTCCAATTTCGACCCATCCTACCAATTTTTTTGTTTTGTTTACCATTAGCTCAAATATCGTTGAGTACTTTACACAATAATACTACATTCAAAAAGTAAATGAACGCTTTCACATGTCGCTTTCACTCGTGTACTGTACAGTGTTGTTGCACAGTTGTGTATTTTTTTTGACTTTTTTTCATCATCATTTCAATGCAACAGCAGCAGCAGCGTCTCCAGTAAAAAAAAAACATTAAAAAAATATGAAAAAAAGGCATCATCACATCAATTATGTCTCAAATCTCATAATAATTTGACTATAAACAGACATTGATAGTAGAAGAAAAAAATTAACAAATCAGTCATATAATGAGACGTTAAATGACCGTTGATAATTTAATTTAAATTATTTGCTCGATTACATGGATAATTTTTTTGTTAAATTTGGGTTTTAAATTGAATTACATTACATGTTAAATTTAAAATGAAATAAAATTTTAATGGAAAAAATTGAATTGATGCGATTTTTGGTTGGCATTGATCACATTTTAGATGAAAATCGCCCATATTTTATGAGCATTAAAGTCCTTGAGGTTCATACAGACCAGAATAGGACAATGTGCGACCAGTTAAGCGAGTTAAAATTCAAAAATTGGCTCGATCGGTCTTAAAAAACTTGAAAATGACCACATTGAATTGAAATCGGAGTCAAATGACTCACAATTTCAATGGAAACGCCTGGTCCTTTTCCTTAAATCCTTGAAAATGTATCACCTCTGTGAAGTTTTTCCCGATTTTGCTCTATTTAAAAGTTCTCTCTATAAAAAAAAATAGGGTGACAATTTAGATCAATTTTTTTCGGACGGTAAAAGTCGGAAAATGCTCTTTTTGTTTGAGCGGAAACTGGAAAATGCCAATGATTTGAGAGCCCGATGAAAAAAATATCAAAATAAATGAAATTTTAACGGAAAATTTTCAATTTTTGCAATTTTTGACAGAACTGTTATTTTTGGGGTCCATTCAATTTGCATTCAATCAATGGACTTGGACTCCAAAGACCACGTGCCTGGACCATGCCACGTGCCTGGACCATGCCACGTGCGATCCCCATTCAAATTTCAGTGTATTCAAAAAAATTAAACCGTTTTCACATTTTTCTAATTTTTTTTTAGAACGGCATTTTCATTGAAAAATAAGCACTTTACTGTCAAGAACAACTCAAATGATAAAATCACATCACAAAAATTAACTCAATACGTCATGCGCAGTTACAGCTCTTCAACTGTGAACTTTTATTTTATTTACCCAATTTTTTTTTCTACAATTTTTTTTATTTACAATTTTTCACCGTTTACTTAGCACAAACACTTGATGATCATAAAATCACATATTACGATATAATTTTTTTTCTTATTTGACTTGAAATTGCACATGATGAACATAAAAAATCAAGAAAATGACTCGAAATTCCCTTATTTGGACTCACGTGTCACACATTTTTTTTTTTAATTTTTTCAATTTAATTTCATGTACCGTTATTTTTTATATTTTTTTTCTGTATGTAATTTAATTGAATTTCACACTTTTCATTTCATTTTACCTCTCTAAGTGAGTAAATTTCAGATCAGACGTTAACCAGACAAATATTACAATAAAAAAATGTAAAAAATATGAAACTTGTATTTCCTATAAAATTATAATTGTGATTATTTTTGTTCCACTGACTGATATAATTATGATTATTATTTTTATTTGTAATTTTAATTGAAATTGAATTTAATCAGTGTTACATTTTTTTTTGATTAAAATTGTTGATTAAATTGAAGTAAAATGAAGAAATTTTAATTTGAATCGAAATTTCCGTTAAAAAAAACTGTCACTTTAAATTAAAAATTTATTTTTTTTTTCAATTTTATCGTAAAAATAAAATTTAATATCAATTTTTATTTTAATCAGACGATTTTTCGACCTTACTCGCGCCTTCACGTCTCTCAAGTAACTGTTTACAATTTTATTTATTTTCTCTGTCTTTACCTGTTTCGTTGCATTTTGATTGAAATTTGCTTTGAATCGTACATTTCATACACACACTTGTACATGTGTATGCCATGTGTGTGTGTGTGTACGAGAAGAGCTTTATTATGAATGAATTTCAATTCAAATTTTACGTGAATGGAGAAAAAAAATAAGAAAAGAGATCGGAAGTAAATTTTATTTTAAAAAATATGTTTTTTTATTGTTGAATTTAAATTTTAATTAATTTAATTTAAAGAGTGAGTAAGAGAGGGAAATTTTGAGTGTGAAATTTGTTCAACCTTCATTTTCCGATGTGTTACTTGTCGCTTCCGATTTCTTCAATGCATCATGTGCCACTTTGGCTGGACAATTTCTTACATAATTCTTCACAACAACAGCGAAATCGTCTTTTTTCCATGTCGGCGCCCATTTCCTTACAGTACTTTCAAAAAACTGCAGCGTATTTGTAAGGTCTTTCAATGAATGTTTCGTATCATTTCCAAGCCAACAGTAATTGGCCATAACAGCTGATTCGTAAACGACCCGGAAAAATGTCCTAATTGCATATTTATAATCCTTCTGTTCAAATCCAGTTCCGAGCATTAAATCCACGATTTTACGTCGATAAGGTGATTTGGGATCGGCTAAGCATTGTTCTAGCACATTGACTTCATCAACAGTCTTCAAAGGAAATTCAAGAATCGAATGTGTTGCATTGCCCTCATCTGAACTTAAATTTAAATTTAAATTTACATTATCCTTGTTAACCTCAATCGGCATCTCCTCTTCCAGGAATGTCACGTCCTCGAAATGTTCCGTCTCGTAATCAGGCACTTCAATGTAAACTTTATTCTTTGAATTTGACTCTGAATTTGATGATCGACGACGTTTCGGTGGAGGCGGCTCAAATTCTGTTTCAGTTTCAAATTGGGATTTTAGGAGAGCGTGAATTGACTTCACACAATCGAGGATTTCAATGAGGAGTTCTGTGTCTGAATTGAAAATGAAAGAAATTTATTTTAAATTTAAATTAAATTTCAATGAAAATCTCACTCTGATCACACGCTGAACAGCCTTGACCAGTTTCAAGGTCATCCAAAAGTGTGAGGATTTTGTTTCGGACGGTGTCAGTCATTTTTGGTGTGTAAATTACTTGGAGTGCAAATATTTAGCGCAAAATGTAAATAAATAAACAATTTCATGAGATCCCTGCTTGAAATTTTTTTTTTATTATGATTTGAAATGAAGGGGTTACAATTCAAATTTGACGTTTCCGTTTCATTTTCAAAGTAATTTTATGGAATTTTGAAATTTAATGGTTATTTTTTTTGAATATTTTAAGCTCTGGAATTCAATTCATGACCTTGACTGATGGGGAAAAGCGACAAATCGTCCGCATTTTCAAAAAAAAAGCCGTTACTATTCAAATAATTTTTATATTTTCTATTACAATTTTTCAATTTCAAAGTACATTGGATCAATAAACGACAACACCAAGCTGTTTGGGTCAAATTTCAGTGGAATCTTCATCCTTTTACTCAATTTAAAGTTAAAACTATTGAGGAGAGTGGCCAAGCCAACTTTTGCCTGCATCATTCCAAATCGCATTCCAATGCAATTGCGAGGCCCTTCACCGAACGGCATAAAAGTGTAGGGATTCCTTTTCAGCGTCTCTTCTGGCGAGAATCTGTCTGGATTGTAAATTTCCGGCTCGGGGTAAAACTCTGGATCGTGATGCAGCCCATAAATTGGTACAATTGTCATCATTCCTTTCGGGAGTGTAATTCCAAGCTCATCAATTTTGTATGGTTTTGTCACAATTCTAAGTAAATTTGTACCAGGCGGATATTTTCGAAGGGATTCATTGATACATTGCTCTAAATAGTCCATTTCCTGCATCGATTCATATGTGAATTTATTTTCATGACGTTTCAAAGCATTTCTCACACAGTTCCTTGCCTTATCCTGAATCTCCTGGTTCTGGGCGAGTTCGTACAAGGCAAATGACATTGCAGTGGAACTCGTTTCAAATCCTGCAAGGAAAAAGACCCAAGCCTGTGCCGCCAATTCATTCATTGAGAGTCCTTCCATGTCAAGATCCTTCAAATCATTCGATTTCTGATCATTCTTCATTTTAATCAGCAAATCCATGAAATCATTTCTTTGAATATTGTTCTTCGTGCGATATTCGACGGTATCATAGACAGCTGATGTGAAAAATTCCGCTACATCATCCTGAACATTTTTAAATCCAAATTTCCGTCCCAATTCACGATTCGCAAACAAGAGTAATTGCATCATGCGTGAATTGCGTGGCTCGTTGAAGAATTTCATTCCCATTTCCCTGAATTTTGCCTTGGGATCCGTCAAACTGTTGCATTCCAATCCAAAGGCACACGACCCAATGACATCTGTCGTGAATCGAGCCAGTAAATCTTTAATTTCAACTTCGCTGCTTGTATCGACATGTTCTGATAGCGTCTTGTAAAATTGATGACCCACCGCTACAATTGTGGGGAACATGAATTTCATTTTGCCTGACGTGAAAGTCGGTGTGAGTTTGGATCGCAAATTCTTCCAGTGATGTCCTTCGATATTGAAGAGAGTGCCTGAGAGCGGATCATCCTTGATGTTGTAAAATGTGCCACGATCACTGAAATACGGGAAATCCTTCACCAGAATTGTTTTAATGAAATTGATGTCAAGTGCAATGAGGGCCGGCGAGAAAAAGTTGTAAATTCCACAAAAAAGGCCTTTTCCTTTCATCTCATGGTAAATTTCAGCGTTACGCAGACCTGGATGTATCTTAAACGTGTTGGTTCCGATCGGGAATTTCGGTGTAAGGTGAGGAATTTTCCTGCTGGACCAGAATTTGTAGCGCCGTGTCACCCAATACCAGGAAAGGAGCGTCAGCGTAATGAGAAGTAAAATTACAAGTGACATTTTTTAATTTATTTAAATTTTTTGTTGTGTTTTCAATTCAACGTCTGTTGTTTGAATGGTGAACCTCGTAATTTCAATTCGTCTTTTATACTCATCTTATCTTTTGCCATCGTTTCGATGAATCACGGACTTTGACCGGTTTCAATGTTCGCGCATATGATAAGATAAATTCTTGTATGACAAGGTACGTGTAAAGTTCTTTAACTTGTTGTTTATTGATCAAAGTTTAATTTTGTTTTTTTTTGTGATAACATTCATCATTAATCATCGTCGTCTGGTGTTATGATTTTGTATTGAATTGAAATCACGGATTAAATTTGTTCAAATTTCAGCCAAATTCCATCAACAGGACTTAAAATGATGCTTTTAGTTGAAAATACTAACGGAATTTTCGTTTTCGGACTCAAACTGAATTTAAAGTGCTTTAAAAGAAGGGCGAGGCCAATTTTGGTCTGTTGAAGTCCAAATCGATTTCCGATGCAGAAGCGAGGGCCTTCACCTGGAAATTTAAATTTAAATTAAAATCCGTTAAATTAAAAAAATGTTAAAATTAACCCAAATTGGACGTACGTCACATTTCAAAAATTCAAAAAAAAACCGTTAAATTATGATTTTTCTTATCATGAAAAAATTTTCTTAAAGCCCTTGAGAGCTTTAAGAAAATTTTCCTTGAAATTTAAAATTTTCCCGTCAATTTGGGTTAAAATTCAATTTCAATTAAATTGAAATCACTCACCAAATGGCATGAACGTTATCGGATCTCGTTCTTTGGCACGTGTCGGCTCAAATCGCTCTGGAATGAATTTTTCCGGATCTTCATAGAATTCAGGGTCATGATGAATTGCATATACTGGAATCATTAACAGCATTCCTTCGTTCATCGTGTAATTTATTGATTGAATTTCATATTTTTTTGTGCATTTTCTTACTAACAGTGGTATTGGCGGATATTTACGAAGGGATTCTATGAAAATTAAAACTTAAAATGAAATTTAAGTAAAATCAAGTCAAATTCAATATTTACCATTAATACAGTAATCCAGGTAAGTCATCTCCGATAAGGATTCGTAACTCAATTCATCGTCATGCTCTTTCAGGACATTCACGACAGATGCCCTTGCCTTGTGCTGAATCTCCTGATTCAGTGCAAGCTCGTACAAGGCAAATGACATCACAGTCGAGCTCGTTTCAAATCCGGCGATCCAAAAAACGAATGATTGTGCTGCGATTTCATTGAATGTAAGGCGCTCCGTCTCATTTGCAGTATTTTTGAGATTCAAAAGGAGATCCATGAAATCATTTCGTTTTATTTTGTGCGTCTCTCGATATTGAACGGTATCTTGGACGACTTTCATGAAGAAATTCGTGACCTCTTCCCTTATCACCCGATATTTTAATAATTTTCCTAGTTTCTTGTATGACATTGCAAGGAACATCTTAATCCTGTTATTTTTCGGCGGTAAAAACACTTTTTTGCCCATTAACCTGAATTCCGTTTCAGGATCCTTCAAACTGTTGCATTCAAGTCCAAAGGCACATGTCCCAATGATGTCAGTGGTGAATCTGGCAGCGAAATCTCGGATCTCAATTTCATCTGTAACTTGACGTTCATCGAATAATGTTTTGATAAATTCCTGTCCCACTCCGATCATGGTTGAGAACATGAATTTCATTTTACCTGAACTAAATGTCGGTGTGAGTTTTGATCTCAAGCTCTTCCATCGCTGACCTTCCAAATTAAAGAGATGGGCTGATAATGGATCGAGTGTCTCATCGAAATAAACGCCACGATCATGAAAGTGCGTGAAATCTTTGGTGAGGATATTTTTAATTAAATTGATGTCAAGTGCGAGAATTGCTGGTTTAATTGTGAAGAATTGACCACAAATTGGTGACTTTTTCTGGAATTCCTGGTAATGTCGCGATGTACTGAGTGATGCATGGACACGATTCTTCCCTGTTTGAAGGGTGCCAAGTGGAAATGTAATTTTTGGACACGGAATTCCCCGGTCTGACCAATATTTGAATCGTTTTCGCATCCAGAGATAAGCCGCGAGTGTGATAAGACAAATGTAGGTCAGGAAATGCACTAAAAATGACATTTCTTATCAAATATTTTATGATATCACTTTAAATTGAACGTATTATCTAATCAGCTGCTTGCAATTCAATTCAATTCAATTTGATTTGATATTTTTTTATAGGAATTTTTATTTTACTCGAGTGATTGCATTGAATGGAATTTTTCGACTGAAATGTTTTGTTTACAAACAAAGATCAATTTCTCTTAAAAAAATTTAAATTTCTCTCTTTCTCTTTTAATTTCTCTCATTTTTTTTTGAATTTAAATCAAAATGACCTTGAAGTGTAAATTAACGGTATGTGTAAAAATGATAAAAAATGTTGAACGTGATCTTGAAGGGCACTCATGGGCGCCTCGGACTGAATTTTAATGGAAATTAAACGCGGAGGGAAACTTTTTAAAGTTAAAAGCTAAAAATTTGGAGGATTAACCGCAAGCTATGAATTTCGAGAACTAGTCGAAAGTTAAAAATTTCGACGAAATGTCGAAAGCTAAAAATTTCGAGGAAAAGTCGAAAGCTAAGAATTTCGATGAAAAGTTCAAAGCTGAAAATTTCGAGGGCTAGTCGAAAGCTAAGAATTTCGATGAAAAGTCGAAAGCTAAGAATTTCGATGAAAAGTCGAAAGCTAAGAATTTCGATGAAAATTCGAAAGCTAAGAATTTCGATGAAAAGTCCAAAGCTAAGAATTTTGAGGACTAGACGAAAGCTAAGAATTTCGATGAAAAGTCCAAAGCTAAGAATTTCGATGAAAATTCGAAAGCTAAGAATTTCAAGGACTAGACGAAAGCTAAGAATTTCGATGAAAAGTCCAAAGCTAAGAATTTTGAGGACTAGACGAAAGCTAAAAATTTCGATGAAATTCGAAAGCTAAAAATTTCGAGGAGAAGTCAAAAGCTAAGAATTTCGATGAAAATTCGAAAGCTAAGAATTTCGAAGAAAAGTAGAAAGCTAAGAATTTGAAGGACTAGTCGAAAGCTAAGAAGTCACCAGAGCCATTTAAAGTCAAATTCATATGAAAAAATTTTCCATGAATCAAATTAATCCACAATGACTTAACAAATTCTCTCATTTTATTGCACTTTGAACTCAATGAGAGCAAATTGCAGGAGAAAATTTAATTCACTCACATGATAAAGCGTTAATCTAAGGGGAACATCGGCAAACATATGATTTTTATACTAATTTTTACAAAACAAACAAGTTTTAAGTAAACAAAAAATGAGAATTAAAGTCATCGTGATGAATGAGTTTAGTCGCACTTTAACTGTATTGTGATCAAGCTACACATTTTTTAAAGCGCATTTAATCTTGTTAAATTAAAGACTGTAATTATTTTAAATTACACTTCTAAGTTGATCAAGATATAAAAAAAAATCATGTCAATTCTGTTACAAGCCATTGCCTACATCGGCCTTATCGTGATTGCACTTTATTTGTGGATTCAAAAACGATTCAAATACTGGTCAGATCTGGGAATTCCTTGTCCAAGTCCATCATTTCCATATGGAACCCTGACAATGGGGAAAGATCGTGAACACACATCGCAATCAAATACGCGCTATTACCATGCATATAAAAATAAATCACCCATTTGTGGACTTTTTTTTACAATTAAACCAGCAATTTTAGCTCTTGACATCAATTTAATCAAAAATATCTTGATCAAAGACTTTAACTTCTTCCATGATCGTGGCGTTTATTTCAATGACAAGGCAGATCCCTTAGCAGGTCACATTTTCAACTTGGAAGGTCAACGTTGGAAAACACTTCGAGCAAAGCTCACACCGACATTTACTTCAGGTAAAATGAAATTTATGTTTCCAACAATGGTAAATGTCGGAAATGAGTTTGTGAAGACATTAAATGAAGAGATTGCAATATCAAATGAAATTGAAATGAAGGAATTCCTTGCAAGATTCACGACAGATGTCATTGGATCGTGTGCCTTTGGATTGGAATGTAACAGTTTAAAGGATCCTAACGCAAAATTCAGGGAAATGGGAAAGAAAGTCTTTGAAGCACCGAGAAATAATCGATTCAAGCAATTTCTGGTGATTTCATTCAAACAAGCAGGGCGATTTTTTAACGTGAAAACTGTGAGAGATGATGTCGCTGAATTTTTCATGAAGGTTGTTAAGGATACCGTTGAATATCGTGAGAAGAATGACGTGAAACGCAATGATTTCATGGATTTGCTCCTGAATTTAAAGAACAGCGCTAATGAGGAGGAGCGTTTAACATTGAACGAAATTGCAGCTCAAGCATTTGTCTTCTTTTTAGGTAAAATGACCTTGAAATTCCCTTGAAATTATTAAAAAATTTCATTTTTTTCAGCTGGATTTGAAACTTCATCCACTGCAATGTCCTATGCCTTATATGAACTTGCCCAAAACCAGGAAATGCAGGAAAAAGCAAGGAAATCAATTCACGATGCCCTCAAAAACCATAATAATGAGTTCAATTATGAGTCTGTCAATGAAATGGCTTACATCGATCACTGTATTAACGGTAAATTTACATTGAAAATCAATTAAAATTATATTTTAACAATTTCTTTTCTAGAATCATTGAGAAAATATCCTCCTGGTGCCAATTTGATTCGAGAATGCACCAAAGATTATGAGGTCAAGGACATAAATTACACAATTAAGAAGGGAACTCTTTTGCTCGTGCCCGTCTATGCAATTCATCACGATCCAGAATTTTATGAAGAGCCAGAAAAATACATTCCAGAGAGATTTGAGCCAGAGCAACTACGTAAAAGGGATCCAATTACTTTCATTCCATTTGGTAAATTTAAATTATTTTCAAAATTTAACCGTTAATTTAAATTGACCGTTAAATTTAATTTTTTTTTAATTTCCTTGAAGGCGAAGGCCCTCGAATTTGCATCGGACTTCGATTCGGGATGCTTCAAGCCAGAATCGGTCTTGCCCTGTTGTTGAAGCATTTTAAGTTTACTTTGAGTGAAAAAACTGAAGTGCCATTGACTTTTTCACCTACAAATATTGTGCTGACACCTAAAGGTGGATTGCATTTAATTTTAGAGAAATTGGAATGAAATTATATGTAAAAAAAAAAATATGAAATGATATCAAAATAAAGTTTAAGCTCATAAAATTTGAAGCATTTTTTTTAAATTTTCATTGCATTTCCTGTCGATTTGAAATACATTCGATACTGTGACAACTGTCCGTCCACGATTCATACCAGACTGCATGAAAAATGACAGAAATTTTTTTCTGAAAATTTTCAGAAAATTATAAAAACTGATAAATTGCTTTCAACGCTATCTACAAGCTTCAAATGAAAATTCACATAAAATTTTCATGAAAAAAGATAAAAATGCACTAAAATTTAATCTAAATTTCAGAATTTATTCATTTTATTTTGCTATCAATTCATAATTTAAAATTTAAATTCATTACAATTTTTCTAAAATTAAATGCAATCCACTTTTTGGTGTCAGCACAGGACTTTCTGGTGAAAAAGTCAAAGGCACTTCCGTTTTTTCACTCATAGTAAACTTAAAATGCTTCAACAACAAGGCAAGTCCGATTCTGGCTTGCAGCATCCCGAATCGAAGTCCGATACAAACTCGAGGTCCTTCACCTTCAAGGAAATTAAAAAAAAATTAAATTAACGGTTAATTTAAATTAACGTTCAAATTTTGAATTTACCAAATGGAATAAAAGTAATTGGATCCCTTTTACGAAGTTGCTCTTGCTCAAATCTCTCTGGAATGTATTTTTCTGGATCTTCATAAAACTCGGGATCGTGCTGAATTGCATAAACGGGCACCATTACAAGAGTTCCCTTCTTAATTTTGTAATTTATGTCCTTGAGCTGATAATCCTTGGTGCATTCTCGAATCAAATTTGGTACTGGAGGGTATTTTCTCAATGATTCTGAAAGGAAAAATTAATCCAAATTTTTATTGAATTTCAATTCAAATTTACCGTTAATACAATGATCTATATAAGCCATTTCATTGACAGACTCATACGTGATCTCATTGTTGTGATTTTTGAGGGCATCGTAAATTGATTTCCTTGCTTTTTCCTGCATTTTCTGGTTCTGGGCAAGTTCATATAAGGCGTATGACATTGCAGTGGATGAAGTTTCAAATCCAGCTGAAATTTGAGATTAATTTTAATTTTTGATATTTCAAGGTCATTTTACCTAAAAAGAAGACGAATGCTTGTGCCGCAATTTCGTTCAATGTTAATCGCTCCTCTTCATTGACGCTGTTCTTTAAATTCAAGAGCAAATCCATGAAATCATTGCGTTTCACGTCATTCTTCTCACGATATTCGACGGTATCCTTAACAACCTTCATAAAAAATTCAGCGACATCATCTCTCACGGTCTTCACGTTAAAAAATCGCCCTGCTTGTTTAAATGAAATCACCAGAAATTGCTTAAATCGATTATTTCTTGGTGCTTCAAAGACTTTTTTTCCCATTTCCCTGAATTTTGCGTTAGGATCCTTCAAACTGTTGCATTCCAATCCAAAGGCACACGATCCAATGACATCTGTCGTGAATCGAGCAAGAAAGTCCTTCATTTCAATTTCATTTGAAATCGCAATTTCTTCATTTAATGTCTTCACAAACTCATTTCCGACATTCACCATTGTTGGGAACATAAATTTCATTTTACCTGAAGTAAATGTCGGTGTGAGCTTAACTCGAAGTGTCTTCCAACGTTGACCTTCTAAGTTGAAGATGTGACCAGCTAAGGGATCTGCCTTGTCATTAAAATAAACGCCGCGATCATGAAAGTAATTGAAGTCTTTAATCAAGATATTTTTGATTAAATTGATATCAAGAGCTAAAATTGCTGGTTTAATTGTGAAAAATAGTCCACAGATGGGTGATTTATTTTTATATGCATGGTAGTAGCGCGTATTTGATTGCGAGGTATGTTCACGATCTTTGCCCATTTTCAGCGTACCATATGGAAATGATGGACTTGGACATGGAATTCCGTGATCTGACCAGTATTTGAATCGTTTTTGAATCCACACATAAAGTGCAATCACGATAAGGCCGATGTAGGCGAAGGCTTGTAACAGAATTGACATGATTTTTACATGTAATTTAAAGTAATTACAGTAATTAAGATTTAATGCGCTTTAAAAAAATTTTTTTGTAACTTGATCGCGTTACTGCAAAAGTGAGACTAAACTCATTCATCATCATGACTTTAATTCTCATTTTTTGTTTACATAAACTTGTTTGTTTTGTAAAAATTAGTACAATAAAAATCATATGTTTGTCGATGTTCCCCTTAGATTAACGTTTTATCAGTGCAATTTAATGAGAGTGCTTGAAATTATCTCATAGAATTTGCTCTGTTTGAGATCAAAGTGCAATGAAATGAGAGAATTTGTTAAGTCATTGTGGATTAATTTGATTCACGGAAAATTTGTCATATGAAATTTGGCTCTTTGTATAGAAAAATGCGCAAGAAAGTCTAAAAACGGTCAAAAACTGCCTCCAACGCCATCTTGAAGCTCCGAATGAAAAATTTCAGACTTTTTGTATAAAAAAATTTCCATTACAAAAATTGAAACGGTCAAAAACTGCCTCCAACGCCACCTGGAAGCTCCGAATAAAAAATTTCAGACTTTTCGTTCACAAAAATTTCCATAAAAACCTTGAAACGGGCAAAAACTGCATCCAACGCCATCTGGAAGCTCCGAATAAAAAATTTTAGAATTTTTGTAAAGAAAAATTTTCATAAAAACCTTGAAACGATCAAAAACTGCAGCTAACGCCATCTGGAAGCTCCGAATGAAAATTTTCAGACTTTTTGTACAGAAAAATTTCCATAAAAACATTTATAAACGGTCAAAAACTGCAGCTAACGCCATCTGGAAGCTTCAAATGAAAAATTTCAGACTTTTTGTATAAAACATTTTCCATAAAAATCCTGAAATTTATCAAGCGATTTCATTGAAACAGCTCTCAAAGTCAAAAGGAGCTCTGAAATGAAATTCAACAATGAATCTCAAATTTTAACGGTTTTCTACACTTAAATTCATTTGAATTCCATTTCCATTCCTTTCACTGTTCCAATTCCATTTTTCATCATGTAACTTAATTGTCATTCGTACTTCCGTCTTTCTTTCTGTCAAAAACCCGTAGACAAGATGGTAAGTGTTGCGTGTATTTTATTCAAATTTTAATTGAAATTCCAAATATTCAGATGTAAAATTACCTGTAATTGCTAAAATTCTACCTCAATTTTATTTTAAAAGTGAAATTTAAGTATGAAATGTGTTAAAAATAAGTGAATTTACATTAAAATAATTTCACGTGTAAATGTTTTTTTTCTATGCATACACATATGTGTGTATATGTGTGTGTTGATGCATCTGAATAGTTTTCAATTCAATTTTATTTTATTATTTTGATCAAATTTTAATGGATTTCATTTCAATTTTAACTTTCAGACCAAGGGTACATCATCATTCGGAAAAAGACATAATAAGACGCACACATTGTGCCGTCGTTGTGGAAGATCATCATACCACATTCAGAAGTCAACATGCTCCCAATGTGGATATCCAGCTGCTAAGATTCGTTCATGTAAGTTAAAATTTTCGATTTAATTGAATGAATTTTAACGGTTTTTTTAATTTAAATTTCAAATTTCACAGACAACTGGTCAGTCAAGGCCAAGAGACGCAAGACCACTGGAACTGGACGTGTTCGTTACTTGAAATTGGTGCGTCGTCGTTTCAGAAATGGATTCCGTGAAGGACAAACAGCAAAGCCACGTAGCAAGCAATAAATTGAACCAAATTTAACGCTTAACCTGGTTTTTTGATTGGATTCCGAAGAAGAAAAAACAAAATACAAGAAAATATTTTGAAATTCAAACAATAAATTTAAAGCAAATTCACATTTTGCTCCAATTCAGAACGAAATACAAATTTAAAAGTGTTCTCAATCAAGATTCTTCAGTATTAAAAGAAAATTCAAGATTCGGGGTGTGAAATTTTTCAACAAGGTAAAAGTTTTTGGTATTTGGTAAAATAATTTTATATAAAATCTTTATTAACAGTCCGATTACATTTAAATTTAAATATCACACAATTTTACATTAAATTCAATTTTTTTTCCCTAATCCGAGTGCTTTCATTGCCTCCTGAAAGTCACTCGTTTCAACGCTGACCCCCTCTTTAGTTAAATTCAGCTTTGCTTTGGCATCTTTGGTTTTTGTGACAGTTTTCCTCACGGCACTTAACCACGCATTTGAACACAGCGCATAAACTTCCGCTCCGGTGATCTCCGCCTTCAACGATTTCGACAATTCAGGTAATGACACATCCTTGCCAAGTTGAAATGGAGCTGTCACAGTTTCAAGGACAGCGATTTTTTCTTCAGGTTTTGTAAAGGCACCCACATAAAGCAGCTTATCGAATCGTCCTGGTCTGAGGAGAGCTGGATCGATCAAATCCGGTCGATTTGTTGCACCTAAAATGAAAATCTGACAATTTGGATCTGCCAAAATGGCGTCAAGTTCGGCAAGGAGTTGGGATACCACTCGATCCATGACACCGCCGGAATCGGCACTATTACCACGATTCGGTGCAAGTGAATCAAGTTCATCGAGAAACACGACACAAGGTGAATTTGCTTTGGCATTTGCGAATACAGCACGAACATTTTCCTCACTTTGGCCCACATACATGTTGAGCAACTCTGGTCCTTGGACGGAAAGGAAATTGATTTGATGTTCGGTGGCAACGGCTTTTGCAATGAGGGTTTTACCGGTACCAGGAGGACCATGCAAGAGAATTCCAGAGCGTTTCATGTATTTGCCCATTAAATGTTTGTGCTTAATCGGAAGTTTAATACTATTTTGGATTTCTGTCTTCAAATCAGCAAGGCCACCGATTTCACTCCATTCAACTTTCGGAATTGACAACGTATTTTCTTTGCATGACTTGAAAAGCTCATCGGATTCCTTTTCAAAGGCATCCAAGCTAAATGGAATCACATCTTGACTAGAACCCTCTTTTTTAATGTGATCTATGAGGAAATTGTCGACCAAGGTTTGGAGATCACCGAAATTAAGGCCATTGGTTTTCTCGACAGCTTGATGCAAGAATTCGAGAGTGTCACTTCGATCATAGCCCAGATTTTCCTTTTTCTCGAAAAGCCATATCAAGGTTTGGAGACGCTCTGCTTTCGACAGCCCCTTAATTGTGACTGTTTCGAGGAAGAGTGATCTCAATTTCCATTGAGTTATGAGGTTATTTGAACATGCAACGATGATTGAACTTTTATTTTTGGCGAAAAATTGATCTAACATCGTCTCAAATGCCATAATGAGACGTAAATCGGCTTGATTGTTGCGTTCTGAGGCACCAAACACCTCAAAATTCTCGAAACAGATGATGAGTGAGTGGTGTGACGTTGATTTGAGCATAATATTCGAGAGTTTTGATTCAGTTTGTGCGGCAAGACTTGTCATCAACTCAACACAATCCACGTAATTGATTGAAAATCCCAATCTCTCGGCAGTGGCTGCCACGATGACTTCCTGTCCTGACCCTCGACTTCCTTCAACCAAGAAAATCGGCTGGGTCGTGTAATCTTCCACATAACTTTTATTCAAAAACGGTTCAATACTTGCCACAAGTTGGCCCACATACGATTTAAGTCCAAGTGGAAAGTCAATACTTTGATAGACTTTCCTTGGAATCCGTCGATGATCACTGGGAACTTGATGCAATGTCGTCAAATTTTTCATCACAATTCCGGCTGACTCTGTTTTGCCATTCTTGTTTTCGAGATGTGTCACACAGAAAATCAACTTCTTCAATTTCGAGAATGACATGAAATATTCAGCGTAATACCAGGATCCCAAAAGTTCCTGTTCCAATTCAATTTCGTACGTTTGATGATTGTGCAGGAATCGAGGTGTCTCAAAATAACGTCCAATTATGAAATCTGCATCGGAATTCGATAACTCATGATAACTAATAATTGCAATTGAAGCATTTTTCATTGGTTGTGGTATGAAATCGCATTTCCTGAAACTAACGTAGAGATGACGTGAAGGCAGGGTGTGATACAATTCGTTGTAACCTTTCGCTGTAGTGAAACACGCTGAAATTGGATGCAAGTCATCCACTGGAATCAGTTGATATATTAAGGGGTTTGATCTGAATCGACCACGATCATTATCTGACTGACTTCGAATTTCAACTTGAATCCATGAATCGTCCTCAGAATTGCAATAATATTTCCAGACTTTACTATTCACAAATATGCAGTGCTCTGTACTGACATCACTTTTAGTGTATGACAAATTTTTATCGTTTCGCTCTGAAATTTAATTTAAATTTAAATTAACTCATTATTCTAAAAATAGAAATACCAAAAAAATTTTCCATACATACCAAGATAAACGCGAAAAGTGCATGATTTTCTCGATAATTTTTGTAAAAATTCACCAATTACTTTGTAAATGATGAAATATGGAAACATTGAATAGTCATCTTTGATACTGAGGATTTTGCAAATGTATGAAATTAGGGAAATGTTTTTCTGTAATTTCATTTTTGAATTATTGTGATTTAAAGGTAAAGTTCGTCTAAAGTTACAACTAATTTTTTTGTTTTGAAAATTGAATGGGCATGAAAATGACAGTTTGAATTGAGATAGAGTTGGGAATGGTGACCGGTTTTTGATATTTTCCGGTTCAGTGGCGATTGACTTAAAATTTTTTGACATTTAACTTTTACCCAGAAAAACAGGGTTTGTGATAAATTTCCCAAAAGTATCTCAGATTTGGAAGCCGAAAAATTTCTCAGCTAGTATAAGAGTCCCCTCGACTCTCGGTTCTCTAGGTAGTCTGACCTCTATTAAAACACTTCTCTATATTATATTATTAATTGTATTTATTCTCTTTTATTTATTGTTCTCACTCTCACATGTTATTCCTTATTTTTAATTGTTGTGTCTTACCACGATGCTGTCTCAAAACGAAGTGGACGAGATGATCAAGAACTGACCTTGACAACAGATGATCACATCTGACAGCTCCCACGTAGCATATAACATCTCTAATTCTAGTCTTGTATACCCTGTGACCAAAGTCACAGAGCCTACAAATGGCATCACTTGCGGGTCCTTCAGCGCCCTCGCTGATACTTGATTCCTCTGCGCCCAACTCTCCACTATGCTACAGTTTTTGTCTCCACCTGTGCAGGAGGCTGATCAGCCTCAACTGCTTCTATTTCTTCAGTTCTTTCTTGATTGACTTCTTTTGGAGATAATCAACCTCAACAAAAGTAGTCCCAGATTTTCTGTAAATTTTTTTGCTGTAATATTAGTATCTCTCTGGTTTTTTTTTCTTAGGGAGATAGCCAACCTCAACCTTTAGAAAAAAAACGAAAAATTCATAAATTTTTAATTAACTGTAACACTTATTCTATTTTTAAATTCTTTTTTTTTTTTTTCTCTTGCAAGTACTTAAAAATTCCGACTAAAATGCTACTTAATTTACAAACTTTCCAATTAAAATCACACATAAATTTCTGCAGAACAAAAAACAATGGACAAAAACAATCTTCGTTTCTTATAACCACGTGCTTCCATTTCTAAATTAGATTTTTCTTGGGATGCAGTTCAGCCTCACCAGAAAATCACAAGTTCTTACAAAAAATTATTAAGTTAACTTTTCTTGGGATGCAGTCCAGCCTCACCAGAAAATCACCAATTTTCACTAAACTTTCTAATATCAATTATTCTTGGGATGCAGTCCAGCCTCACCAGATAATCACCAACTCTCACTAAATTTCTCACTCGCGTAAAATTTTTTTATCTAGCACGTGACAATTTCTGGCAACACTTGTGTTTTGCCCTTCTGATGTGTGATATTTCATTGCAACACGAGATTTTTTTTTGAACACGTGGTTTCGTTGTTTTTTTTTTACTAAAGAAGCACCACTTTTTGATAAATTAATTAAAATTTGAGAACAATGAAAACACCTTCAATTTTAATTCACATGCACATGGTTTTTTTCTATATTTTTCAGTCAGATTTATTCCACCTAGCTGTCACAGACGCCAATTTATAAGAGTCCCCTCGACTCTCGGTTCTCTAGGTAGTCTGACCTCTATTAAAACACTTCTCTATATTATATTATTAATTGTATTTATTCTCTTTTATTTATTGTTCTCACTCTCACATGTTATTCCTTATTTTTAATTGTTGTGTCTTACCACGATGCTGTCTCAAAACGAAGTGGACGAGATGATCAAGAACTGACCTTGACAACAGATGATCACATCTGACAGCTCCCACGTAGCATATAACATCTCTAATTCTAGTCTTGTATACCCTGTGACCAAAGTCACAGAGCCTACAAGCTATTTAAGTCGCATTGATATATGTTTGAACTTTCGAAACATTTTTGAAACGTTTTCGACTTTTTCGACGCATTTTTGAAACGTTTTTGAAACTTTTGAAACATTTTTGAAACGTTTTTGAACTTTTGAAACATTTTTGAAACGTTTTTGAAACTTTCAAAACATTTTGAAACGTTTTTAAACTTTTCGACGCATTTTTGAAACGTTTTTGAACTTTTAAAAGCTTTGTTTTGTTCAATCATACAAAATAATAATATTCTTATCGTCTTAAGATCCCAAAAAAATCAAAATAATTCTGTTACGACTTGATACAATTACTCATATCATAATTTAATGACATAACATAAACTTATTTTTTTCATTTAGAAATTTAAAGTCAAAATTTATTGTTAATTGTTCATATTTTGAGGCAAAAAAAAAATAAATTTAAAATATTCCCAAAACATTTCAATTCAAAAAAAAAATCAAACATCAACCAATTAAAAAAGATTCAATGAAAAATGTGACCGCCCACCAAAAAGTTCCCATACATTGTGTGTGTGTGTTTTATTAACATTTAACTTTGTAGATCATTTCGTATGACATTTAAATCTTAAAAAGATCATCTCATTTGAATAAGTGTGCTCACATTCATCGGTTCAATTTTTTAAATTTGTCTGTATTTTATTTAAAATATAAAAAATGGATACTCGAGAACATTTCCTGACCAACACAGCAGGATTCTCCTCGCCTCCAACCTACACACCACAAGGATTTTACTACCTGAATTTACACACAACTTCATATCACGAAGCTCAAATTACGCCTCATATTTTTGGACCTTCAACCGGAATCACATCGACAGATATTAATAGTTATAACAGTGCCACCCGTTGCTTCCCTGAATACTTTCCATCTTTTACAGACAATAATTGTCAATTAACATTAAATCACAATAATAATAACAATAATTACCATGCACTGCACAGTGAAAATTGCAATAATAATTACAATTACATTAACAACGCAAATAATGACTATGAGATATCGCAACATGAACAAAACTCAAAGAAAATTAGTAGTGAAATTCAAGAAAAATCAAATTCAGATTGTGAATGCTCATATTCATTTACGGGAAGTGATGATTTTGATGGTTCAAATCAAGGAAGAGCATTGCAATTAAATGAAAAAAATGTGAATCAAAGTGCAACAATAGATCTCTCTAATTATAGTGCAAGTAAAAATAATAATAATCAAAATGATGATAACAAGAAAAATTATGCAATGTTAAATAATGTTATGAGAGATAAAAAATTTTCAAATGAGTGTGAACCTGAAAGTATTGTGGAGAATTTTGATAAAGCGCAAAATTTGGGACAAGGTACGTTGAAAATTGATTTTTATTAATATTTTTAAATTCATTATAAATTGGGGTTAAAAATTAAATTAATGTAGAAAATTTTAAGGACTGATGTATCCCTAAAGATATTTTTTTTTTTGAATTTTGTTATTAATTTGATCCTGATTTTTCGTTTTAAGTTCACGAGACAAAAATTGAACACAGATATTGAGCGATAATCATTTTTTTTTTTTTTGAAAAAAACACCTCAGTGAAGTTTTTTTACGATTCTTTTCCGATTTTTTTTAAACTGTTAAAAAATAATGGTGATCATTTTTGAGACATTGAAAAATCGAAATGGGAAAGTTAAAAACTGTACCAAAAAATCGGAAAAATCTTAAAAATGTCAGAACAATCGAAAGCAAAAGCTGAATTTTCAAATGTGCTGATTCGTTATATTTTGTCTATTAGCAGGGTATTAGCTTCCAAAATAAGGCACTTTTGTAATGAATTCTAATAAAAAAATAAAGCGTTTGTTTTCAAATAAAATACTTGTGTTTTATTTCAAGCTGAGGGTGCAATTTTTTACTTTTGGTGATTTTCAAACAGGTTCGACAGTTACCTAATTTAAAAAATATTAGATCAACTGTTATACAAAACTGCGCACTTTTTATAATTAACTCCGAAAACTGCGCACTTTTTGATCATAAATTTCGAAAACTGCGCACCTTCCGTACATAAACTCCGAAAACTGCGCACTTTTTTATCAAAAATTTCGTAAACTGCGCACTTTTCTAACATGAATTTCGAAAACTGCGCACTTTTCTATTATAAATTTCGAAAACTGTGCACTTTTCTAACATAAATTTCGAAAACTGTGCACTTTTCTATCATTAATTTCGAAAACTGTGCACTTTTCTAACATGAATTTCGAAAACTGCGCACTTTTCTATCATAAATTTCGAAAACTGTGCACTTTTCTAACATGAATTTCGAAAACTGCGCACTTTTCTATCATAAATTTTGAAAACTGTACACTTTTCTATCATAAATTTCGAAAACTGTGCACTTTTCTAACGTGAATTTCGAAAACTGCGCACTTTTCTGTCATTAACTTCGAAAACTGCGCATTTTTCGAACATTGAAAGTTTTTAAACATCAACCTCCTCATGTTTATGTTTTCCTGTTACTTTAGCCTCATATTTTTAATCATTCACAGTTCTTTTATTATTGTTTTATTACTAAAGTAACAGGAAAACATAAACACGAGGAGGTTAATATTTAAAAACTCTCAATGTTCGAAAAGTGCGCAGCTTTCGAAATTCATGTTAGAAAAGTGCGCAGTTTTCGAAGTTTATGATTGAAAAGTGCGCAGTTTTCGAAGGTAAATTTATATGTTTTAAGTAAAACACTTTTTTCCAGTACAATTTTTATTTTATTTATCCATAATACACTTATAAGTTGAAATTACAATTTCATGTAAATATAATTAAACAAAAGGACCATGCAAGCAGTTTTTAAATTAATTATTTGAAATTTTTATAAACTGCTAAATAGTTCTTATTTTTGGTTAACTGTCAAACGGTGGTCTGCTCATCGACAATCATTCGAATTTACTCAGTTACAAGAATCACGAATGCAATACCTTTTAATGTAACATTTAAGCAATAAACTCTTACTTCGTAATTAATTTCACTTAATTTTTAACATTAAATCACAATTCTTACATTTAAACATCGGATGTAAATAAAAATGACACAAAGATTTTCATTCATTCGATTCTCATCGTCATCATCAATAAAATACCTAGAAATCACGGATCTTGTAACACATTTCATTAAACATAGATTTTATTACCTCTTTGTCGTCAAGAAAAATTCTATTTTATCAATGAGCAAACTGAAATGAACATAAAAAATCGTAGTCAAGTAACACAGTTTTTTGCATAATTTCTTAAGAAATTATGAATGAACATTAGTTTAAAGTAAATGCCGACGCAATATTTGAACTATTTAAATTACATTAATTATGTAATAACAAATATTATAAATAATTAATTTTATTCATATTTCTATACTTTTTATAGTCAACGACGCTTCTTCGCCGTTTGAAATGTCACATGAAATGGAGCAAGAAATTATCTACGTGAAAGGAAGTGGCTCAAATCGAAAGGAGAGAACAGCATTCACTAAAAATCAGATTCGGGATTTGGAAGCGGAGTTTTTGCATTCAAATTATTTAACGGTAAAAATTTTTTTTAAATTTAACCGTTAATGAAATTTTTTTGCTTTAATTTAATTTTTTCTTCTTTGATTACAGCGATTAAGACGATATGAAATTGCAGTTGCTCTGAATTTGAGTGAAAGACAAGTCAAAGTTTGGTTCCAGAATCGTAGAATGAAGTTCAAACGAGTTAAAAATGGAGATAAATTACCCTCACAAAAGTCACGGAAATAAATTAAAATACAATTTTATTATTTATATAATTTTTTTTACAGTAGAATAATAAAAATTAAACGATTTGTTTGAGTTTGTGGAAAATTGACACTCATTTTTTTCCCTTTTTCTTTTTAATATCTTTTTTTTGGACTATCTTGACTTTGCTTGCATCTTTCAACGTTGTCTCCATGGCTTTCTTAGTTTTTTCTGTAGGTTGTTTCTTGACTTTCTGAACTTTTTTGGGTTTCTTTTGAACTCCAATCAACTTTTTGCGACCTTTTTTCTCTATGGCAGGAGCTTCATCTTCTTCTGACTCTACTTTTTTAGTTTTCTTTGCCTTTTTAGCCTCTTCAATCAATTTTTTTCTAGCCTCTTTTGCTTCTTTAATGGATTGAGCGACTTTCTTTTTGGCAATTTTGGGATCAGGTTCATCACTTACATCGGAATCCAATTCATGTTTAGCATTTTCTTCATCTTCTTCCTCATCTGAGTCAGCTACAAAGCCAAGACTTTCAGGATCAACTGAATCATCAAAGTCTGATACTTCTTCCTCTTCTGTTTCATCTTCATCTTCATCATCATCATTAACTGTTTCTACTTTGAGAGCTGTATTTTTATCAATTTTTGGAAGTGGGCATTTCAGACTGCTGGGTGTGATTGAGTCAACATCATAATCGATCTCATACTTCTTGAATTTGGATTTCAAAGCTAAAAGTCTGTATAAAGAAAAAAAAAATCAGTTAAATTTGAGAGTTATCAATTAAGTATTTAAACACTCACTTCTTTTGTGCCTTTAATTGACGCTTCTTCTTATCATCTTCAGTTAATGGCCGATTGTATCCAACTACTTTTTTTTCCTTATTGATCAAATATTTAGATGTCAACACCTTTTGACCATTTTCATTTGTTTGGAATAGCACGGACGATCGAAAATAATTGAATTTTTGTTGTTCCGGGGGAATATACGCAGTCTTAATCACTTTCTTGAACATCATGTAATTATTCATTGTTTCGGCTGCAATTTCAGCCACTTCTGGATATTGAAATTCAACAAATGCAAATCCACGACTTCTGGTCGTTTTGAAAGAGCGAGCAAGTCGTACACGAGTTACTTTTCCGAATTGGGAGAAATATTCCTTGAGTTGTTCTTCGAAAAATCCATGAGGCAGACATTTGATCATCATTAAGCCGCGTGGTGCTCGGTTTGGTTGTGACTTTTTCTTTGCAATTTGTTTTTGGATCTAATTGAAAATATTTTATGAAAACCGGGAACTACAAAATGGAGATATAAAAAAACTCACCGAAGACGAGACGACTTTTGACTTTGATTCTGTCTTCTTTTCATTTTTAACAACGGCTTTCATCTTTTTCTTATTAACTGCAACCATTTTTAATTAAAATTTAATATTTTATCAATGTAAAAACCTTTAAAATTAACTCTGTTTACTCCAACTTGATTTCACGTGTGCTTAATCAAAGTGGATTACAAATAAACATCGATCCGCAGGCACCTTTTTCCATCTGTCAAAATTTGACGTCTCCAGCTCATTCAAGTGACATCCAATTTTATAATTGTAATTGTGATCAAAATAACAATCCATCATCAATTATTCTTCAATATTTAAACTGATTTTTGTCACAATTTTAGTAAAATAATTATTTAATTAAATCTAAATCGTATTAAATTCCAAGGAAAATGTATTAGTTGAGTTGAATTCCCGTTATCAAACCCCAAAAACTCAAATAAATTGAATGCACAAACATTCAATATTGAAAACTTCTAGAAAGACATATTTTGAATTAGTATTTTGGTAAGGAGAGTCATGGAAACACCTGAAGATCAACACAAAAAACGAAAATTCGTTGAAGAACCGGATGAAAATGATGATAAGCCATCCACGAAACGATTTTTAAGTGAACCATCATTTAATTTAATTGACTTTAGTGATGAAATGTTGTTGGCCATATTGAAACATCTCGATTCGCCAACCTTAATTAAGTTATCAAGGTATATTTAACGGTTATTATTATAATTTAATTACCGACCAATTAATTCAATTTGTATTTTGCTTTATTTTTTATTTATCTCTCATTTCATTCAGGACTTGTACACGTTTCCATACATTGGCACAAGATCACACACATTGGTCAATAGTTGATTTCACTTCACAACCCTTTAGTTGTTCGACATTACTTCAACTTTTGTTTCGAGATGTGTGTCAATATTCAGAGATTAAGGATTTGAAATTGAGAGGCCAAGTTTCCTTGTATCCCTTAGATAAATGGAAAAATCACACTGTGACATCGAATATGATCAAAGAATTGTGTGAAAAGTGTCCGAAATTGGAAAATTTAACAATTGAAGATGCTTTTGTTGATCCAAATAAGGTCACTGTCATAAGTTTTCCGGAAAAGTTACGTGCACTTACCTTAAAGAACATTCATTTATCCACAAGTCACAATCCACGTTCCTCATTTTTCTCCAAAATAAACTTCCATTTTAAGAATTTAGAAGAATTAGCTGTAGAGAATTGCAATTGGTTTGACACGCATGACTTGATTGCGTTTAGTAAAATACCAAATTTAAAGTATTTAAGCTTGCGTGGCTGTAACTCATTTAAAGACTGTGTTCCTTATGGCAGTATTGCGACTCGTTTCGGCTTTCAAGCTCTGGAAGTCCTGGATGTCCGTGATACGCCCGTAACCGATTCCGATATTCAGTGTTTTAATATGACAAAAAGTTTAAAGGAATTACGATTACAGTGTCCAAAAACCCCAGAAAAAAAGGAAGAAGATGCCGAAAAGGAAAAGGCTGAACATGAAAATATTTCGGCAGGTGATCGACCTGGAACATCCGGCGAAGTAAGTGCACCTCCATCAAATAACACTGAATCCAAGGCACCAAACCCAATATCAGCTAGTGTCCATGTAAGAACTGATCGTCAAGTAATTAATTTACATTTAAGACCTAGTCGAAATAATGGCAGAATGGAATCAGTTAGAGACCACTTAAGAAATAATCACAATGAAAATAATCCAAATCCAGTACCAAATCAAAATAATAATGATAATGTGCGACATGAGGAACAGGAAAATGAGGATGATGATGATGATGAAGAGATTCAAGAAGCCGGAGCTGAATTCAATTCTGGAAATAACAATGTGCGTATCAATATTCGGAATCAAAATGTTCAAGGACGGAATGTCATACACATTGTTTTGCAAAATAATCATCATTGTAATCGAAATAATAATAATAACAATCCAAATAATGGTGAAAATAATGGAGAAGAGAATCAGAATGAAGGGAATGATGCAAATCGCCCACAAAATAACGAGGAAGATGGACCAGGTGCTGACAACAATCCCGAAGCCCCATTAAATGCCAATGAACAGAATTTAGCTGATGGAGGTGAGTGTGAAGTTTGCACTGGAATTTAATATATTTTAAATTTTCATTGAAAAATTTAGGTGTTCAACATTACATCATGATTCGAGGCATTCGCGAGGGAGCTGACAATGAAAATGGAGATGATATCAACCCTGCTCGGATTGTACAGTAAGTTAAATTTACTTTAAATTTAAATTTTCATTGAAAACACACATATTAGGTGAAAAATTATAATGTTCATTTGAAAAAAATATCATTTAACATTTATTTCGATTAAAATAATAAATTAACATTGTAATTTTTTCTCGTTTATTCATACGTGTGTATTCTTTGTAAATTATACAGTCCGGATCACAATCCAGAACTCTTTGCACGCCTTGCTCATTCAAATCCTTATCAATTCTACGATAGATTCATCCAATTTCAACGCAGTCATCCACTGAACATGAATCCAGGACCTCTGAACTTGGCAATAACTGATCGTGGCATTTGTAGTTTTGGTCATTCCCGAAATAACGCAAATGGTGGATTGATTTGGATACGAACTGAACAACGCAGTCCCACGACACAGTTGGAAAGCATCACGGTGAGAGACTATAAGATGGTAACGGATACTTCATTGCAACATTTATCAAGTTGTGCACCACATCTCAAATTCTTGGATGTCTTTGGCACTGAAGTCACACAAGATGGCATTGAGAAATTTAAATTGGTTAAACCGGAATGTCGTGTCGTTTCGAGTTTTGGTATTTTTGGCGAATCTGTGCTGAAAAGCGTCTTGTAAATTCAAATTTTTCTGTTTTGCAGCCAAATGAATTAAATGATATTTCTTTGTTAAGATCAAATTTGTAATTTATTTTACATTACATTTATTTTTATTATCATCATTATTAAATATTGAAATGAATAAATTTTACGATAATGGAATTATTTGATAATCACAATAATTTTGAATTGTTTTCTTTATTGTGTCTCTTCATGAAAATATCAATTTAATGCTCATTCTTCATCCTTTTCATCATCAGAATTTTCATAGACAACATTTAAATGAGACATTTCAGAGTCAGATGACTCATCCTCATCTTCTTTCAGTTCACCAGTAAAATACAAAACAGCACGTGGTATGACACGGTCTTTCAAACAAAATCCAATTTCAAAGTCAGCCTCCAAAATAGCCTGAAATTAAATGAAATTATTATTATTATAAAACTTGTGTTAAATTCAAGTCTTACATTAACTTCACGGAACAGCGGATGACTTGGATCCTCACTCAATTCAGGTGGAGCAAAGAAATTGAAGAACGATTGACCTTTAACTTCATTTTCCGTTCCGTTTATATCTCGCTTCTCCATTGTCACATTTTTTCCACTCTTCCACTTAATTTCAGTCCCTTTTGATTTGTAAATCTCAGGGCCATCAAATGAAAATGGGTCACGTGGTTCAGGAGCACATTTCATGAAATATTCCTTTGAAAGTACGGTGTTCTCAAAATATTCGTTTGGAGCGAAATGAAATTCCAAGGTAAATGAAAGATGGGGTTCAATTTGACAACGGTGTTTGATGTCAGTGAGGCACTACAATGAATTTTTTTTTAAATATCTAATATTATGAGAAAAAATTTGAATTTACTTTCAAAACAGGCACATCATGATCTCTGATCATATAATCCAATTGTGGCACCATTTTCAATACAGTCAACCAAAATTCTGGTATTCCCTTGATTTGTGCGTCAAATTTCATGTTGCTTCCTTCCAACGTTATCTTACTCAATCCTTGACTTATTCCAGCAATGTCATCACACAGCACACACTCGCCCTCACTTGGAACGTAATTTCCATTTATAATTTCATGTCGTTTCTCAAAAATTTTCGCATGTTCCTTCAAATATTCCACTTCAAGTGCATGGACTTTCATGTGAAATTCAGCCGATAAATCCATCGTTTTAAGTTGCAATTTTTTGAGGGCCAAAATTTTTTTGTGCACATCCGGTGAAAGTTCTTGCAAATATTTTTCATGATCCCGTTTTTTCAAGATTGAATTTAAATATCGATTCATGAAATTATATTCATGGGGTTTGAGGTGACTTGGACTCGTGAAATCGGAAAATGAAATTTCTTCGTCCTTGGAGTCGTTGAGATCCAAGGGCTTGGAAATTTCAGTTGGGATTTGATCGACAGTGCTCATTTTATTTTAAATGACTTTCAATGAGAATTATTTCAAGGAAATTTTAAATGAAGCTTCTTTAAGCGTTGGTAGAGGAATTAAAATGATTGAAATGGATTTAACCGTTTTTTTTCTGCATGAGAAAGGAAAGTCAAGGCTAATTTGATTAGATTGCAATAAATTTAATGACGCACAGTGGACTGTTTCGACTTCGTTTCATTTAAAAGTTGATTCCTGCTGAGCTAGAGATTAAAACTAAAAAATTTACTGGGCAACAAAAAAAACTCGGACCGAATTTGGTCGATCGTTTGGTAAAAGTTAAGTTTCGCGTAAATTTTAAAGGAAATCAAACAGAATGCCAAATCCGTTAATAATTTCCAATCCGCCCCTGGACCAAAACTAGTACTTTTGAATTTATTTAACAATTTATGTGTAAAATCTCTTATCTTGTACAATGTCAGAGCAAATGATAACATTTTATGATAACTAAAAAGTTAATCACATTTTCCAAACTTGACCTATGAATGAAATTAACATTGACACACTAAAATTCATCAACATGTCTCATATTTTCTATGTTATTAAATTTAATTTTTCTCCTAAATAAATAAAATTTACAAAATATTCATAGAAAATCAACATGTACAAACATTTCCCGGAAATTCAACCACCTGTTGCTTTTTTTCACCATTTTAAACTAAACATTTTAAATTTACCTTAACTTGGAGCAAAATTTTAATATTTATTTTCTCTTCATATGCATAAAATTCAAAATATGTGTATTTAAAGTATGTCTAAAAAAAATTGAGGAACTCTTTAACACTAATAATAAAATAAAATAAAGGTTGAAGGAGAAAATTACTTGAGTTAACCCGAACATGGCACGGGTTTTCTAAATTTTAATGTCCCGTCCCATTTGCGTCAATTCAATTTGAATGGTAAAATAAAATTTGATATAAAATTTGTCATTTAAGGTCTGAATTGAAGCAACGTCCATTTTGGGTTAAAATCCGTAAGAGATACGTTAACACATGCATACAATTAATGATTTTCTCAAACATCTCATGCATGTTTTTTTTTATTATTATTATTGTTATTATATTTAAAATAATAGAGATTACTTTGCCTTGATACGAGAAAATTTATGTATAGTTAAATAGAATAGAAAATTTTAAAAAAAATAGCATCATCATATGTTTCAGTTAGTTTTAGAGACGGTTGAGAAAATTTAATTGGCAGTTTGTGCGAGAATTTCATCGGGAACACACAAAATCTTCATTTAAATGTTGCGATGAATTTATTTTTTTCTTAAATTAATTAAAATTTTATAGAACATGCATAAAATTGGTTTATGGCTCTTTGGAGCTTTGATATTGACTGTAATTGAAAATGCGGTATCACGACGTGAAAATCCAAAGCAAAGGAAGGAAATTCCATTAGGTGTGTGAAAATCTTTTAAAAAATAACCTAAAAAGATATAAAATAATTGAAATTAAATACAAATCGCTTGTTCCGTGCATAAAAGACCCAAAGCCTATGCTTATACACAGGCATAGTGTCTTTATGCACGGAGCGAGCGAAATCATGTTAATTTAAATTAAAATACCAGGCGTTTCCATCAATGAAAGATTAAAAATCGTCTAGACCATCGTCTAAAACTAAAATTTGTAACCCACAAATAAATTAAATGAATGAAATGAAATTAAAATGCAAAATTCTTCGCCAAAAATAACATTCATTTCACTTTACAGCCAATCCCGTAGCAGTTATAAAAAGTTAAAATAAAATTAATTTACGCAAATGTTTTAAACACATCATAATAATAATAATCAAAATGAAAATGAAACGATTGTGTAGAAAAATCAAAATAATAGTAAAAATAATAATAATAATAATAATTATAAAATATAAGAAAATTTAATTTTAGCAAAATCTATTATATTTTAAACGATTTATGATAGTGGTTGAAAATAAATAGCAAGAGATGCAAACACATGCTTATGGTGTACGAGTGATGTTTTAAGAGAAAATGTAGTAATAATAAAAAAACACAAAATGTTGATTCGCAAACTTAAACACAATAGAAAAATGTTAACAACATTATATGATGATGAAGGAATTTCAGTGTGTGTTAATTTTAATTGAATATTAATGTTAACGTTAGAAATGCTCAGGAAATTTTTTGAAGAATTTGAATTAACGATTGTGGTGATCTAAAACTAAATATTAGCCCATTTTCGGTAAATTTTAAATGGAAGTTGTTTTTCAGTCAAATCTTGATCCTATTTTCTTTCATTTACATTTCGTAAGAAAAAATGTACTTTTGTGACGGTTCGTCCGCCGACACTCTGTCACTGATCGCTATCCATGACTTCGGATTGGTCCATCGGAGCGAATTCGAATTTTTTCTCTAAGATAAAGGAGCTCATTTGAATTATTTTTAACTAATTAGTTTTGAGTTTGGGCTCTTGGATTGGGCTGTAGAGCTTCCAAAGCCTAAAAACCGTTAAAAACGGTTAAAATTTTTAAAAAAATTTGAATTTTATTATTGGATAAAGGAGTTTATAAGAATAAACTTTGACTAATTGGCTGTGAGATTGGGCTCCAGGGCCTGAAAACAGTCAAGAGCTTAAAATCCCAACTTTTCCCAAAATGGCTGATTTTTTTTAAATAGCAAACTTTGTTCCAAAAATTCAAAATCGGAGTTTTAAAAAAAATCAAAATGG
>LN483491.1:210325-249255 GCA_900002565.1 Culicoides sonorensis | reverse complement strand
ATTTGCGTTCTCTGCAATTTTTCAAAAAATACACGTTTTCTGCAATTTTTACGAAATTGCGTGAATTTCTTTAATATTTTGAAAAATACGGGTTTTCTGCAATTTTTCAAAAAAATACGAGTTTTCTGCGAATTTTCAAAAAATCAGCGTTTCGTGTAATTTTTTAAAAAAAAAAACGCTTTTTCTGTAATTTTTAAAAAAATACGAGTTTTTTGCAATTTTAGAAACTCCCATTTTGATTCCGAAAATTTAACGAAATTGCGTAAACTTTAGCAGTCCCTGAAAACTGCATGATTTTGCGCGATTGAGAGGGTTCAACAGTTTTTAAAGGGTTTTTTTTAAAATAGCGCGATTTTTGACTATAAATCTGAATAAAAGGAAAGGAACACAAAAAATGCCTAAAATGTAAATCATGATAATTTGTGGATGACAGTATCAAACGAACTCATTTTCAAAAACGCGAAAAAAAAGCAAAATGTTATTTCAGATGTCATTTAAATACAATAAATTTTAAGATTTTTCTTTTATTTTGTATATTTTTATCCCGATAAAATGTTACAATAAAAATTTGTTATGCAAAGATAAGGCTTTCATGTTATTTTGCGTGTTAGATTTGCTTATGGATTGAGATGAGCCTTAAAACAAAGTCATAGAAACATGAAAATCATCACCTAGAAGAAGAAAAAAAAAGTACAAATTGATTCAATCAAGTGAATTAAATTTACATTATTAGGAATTTATTTTTTTTATCTTTATCTTTCTCTTTTAATTTTCATTTCATTTTATTTTCAATTTCATTCAGTGCATAATTGAATGAAATCTGAGTGGAGTAAAACAAAATTTAAATAGAAGATAATTTTCGGTTTTATTCCTCAAAAGTGATTTCAATTCTAATTTAATCATGGTCAGATCTATATCAATTTTATTGAGATAATTGTATGCAAATTTCATTTTAATGATACAATTTGTTCGCCTGAATCTCAATTATGTGCTATAAAATGCCAAATATATGTAGGAAAATACCAATTAAAATGAATTGTGTTCAAAGAAAATTACATTGAATACAATGATGATGCACTTTTACACCAATTTGAGTTGTTTGCATTTGGAATTTGTTGCCATTGCAACCATGTCAATTCAAATAATTGAAGGGATTAAGGTAAATCGATTATGTGTTAAGTGTTCGATTAAAAGTGTAACATGTGAGAGTGTGTTTACTTTAACTAGGATGGACTTGAAATTTCAAAATAATAATTTTAAAGGAAGCTGTCCCGTCAACTAAAATAACTGAAACCAAATGTTTGAATTTAAAAAAAAAAACCGTTAAACTTTCTCAAAAATTATTTTGACAGAAACTTCAGACCCAGAAAAATCGAAAACTTTCCAAATTTTATCAAAGTAACTCGGGTCAGATTCACTAATTTCATTTTGCGTGCCACCCTAATGGAAAATGTCATTCAATTTACATACAATTTATATTTTTCCTGTTCTAATGATTGAATTTGTTGCCACTTTTAACGTGCCATACAAATGTGTAAATATAAATAAATTGTATTGCACACTCAAACACAGAGAAAATGAGAAAACATAACAAACAAACGAAAATAAAAAATTGTTTACTAGAAAATAGTTTTTCTATTTTAATTTATTTGACGGCAAATTGTATACAAATAGACAGTCATTCATTCCATTCATCAACAGAATTAAAATTTGTATTGAGTATATTTACCATGACTATGCAAAGACAAATCCATTCATTTTTTCTCTTCTGTATCAAGACACATACACACACACGTAAACAAACTGTTGATCAATCCACTTTAACGATCTATTTTTATACACATATTACAAGTGTATGTTAAAATTACGGTGTATCCCAAAATTTTTCTCCAAAATGATCATCAAACAAAATCTCTTTGAACTCATGTAATGTGTTCTTAAAATAATGAGATCAAGATGAGTCGAAATTTTCATTTATTTACACTTTTAGTTTGTCTCATAACCTCTTAATATTCGGAAGTTAAATGATCAGTGAGTGTGAAAATATTTTCAATCGTTAATCGATTTGAAAATCGGACACTGTCGATCAATTTCAATTTAAAAATTTTCAAAGTTAAAATATGGAAATAATGCTACGAAAAATAATTAATATTAAAATATTTCTTGTCATTTCGTCTTTCATTGTGATAAATGATGTAAATGCAGCTCAAAAACGAGAATTGTTAGTAGGTTAGTTGAAAATAAAAATGATTCAATGGAGAAAAATGTTGTGTGAAGTGAAAAAGTAATTTACGGTGAAATTTAATAAAATACGAAAAAAAATCTCTTTAATACGGCGGCAACAGAACACATGTAAAATGTTTTTTTTACATATAATTTGTATGAATGTGAAAGAATTTTCCTTTCATTTTCCAAATTGTGTAAAATTTTAACTATTTTCTACGTATTACGTTAGTGAGTGGTGAGCCAGTGTGTTTTCACACCTTTCTCTTATCATTTGAGTGTTACAATTGAATTTCCCTTGATGATACGAATTTGTTTAAAATGTAAACACTATAAAAAAATATAATAATTGAAAAGACCCTCTAAAAATATAAAGTCCAGATTCAGAGCAGGATTTTCAGCAGAGCAGCTCTTTTTTGTCGAAGTTTTTCTCAGGTCTTACCTTATTGAGCCTGAAAACAAACTGAAACTTTTAAATCAAAATTACGTTTAAATTCTTCATTTTATTTAATTACAACTTTTATAATGTTATTTTATTTACTCTTTTTTAATTACAGCTATTCCATTACTGTCACTTCAATCATTTGCCATAAAAAATCTTAAAAACTTTCACAAAACTTTTAAAAAGTTTTAACATTTTCTCATAAGTCCACGAGACAAGACGTAATTAAATACAAGATGTTGCCATACATTTTTCTTTCAAGATCCATTAAAAAAGTTTGTTTTTTTTCCTTTTCTTTTAACTACTTTATTTCGAATAGTTTGTACTTTGAAAAAAGAGGAAATTTAAGCTGATTTCCTGTTGATTTTCATTTAAATGCTATAGCCAACATCCAAAAAGAAGATCTAAAAAAAGAATTCTTTAAGAAAGGATTCTTTCAGAAACCGTTCTTTTCCATTCTTTACTCAGAAAAAAATCAGAATACTATTTTCATTCTTGAAGTATGCTTTTTATAGAATTTAAAATGTCTGCCGTTTTTTGAAGTTTGGTAAAATTAACGAAAATTATGAAAGGCAAATATTTTTTGTATATAGATTTTTTTTAGTAAATTAGTAAAAAACAATTATATTTTAAATGTAAAAGCATTTTTATATAAGTTTAAAAAATTTTGTTAAAAAATTTTGGAAAAAAATTTCCATTTTCCGTATTTTCCATGAAAATTTTTTCATTTTCTTCAAAATGTGTGAAGCCCATCTCGTTTTTAGGCCTTTAAGGTCCAACTTTACAGTAAATTTTAAATGGCACATAATTTTTGATGCATAAAAATGCATTTTTCTTAATATTAATAATAATGAACATAATAATAAATAATGATCATATTTTTAAAATTTATTTTACAAAGTTGGTAAAATATATTCTGGAATAATCTTTTTCATGCGTCATTCTCTAAGAGTTCTTTTAAAAAGATTCTTTTTAGAATTGCTTTAAAGAATTCTTTCAGAACAAATTAAGCGGGTCTTATCTCTCGAGAAGAATTCTTTTTCCCTTCTTAGCTCGGAAGCTGAAAGAAGGAAAAAAGAACTTCTTCGATTCTTAAAGAATTCTTTTGGAATACTTTTAGAAACAGAATGCTGGCTGGGTAGGAATGTGTAGTTACTAGTTCGACGATCATGTTCAATGAGCATGCTCGATAATCAAATTTAACGAGCATGTTTGACGACCATGTTCGATGAGAAAGTTTAACGAGCACGTTCGATAATCAAATTTAACGAGCATTTCAACCACCATATTCAACATGAATGTTCGATAAGCAATTCCATGAGCACGTTCGATGACCATGTTTGACGTACATTTTCTTCGAGGATAATCAAAGGCGTGCATGTTCAATGGGCAAGTTCAACGAGCATGTTCTTCTTGCAAGTTGGACGAGCATGTTCGATGACATTTTTTATATAGAATATTCAAACTTATCGATTTCTTTCAATTACCCTCTAAAAAAATATCATAGTAAAAGTAACCTCAGTTGAAAAGTTTTCAGTGGGAGGAAACGATAACTTCTGAGTTTGTGCTTATTTTAATGCAAAATGTATCGAGTTGGACATATGTCGCAAAAGGCATTATTGAATTTTATTTATTATTCTATTTCCAGAAAAAAAGTAACTTTTCTTCATGAAAACTAATTCTTGTTTATTTTCATCTACAAGTAAATAAAAGAAGAATTTTAAATTCAAACTTCTTTTGTTAACTTTTTAACTTATTTTCATGAAATTTATTGGTAAGAGGAAAAAAAAATTATTTCAAAAGTTTTACTTCCAATTTTAACTCATTGACTTCCAGGATGACGAAGGGGACGGATTGAAATTTATTAACGGCCCTGGCATTTCGTATAATTTTCTTTAAAATTTATGGTGAACTTTACTCTCACAAGACCATCGACTGCGGCCTTTCTGGCATTTGTCAGATTACCCATATGATCAATCCGCCCCTCAGAGACTGATTTCAATTCAAATTCAACAAATATAATAAATTTCCATTTAATGTTAGGTGCAATTTTCCCTCCAATTCTCACCCAAACCGAAATTGCATTTCGTGCTGCTCTACGACGCGCCAACCTAAACACACATGGCTTTGAATTGGTGCCATCCATAAAATATGTAGCTGATACGGATAGTTTTAAGGCGGAAATAGCAGGTAATATTCAATATTAAATGTCAAATATATCATTTTTTTTATTTGAATGTCAAGCAAAATTTATTCAATTGAATCTCATATAAAATTCATGTAAAAATGTGAGCATTGAAGCGTATGATAGATTCCAATATGTTGTAAGTAATCAATTATACTAATGCTTAAGATGAATTTGCACTTGACTTCAAGCAAAAAAAGACATGAATTTTATATTGTATGAGATTAATGTGAATTGATTTGACTTTAATGAGCATCTTAATTGAGGATTTTTTAACGGATTCTGGAAAATATTTCAGTGAATGGAATACAAAATGAATTTTTGCCTGAATTCTTATTCAAAATATCATTCAAAGAGGAAAAACCACCCTAATTGTGAATGCATGTCATTTTTCATTAAATCTAACAAGTTGATACATTAATTTTCTATTTATATCGAATATTTAATCGAATAACAAAAATAAATGTCTAAACATAATTTTACACAAAATATGATATTTCATTAACTTTTTACAGCATGCGAGCTGTTAGAAGAGGGAGTTGCTGCTATTTTTGGTCCATCATCAAATTTAACCTCAGGTAACTTTATTATGGCAAATTTTGTGTTTACTTTTACACACACCCACACATACACGTACAAACACACACACACACACACCTTAGCACCATTTAATGTACTGTGTCAATACAATTAGAGGTTATTTAGGTTCACATTGATACCGTAATTGAAATTTAAATGGAAATTCAATAAAAAAAAATGTTTGACCAATTAATTATAATTGAACTGAATTTGACAAATTATTAAATGGACATTGGGTGACTGATCAAAAGCATATTACTTTGATGCATATTTAATGATTATAATTATATTGTGTTATTGAAGAGGAAGTAATTTGTTTTACTAAGGTAAATTAAAAAGAAAAAAAAATACCTAATTAGTTAAAAATATTAGTGCCTTTTTGCTTATTTTGCGTATTTTCTTGTCATTTAAAATAATATCTGACTTTTAACATTGAAGACGAAGCAGAAACATAATTTAACATAATTTGGATGGAGACGGCTGGTCATGTATTAAATTTTTCCCTCAATTTCATTGTATCTATTAATTTTTTTTCTGTATCTTTGTCAATAATGTCTTTTATTTATCTTATTTTTTTTTTTTGTATTTTTTGACAGGGATTGTTGATTCAATTTGCAATACATTTCAAATACCGCATATTATGGGTCATTGGACTTATGATAGAATGAGATATCATTACAGTAGTAGCAAAAAACAGGCACAACCACGTTATATGACTATAAATGTGTATCCTGACAGTGATGTATTATCTGCAGCATTAGCTGATCTAATAAGAGATTATGATTGGAAAAGTTATACAATTGTATATGATAATGATGACAGTAAGTATTTTTTGTTGTATTGTGTATTTTATTCATTGCCTCGCATAAATTAAGGAGATTAAGTGTCATAGAAACTTTTCATTAAATTGTTTTTTTTTTTCATTTTATATTTTTTGAAAAAAAAATTGGGATTTGAATATTCTGATTCTGGATGATTTCATTTAATTTTGTTTATTTGGTTACCATGTTACCATGTTACCATGAGACAGGCATATTGGAAAAAAGTAAAAAAAAAATTTTTAAGTGCCTGGACAATGAAATACAAGTGAAAATTGATTTTTTACCAAAAATGCGAAAAAATCATAGAAAACAGCATTATTTTTTGTCAGATCGAATTTTTGATAGCTGCCAGATCGAATTTTTGACAGCTACTAGAATGACATTTCGACAGCTGTCAGATTGAAATTTTGACAGCTGCCAGATTGAAATTTTTTACAGCTGTCAGAACGAATTTAAGACAGCTGTCAGATCGAATTTTTGACAGCTGCCAGAATGACATTTTTGACAGCTGTTAAATTGAGATTTTGACAGCTTTCAGATACACATTTTGACAGCTGTCACATCGAATTTTTTACAACTGTCATAAGGAATGCTTTTTCATATTGTCAAATTTTATTATCACAGGAGGCCATGAGTTAAATGTCAAATTTTATTTCTGAAAATTATCACAGGAGGCCATGAATTAAGATCGAATTTTTGACAGCTACCAGAATGACATTTTTGACAGTTGTCAGATTGAAATTTTGATTGACATTTTTGACAGTTGCCAGATCGAATTTTTGACAGCTGCCAGAATGACTTTTTGACAGCTTTCGGATTAAAATTTTGACAGCCTTCAGATTTACATTTTGACAACTGTCAGAATGAAATTTTTTAAACAGCACAGGGCTCTGTGAAAAAAGTGAAAAAAAACGTACAGATTTCATTTTCTTATGACAAATTCCATACAGACAAAAACCATTTTTGTTCAAGACATCAACTTTATGAAGGTCATCAATTTAATCTGTGATGTTGTGATATCTAACTTGATTTTCCATGAGAAAAAAAAGAAAATGAATAAAAAACCATTCCTTAAGAGAATTTAATTAACTGCTGACATGCCATCTTTTTTGGTATCATTTTCCTCCTCACATTTAATGTTGATACAATTTAATCTGTATTTTTTCGTATTTCATTTAGATTTAATTCGATTAAAAGACGTTTTGGGATTACATGGCCCCAAAGATCCCCCTTGTACAATTGTGCAGCTAGATCATGGTAATGATTATCGACCAGCATTGAAAAAAATCTACTTTTCAACAGAACCACACATAATATTGAGTGTCGATGCACACCGAATTGTTGATATTTTACACCAAGCGCGTGAAGTTCGTATGTTGGATGAGTACAAAAGTTATATCATTATTAGTCTTGATGCACATACCATTGATTTAACGAGAGGTATCGAGTGATATTCCCATGATAATTGGAAAAGTTTATTAATTAACTTTTTTTTCTTCTTTTTATTATTATGATTTATTATCACACACATACACACACTCATAGAATTGGGCATTATAACATCAAATATCACCGCACTCCGATTACTCGATCCAACAAGTGATGATGTCGATAATGTGGCAAGTTTTATGCGTAACGAACAAAAGCAATTAGGGCAAATTACGTATTTGACTAAAGAGGAGTATATGAAAAAAATGCAACAGGAATCTGTAATTTATTTTGATGCTGTTCAGTTGTTAGCTCAATCAATTGACGATCTCAATGCAGATGAACCCATTTTTACGCAGAGTCTTACGTGTCAGGAGTTCAGACAATGGCCAGATGGCTTTAAAATTGCAAGTTACATGAAAAGGGTGATTTTAATTTAATACCATCTGATTTTGATTCGAATCGTAATCAATTTCATTTTAATTTTAATTCCAGAAAGAAATTGAAGGCATATCAGGCAAACTGCTATTTGATGAGAGAGGACATCGCAGGGATTTTCGTCTTGAAATCATTGAATTAAGTCAAAAGAAAGACAATGGTCACAATTCAGTTGAAAATGGATTCAAAAGAATTGGGACATGGGATGCACAAAATAAAATTACATACACACGTACAGAAGGAGAATTAATGGAACAGCTTGAAGTGAGTTTACAGAATAAGACTTTCATTGTTGCATCACGTATTGGAGCTCCATTTCTCACATTCAGGTAATTATTTTAATTTCACATTTCACATGTAGTAAATTTCGATCAAAATCATTCAGAAAACCGGAAGACGGTGAAATATTGGAAGGCAATGCACGGTTTGAAGGATATTCATTGGATTTAATTGACAGCATAGCAAGACACTTGGGGTTCCAGTACAGAATGGAACTTGTCCCTGACGGGAAATACGGTGGTTATAATAAGAAAACAAAAAAGTGGGACGGACTTGTAAAGCAATTACTTGATCGGGTATTTAAATGAATATTTTTTTACATTCACTCACATTAATTTTAATTTAATATCCACAGAAAGCCGATTTAGCGATTTGTGATTTGACAATAACACATGAAAGGCGGACGGCTGTTGATTTTACAATGCCATTTATGACACTTGGGATCAGTATTTTGTATTCGAAGCCTGTGAAACAACCACCTGCAATGTTTTCGTTTCTTCAACCACTTTCGACAGATGTCTGGATTTGCACTGCGGCAGCTTACTTGGGAGTTTCAATTTTGACATTCATTCTTGCGAGAATGGCGAATGCGGAATGGGAGGATCCACATCCATGCAATCCCTCAGAAGAAAAGGAAAATATTTGGGGTATGCTCAATTGTACGTGGCTTACAATGGGAAGTGTCATGGGACAGGGATCAGATATTTTGCCTAAGTATGCGATTCAATATGACTTTTGAATTAAATTTACTCATTTTTTTCCTTTCAATGAAGAGCCAACTCAACTCGACTTGTCACTGGAATGTGGTATTTCTTTGCATTGATCATGTTAGCTTCATACACCGCCAATTTAGCTGCTTTCCTTACCATGGAACGCATGGAAGCAAGTATAAATAATGCCGAGGAATTGTCACAACAGACAAAAATTAAATATGGTGTACTTGAAGGTGGTAGTTCAGCTGCTTTTTTCCGAGTAAGTGACTTTAATTTGAATTTTCATGTCAAAATCTCATTTTCAATGTTAGGACTCTAATCATTCAACATATAAACGTATGTGGGCTGCCATGGAATCAGCTCAACCCAGTGTATTTACGAAGAGCAATGATGAAGGCAGAGATCGTGTCCTTAATGGCAAAGGCAATTATGCGTATTTAATGGAATCCACAACACTCGAATATATCATTGAACGAAATTGTTCGCTCACACAAATCGGTAACTGGCTGGATTCAAAGGGATATGGAATTGCAATGCCTAGAGGTGTGGTTGTGTGTACTTAAATGATTCATTTTATTTTTATGATGCAAAAAAATTTGTATAATTTTTCATTCTTTTGATAGATTCTCCCTATAGAAAGGCAATCACCGGCGCAATATTAAAGTTGTCGGAAGAAGGTAAATTGCATCGACTCAAAACGAAGTGGTGGAAAGAAATGGGTGGTGGAGGTATTTTATTTTTATTATTATTATTATTTTCCTTCCTCTTCATATTTTCATTTCTCTTCTTCTTCATTGTATTTGGAATTTTTTTTATTGTGACACTTTTTTTATTTATTATTCGCCTCATTCCTTCGTTAAATTGCAATGCAATCACTATCATCCTAGAAATAAATGCATTTAAATATACATTTAATTTTTTTTTTCTCCTCTTTTAAGGTAAGTGTCAAGCTGATAGCACAGCTGCTGCTGGGAGTGCAGCTGAACTTGGTATTGCAAATGTGGGTGGTGTTTTTCTCCTTGTCGGCTTAGGCATACTAACTGGATTTATAATTGCATTCTTTGAATTTATGTGGAATGTACGTAAAATTGCTGTTGAAGAAAAGATGACACAATGGGAGGCATTTGTGCAAGAGATTAAATTTGCCATTAAAGTGAATGTAACATCAAAACCAGTACAGAAATCGACAAGTGAAATATCGTCAATTGGTCGTTCAAAGCGTTCACGCTCATCAACGTTAGAATGAATTTAAATTTATATTTTTTTTAATAGTAAACGTAGTGAAAAGGAAATTATATTATTTATTTATTATTTATGGTAGATTTAGACATGATACTCACTCAAAGAATTTTTTATATCAAAAATTCAAAATAAATTAAATGTAAAGAGCACACAATAAATTTATTTAACTCTCAATTCATCTAATTTTCTGGACTAGTACCATTAAATGCAATTTAATTGAAATATTTCTCCAAATTCTTCTTCATCTCATTCGGACTCGTATTTGGTCCATGACGTTCAACGGGGACTCCATTTTTGTCAACGATGAATTTGGTGAAATTCCATTTAATTGCATCAATCAATGTGCCACCTTGCTTATTTTTGAGGAATTGCCACAAGGGATGTGCTGATTTCCCATTAACGTCAATTTTTTCATAAAGATCAAAATTTACTTTGCGATCTTTAAGGAAGCATTGAATTTGCTCGGCATCTCCTGGCTCCTGATTGTTGAATTGATTGCATGGAAATGCAAGAATTCGTAAGCCTGGAAATTTATTTCATTTAAAATTGAGCTTATTTTAAATTTTGGGCTTTATAATCATTTTATTTTAAATTCTAGCATGTAAAAAAGCGGTGAATGATCTCATCTACAAAAAACTGACACTAAATTCCTACCTTAATTCCATCCAAGAGACACATTTAGGGTGACTTGACTGAAATTTTCCTTATAAGTTTTAAATTAAAACACAATTAATGTAAAATTTTATTATTTTTTTGTATATTTTTCATATTTTCTTCCAATTAAATGATTGAATATTGATTATTTTTGTAATGGAATACACCAAATTTTGATTTTTAGATATTTGATAAGAATAAAAAATTTAAATGCATTTCAAATTCCACTTCAAAGTGTCTTCAAGGAAAAATGATTCAATTTACAACTCTTGCTTCTCAGCTGGTTGCTCATTGAAATATTTTTCCAAACTTTTCTTCATTTTTTGTGGACTTGTATTTGCAGCATGACGCTCAACTGGAACTCCATTTTTGTCGACAATGAATTTAGTGAAATTCCATTTGATGGCATCAATTAAAGTGCCACCTTGTTTATTTTTGAGGAATTGCCACAATGGATGGGCATTTTTTCCATTGACATCAATTTTCTCAAAAAGATCAAAGTTGACTTTGTTGTCCTTGAGAAAACATTGAATTTGCTCGGAATCTCCGGGTTCCTGGCCACCAAATTGATTGCATGGAAACGCAAGGATACGAAGACCTTTAAATGCATGGAAGAAAAATAAAAATTTGAATTTACCTTTTAAGGTAATTTTTTTATGCAAATTTTAAAAGTAAACAAAATAATTGTTAATTAATTAAAAAAAATAAATAGAAGAGTAGACTTGAGTGAGTCAATTCAGTAATCGCACAATAAACATTTGTTTGAAACTTTGAATACGTGACAGAATCAGAATAATTTTTCTAATTGGATTTTTTATAATCCTCTCTGAATGCTTAACACAGGTCACTGATTTTTAAACAATAATAATGTTAATTATGATTATTTTACAATTTAATTGAGTTTTATTTTTTTTCTCTCTCTTTATTTGAATCAACACAATTCTAATGAAATTCAAGAGGTTATTCATCATTCGAATAAAGGAAAATACTTGAAAAAAATACCTGTTGTATTTGAAATGCTTGTAATTTTTTTAAAAAATCTAATTTAAGGATTCGTAAAAGAATTTTAACCCTTAGCTGGTCTCTTATGGGTCAAAATGACCTTGTATTTTATTTTTAAGGTTATTTAAAGCTTCTAAGTCAGGTTCAGGCAATTTTAAGCTAAAAAATCGTATTTAAGGATGAGTAAAAGAAATTTTAACCTTTAACTGGTCCACATGGGTCAAAATACCCCAGTTTTGTATTTTTAAGGTTATTTTAAGCTTCTTAGTCATATTCAGGCAATTTTAAGGTGTAAATCTGATTTAAGGATAAGCAAAAGAAATTTTAACCTTTAGTTGGTCCACATGGGTCAAAATACCCCAGTTTTGAATATTTAAGGTTATTTAACGCGTTGAAGTCAGATTCAGGCAATTTTAAATTTAAAAAATCTGATTTAAGGGTAAGCAATAGTAATTTTAATCCTTCACTGATCCCATATAGGTCAAAATGACCAAATATTGTATTTTTAAGGTTAATTAAAGCTTTTTAGTCACATTCAAGGAATTTTTAAGGTAAAATTTTCAACTAAAATCTGAATTTAAACTAATTACGTTGCAAAAACAAACAAATCCTCTGCTAATTTAATGTAACATAACAAAAAACAAACTAATTCTAACTAAAATAAAATGAATATGCGAAATTCCATGAAAACTTTCAATTTAACATACAACAACATAAATTTACCTTTAGATTCAGCAAATTCATCATACAATTCATTCAATTCCTTGTAATGGCCAGCGGTGTAGCCACATTTTGAGGCAACATTAACAATAATTAACACATGACCACGATACTTTTCCAAGCTAACGGGTTCACCCTTAATGTTATTTGCCGTAAATTCATACACAGTTTGTGCTGTTTTTGGATCACCTTGTTGTTCAGCTGCCATAACTACACTGTAATGCAAATAATAATAATAACAATATTAATAAAATGATGACAACACACAGTGTGTGGTAGGATAATAATGTTTAATTACATGGTGTTTAGGGATTTTGCTAAAAAAGCACATTCACTAATAATAATTTTAAAATAAACAAAACACAATAGATTTTATCTATTATTATGCTACATTTAAAATATATTACAATCATTTATTTTAATACTATTATCATTGTTTTCATATTTGACTCAATCAAAAGAGATAATTATTGATGTTAGTTGAGAAAATACTTTTAAATGGATTTTAAAGGCTCATGAAATTACACTATTTTATTTAAATGACTAAAAGATTCTCACAATTTATTTATACAATTTCATAAATATTAAAATAAATATATCAAATGAAATCCCATTTGAGCTCCATAATCATCCTATTTCATTATTATTATTATTGTATTTTCTTTGTATTGCGACGATAAAATTCATTTTCATTTGAATTGAAATCATATTTAGATGTAAAATAAATTTGTGTTGTAAATACAAAGTTTTCTTGTTTACAAATGTTTTCAAATGTAAATTTCATAAAATTGCAAAATGTAAACAAGGACGAGGCAATTTGACAGGATTATTCCGGTTTTAAGAAAAATTAGCAAAATTTTTTTACAAACATTTTTGGTTTTAAGTGTTTTAAGTGTTTTGGATCAAAAAATTAATGGAAAAATACAGAAAACCGTTAACTATTTTTTAATTGCAATTTACTTTTTTTATGTAATTATTATTGCAATACGATGCCTTTGAATATAAAACTAGATTAAGCATATGATTTATACGAGAAAAGTTTCTTGTATTTGTCATAAATTCAAAGAAGCTTTTAAATTGTGAAGATATTGAATTTCATTTGGGAGTAAGAAAACTTGTTTATTTAAAATTAAAAATCATCTTGCATTTTATTTGCTTTTGATTTTAAATTACATTGAATTGAAAAAATAAACAAGCAGATGAAATAACTCAAAAAAAGGTAATTTAAAGGATTAGTCATGGAAATTTTGCTTTATGTAAATAAAACAGGTATAATAAATCAAAAATATTTTTGCAATTTTATGTTGACATTTCCCCCTACGTACGCAGTTGATCCATGTATTGGTGTGTAAATAAGGGCATTTTTTGTCTATGTATTGAAATTTCGCTTTTTAGTCATACAGTCAAGTCTTTATATAGTGTAAAATAAGCTGTACGTAATGATTCTATATAATGAAAAGTCAGTATCTATAGAAACTGTATATCCATGGATACAGATTTGTTATTATATAGAATTATTACGTACAGCTTTTTTTTTACTATATGGAGACTTGACCGTCCCAGTTTTTCATATAAATAAAGGTCATTTTGAATGAATTGATCAGTACGAGTTTGGTCTCTGAATAAAAAGTATCTTGCAATGGATTCATAACTCATACGGAATGCGGGAACAATTTTAACGGATTCAATAATTTTGAAGTCTTAGTTCTACATTTCATAATACTAATTAAAAATGTGAGTGTGTGCTTCTTTCCATTTCGTATTAATTTTCGTTAATTTTGATATGAAATTGTTTTAACTATTTTATTAATTTTTTTTTTTAAGATAACAAAATAATGGATTCTTCATCTCAAGCTGAGAGTCCGGACTTTTACCGAAAATCATGAAAAATTATATCCAGAGAGAAGATGTCTCAACATTTTACACTAGCAATTGTATTCTGGTTCTACTTTACATGAACACAATAATCTCTTCGCGTAATTCAGTGATGGCCATTCCTGCAATTAAATTATACAAAAGGAAGCATCGCAAAATTTCACCTTTTCGTTGTAGGCAATATAGGTTTTAAAGTTGGTAAAAATAATGTTTTATCTCAATAAAATTCGATCTTCATTAAAAAATGTATTTTATTTTATTTTATTTGAATATTTTACATTAATCTGTTTGCATGTTCTGAGACGACTGACCTATGTTCGATCCGTGTTCATTTTAATAATTTACAGGATTTTATCATTTAATAAATTCAAAGGTCACATGTGGTTTTTGAAAAACTTTGTAGAACAAACTTTTTGATCTGAGCTTTCCATGACCTTCTCCATGGCACAGAAGTTTTGGAAATTTCAAAAAATTTTAACGTAAAACATTAATAGGCATTTTCTGACTTCTAAATATTTTGATAAATGAATGAGAGATTTGAACTTAAACTCGTTTTATCAGTTTTCCTTAATGAATCAAAAACTATGTTTTAGAATGATGTTTTCACATTAAGCCACAGAGAATACAAAACATTTTAAATTCAAGATTAAAACAGAAAACCCAATAAAAAAACTGTAAAACTTGTTTCAAAATGTTAAAAATAATAAGAATACAAAAGCTAATAAAAGTTCAAATGTTAAAATGAAAACAATTTTATTGTTCTCTCTCTTCCAATCTCTTGTTTCTATTACAACAATACAAAAAAAAATAATCCTAATCCATTTAACAAAGTTACACATTCATACAACTTGAACATATAAAAGTCAAACCTCAATTCTATTAAAAATTAGTTCATTAGAACTTTAACTTTTATTTTATCTCTGTTTTATTATCTCTTAAAAACATAAAAAGCGTATATAAAATACATTATTACAAAACAATAACATTGTATTGGAATTAAATGAACCTACAATTCTAGTGAAATGAGATACAAAATGCATCTTTTACATTTTAATAATAATAATAATAAAAACAGGATTAAAGCGAATTGAGAACAGACTAGTTTTGTTTTGTAATGTAAAAGATAGGAGAATAACATATTTTATTTGGATCGTGATTTCATATTGTTTAATGTTAAATTTAATTTTAAACATTCTTAACAGAATGCTTTGAGTTGATGTACATAATTGAGTTCAATTCAAAGTGTAAAATGCAATTTTTGTTGCAATGTTGATTTTTCAAATCCATATCGTACAAATTCAGGCTCACTCAAGTCGGATCGATAACGAAGAGGGATTAAGTGGAGCTTTCCTTTTTTATCATATTCATATATAATTTTTTTTTAATAATCCCTTTTTAAAATTAAATATAAAATATGTTGCAAATGCATTCCGATTGAAAAAATAAAAATAATAAAAAAAATTCACTGCTACACTTTATAACAATGCAAAACGTTAAAACAACAGATGTTAAATTTATCACTAGATTTTATGTATTATATTAAAAAAAACAGCAGGATTTTCTTTTTTTATTTTTCATATTATTTTTAACAAATGTTTTTTTTGCATGATGCTGATACAGAAAAAGTCGAAGTGAAAGTGAACGATAAAATTAAGTGCATTAACTGTCAATTTGAAAACGCCACGCTCGATTTATGCATGTTAATTTCGTCGTATCGATGTAAATCGAATAAGCTCTCTAGATAAATCGATTATCTAGCGTTTCCAATGATTTCTACGAAAAAGAAGTGGAAAACGAACTGGATATGAACTTCAACACACTTTGACACAAAATGTTTTATTGAAAAGGCTTATTAAAACAGTATTAAAAGTAAAAAAAAAAATCTATATAATAATTTTTATAAAGTTGTTTTCGTTCGATCGCAAAGTACTGCGAACTATATGTGGTGCTCAACTGAAGGACGGTAGATGAAGACGTTGAAACAATATGGAGAACCCAACATTGTAGCAATCGTAAAGGTAAACAGATTAAGATGGGCTGAATTGGATCTTTATCAAGCTCCGGCAACCCTGTTCCGAAATGATCCAGACGGCCGTCGAGTTGTTGAGCGACCTAAAGAAAGGTGGATCGACAACGTTCATTTGGATCTTAGAACGTTAAGAGTGCAAAACTGGCGACAGAAGGACCAAGATAGAGACCACTGGAATCAGATTCTTCAAAAGGCTTTGACTAAGTAATTTGTTGTATAGCCAGCTAAGTAAATAAGTACTTTTTGTATAGCACTTTATCAAAGACGGACAGACTGTCTGACAGACAGCCAGTCGCATTATTTTCATAATCTATAAGAAAAAATACACTTAAAACAGATTCAACGAACACAAAAAAAGTTAAAAAGATAAATAACATACTACAGTTAAATTACATTATGGTGCACCGAACATTATTATGCATTTGATTGTTTGGTAAGTAATTTAATAAATAAACAGAAACTTGAGGTTTATAGTTTTTTTTATGAATGTTCTTGATGTTTTATCAAAGTTTATATTTATTTAATTTTAAAGATAAAAATATGTTTATTTTTTTGAGGGTTTTGCATAACGAGCAATGTTAGTGGTTAAAATTGTCTGGGGAAATTATTCTTACAGATTTATAACAATAATTCTGAATCTATATATTTTCATAGTGAAATTAAAGAAGAAGAGGAAATTCAATGCTTTTACTTTATTTTTATAGTTATTATTATTATTGTTGTGAATTTTTAAAGACAACACAATGATAAACGAAAGCCTTAAGGAATTCATTCTTTGTTGGTAAAAGGTAATTCAACTTCCTTTTAATAATTTAATAATCAAGCTCATAAAAGCACAGAATTTTTACTTTATAAAAGAAAAATATTGTTGAGTGAATTGTAATAACATTCGCTTTTACTTAAAAAAAGATTTCTTTTTAGAAAAAAAACACCTTGTTCTGAAAAATGATTCAAAGGAAAACGAACAATGTAAATGTTGAATTAATTGGATTTTTAAAGCTTTTATAAAAGAAAATGAGATAAATTTATTTAATAGAAAAGATTTTCCTTTTAAATATGCATTTCATTGAAATGAATTGCGTCATTAAGGTAAATTGAAATGATTTTCCATGAAATTAAAATGCGAATACAGATTTGATTTCATCTAAAATAGTCGAATCGGCTTTGAGCATAAAATATTGAAGCCAGAATGATTTTTCTTCAAAATTTAACCTGTCATCACATTCTAACTCCATTTTTCTCCGTAAATCCATTTAATACAGACAAACAAAAATCATTATAAGCAGACAAGCTCATTAAAAGTGATCTGTCCAGACCATTTCTAAGAAAAAAAAATCCCATCCAATTATAAACGTATAAAAACCATCTCAATTTTCTCGCATAAATCACAACCAAAGCAACAACAAAAAAAAAGAGTGTATAAAATCTGTTTTTGGTCTGACATTGATAAAGATAATAAAATACAAGCGAAAAAAACTATGGGGATATGACAAAAGCCATCCGATATGAACACACATCATGGGACATAAAAACAAAATAATAGTCATTTTGAGAAATGTATGAAATCACATGGAAAAAACTTTTTTTTCCTTTTTTTTATTATTGATATTCTTTTGTTATTTATTATCACAATAAACTCAATCAAATGAATCGATTGGCAATTAGTCATCTGGAAAAAATCATCATCAAAAAAAATAAGTATAATTGAAATATCAATTCTTTCATTAATAATCACAATTTTGATATATTTGATGAAAATTATAAGAAAAATTTGCTGAATCATAAAATAAATTTGAAAAATTTGAAATTTAATCTAAATATTTTTTTCATGAAAATTTGCTATGAATCGAAAACTGTGCTTCAAACTAAAAAAATTTATGTTAATATTTTTTTGCTGATTCTTAATAAATCATAAAATGCAAAATAAAAATTGAATCAACAATGATCTTAATATACACAGATAAATCATCACGTGTATCATCTAATCCACAACGCAAAATTGTGTCAGTTCATCACAAAATAAAAGAAAGAAAAAACTTAAAAGTGATTTTCACATTTTCACAGAAATCATCTCACACATCATCATCATAATAATGCATGTTGCAAAAATTTTTGTCACTTATGATGATTTTCAGATTTTGTCACAATTTTTCCAACATTTATTATATGAGCAATACCTTCCATTAGTTGAATAAACATTTGAATTTGAATATGAAAAGAACAGGAAATTGCATTTTCTAAAATTTGCATTTAATCAGTGGAAAAATAACACACAAACTCTCGCATCTAATGTAGTTGGTTGAAAATAGATTGTGAGATTACATTTTCATCTGTCAGCACAGTTAAAAAACATAGAGTGCTTTACGGCTTAAAAAAGATACAAACACACAAACACACGCACACATACACAAGCATACACTCAGATTGAAATAAAATCCCACATTTAATTTGCAGGAAGGTTTAAGTGTTGATATGATGATGACATTTTTCATTTTCAGTTTTTTTTTTTAATTGTACTTTTATTTTGATTTAAAGAACAGTACAGATTTCATTTTATGGTTTTTTGTGGTAATTTAAAGTTTTTAAAGAATAAGTGAATTTTAGGTCTACTCAAACTATTTGACTTGAAAATTCTATCGAATTCCAGAAAAATTTCATGAATCCTTTTACGGGCTCAGTCCATAGAACAGAAATCATTTTGGTGTTTAAAAATTTCACATACAAGATTTTGAAGTTTCTGCTTTTAGTGAAAAAAAAAATTTAAATACAAGTTTTTAAAGACAAATTCATTAGGACCACTGCATTTTATAATTTATTCAAAAGTATCTGACAATGAAGGCAACGAAAAGAAAACAAAACAAAAATTAAATAAAATCTCGGATTCACTTAATAAATAAAGAATTCATAAAATGCAAACTATTGAATAAATAAACCTTAAAAGTGCTTTAAAATGAATAAATTTAACTGCAGAATGTTTAACGCATTTCCATAGAAAATGCACTTTAATGGACGGTTTGTCTCATGAGGCATGTCGTCTCTCTGTCATCATCAGTCCTCGAGAATGAATAATTTTATCTGATGATTATTGTCAGGTATTCTTGTCAGAGGTGGTAAACCTCATATTCATGAATCGAAAAGAAAAGCCTCTATCAGTTACATTTCGCGAGGAAGTTGCAAATATAACTAATGAAGAGATTATTGCAAACCTACCACAACGCAACGATATAATTTGTAATATAAAAAGGATACAAAACTGTCATAGGCCTATAAACTATTCTATTTTATACAAGACGAAATTTAGAAAGATTATGTCGCTCTCGACAAACTCTGTGTAATGGAACTTTCAAAACGGTTCCACCAATTTTCGGAACTGTATTGAATTACACGTTTCCATTGATTAATTGCATTGCGACAATATTTAGATTATTTTCAATTAACTCAAAATCTCATTGAAATGCACTTTTCTTAACTGTCCAGTGATCTGAATTAACATTCTTTTTAAGCATTTCAATGGTTTTAGTAAATAGTCATATTGTTAAATGTATTTGAAATAGACCGTTATTTGGGTTAAACTTCCCTCAAACAATTTTTATGAAAAACATAAAGATGAGATATTTTGAAATTTGTTGAATTTTAATGTTAAATTAAAAATAATTCAAATGTTATCAAATTCACACCATATCAAAGTTAATTTTTTTCATGAATTGCATGCAAACTATTTCTATAAATGTTAAACTACAAAAAATGGTACAGAACGATAAAGCAATAAATTAAAGGGGGAAAAATATAATAAACGAGTTTTATAGCACGATACCTGCTAGATGAAATGAGTCTTAAAGCAACAACAGCAGTACTGACTAATCCAAAAGTTTTTGGAATGTGTCCAAAATTGAAAAGCATCTTCAATTGAAATTCACTGTAAAAGGAAGCGTTTTATGTGGATTTTTTTTTTAACTAAAATTTTCCAGAAATTTTGATTTCAATACAGTTTCTTCCTCGGTTTCCGACCTTAATTTATAAAGAGTTCGAACAAACAAGTCCAGTTAGGGTTAATTTCAATGGAATATGCAACCTAATAGAACAGACAAAATAAAAATGCACAAAGATACGTTTAAATAAAAGAACATTTACTAAACTTTTAATACATAAAATAAATAAAATGCACACTTGAACGTTTTTCATACAAAATTTTCGATTTATATGGCTTTGATAACTTTTTGCTAGCTTTGAGGTTGAATAATATTTTTTTGGGGTATTTTCCTTTTATTTATTCAACAAATTATAATTTGAATTGACCAAAAAGTAAAAAAAAAAATATACGCCTGGGAACATTTTATTTCATTTCATTTAGAAAGGAATTAATTTTGTATGTTATTCTAATTTACTTTAGGACTTTATTCCATTTCATTTCAATGAAAGGAGGAAAATGGAAACATGAGCATGTACCATCGAAACTAAACGTGATCAAAATTTCAACAACAACAAAAAAAGGTTGATATCTGTCTCATATTATTTGGTGAATTTGTATTTTGAATAAAAGAATAATAATAACAAAAAAAACTAAACTGAAAGAAAATAAGGCAATCAATTTGGTGTTTTTGATAAATATAACAAATTGGTTTTGTACAACATTCAAAAAGTGTCATATCAATGTTGCATGATCGTTTATTTGATTATTTTTTATCTTTTTCTGAGGGATTTATTGTTTAAAATGCGATTCTGGAATCTTTATGCAATCTCTTTGAAGTGAGGTCCTTTGAGAAGAGTCTCAATATCTTAAACATGTCAGAAACTGTTAAAATCTTTTAGCTGATACTTAAAATAGTGATATCCCGAACCTAAAAAGTCCCCGGTTTTGGGTAAGCTTATTTCTTACTAAATTTACTAAATTCTTAAATTTCCACAAACACACCAAAATAAAAGTTTTGTAATTTAACACAAAAATATTCAAATTACTTTGAATTGGACATAATAGCATGTGATTCGACCTTTATCAAAACTTAATATTATTCATGTCATGAAAATCCATTTTTCGTAACATTAAATTATTTATATGTTTTATTGATTTTATTTGTATTAATTTTCAAAGAAATGCTTCTTTGTACATGGATATTACTTCAATTTTATCTCATCTTTTCTTATCACTTCGATCATGCATGAAAATTAATTAAATAGACAATGTTTGCCAATTAATTCTAACAAAGAGGTATGAAAATGAGTGTCCTCAACAAACATTGAAAAAATATGAATAAATTTCAGTTGTAAGGGTAACACAATAATCAATAATTTTGTCACATGCTGTCTATATTTCATCATTAAATGTATTAACATAATAACTTGACTTCTGTTGAATGTTTATTAATTTTTATGGTCATTTCTGTTTATTATCAATATTTGGATTATGTCACTTGGGAAATGTGATATTTTGTTAACCTTTTCCTTTAGTTAGTGAACCTTAAAGAAGTGATGAATTTTATTTATTTAACACTGACCTAGTAAATGTAACTTTACTTGACTAGAAATGGAATATGACTGTGATTGAAAAATTTAGTTGCGTGACAATTCAAATTGAATTTGTATTAAATTGAATTTTAAATATATTCATTGAAACTCTACAAAAACTTGACGAAACTCTTAAAGACTGAAAGAAAGCTCTACAAAAATTTGACGAAGCTCTTGAAAAATTTAACGAAGCTCTACAAAAATTCAACGAAGCTCTACAAAACTTGACGAAACTCTACAAAAATTAAACGAAGCTCTTGAAAAATTTAACGAAGCTCTACAAAAGCTTGACGAAACTCTTCAAAAACTCAACGAAACTCTTCAAAACTCAACGAAACTCTCAATAAACTTAACGAAACTCTACAAAAACTAAAAGAAGCTTTTCAAAAACTTAATGTAACTCTTCAAAACTCTTGAACAACTCAACGAAAATCTTCAAAAACTTTACAGAACTCAATATTTCATCAGATATCATTAACTTTAGGTATTACGGACATATGGGTGGTGCTTGGTCGGTACCAGACTGTGTTTAAATTTCCAGTTGCATTTTCTACCTATTTTTGCACTCTTAGTATATCCATATTAACAGAAAATCAATCAATTTCATTACCTCTTTTTTCCAATTTCAACATCGACCATCTAATGTATCGTTTCAATTATGCATTCGTTCTCCAGATAAAAATCGACAAACTCAATCCGATTTCAATTTATCATAAAATCTTTATATCACACAAATTTATTTACATTAATAATTTAACATCATAGAGATATAGAGAAAATGTATACACTCGATATGAATATTAATGTCATGTTTTGCCACAATAACGATGCTCTCTCAATATTTAACATAAAATGTTTCATCACACGCCAAAAACAATACAAAAATAATGATGAAAATCATGCATATAAATTTTTATGATAAATGCTTGTTCGACACATCTGCAAAAAGTACAACATAAAATTTCAGCACATCTGCAAACCAATTTTTTTTACTGATATTCGGTTTAGATCTCAATTCAATATCGTACAAAATGAACAAAAATATTCACAAGCTCTTTTTTCAAGCTTGTCAAATGTAGACATACACGGATATAAAACGATTTTATATGATGCTGTTTTTGGGATTTTAAATGACTGATAGACATCATAAATTATAATGATGATTTCCCACTGAAACTTCATACAAATTTTATATATAAATATTAAAATAAAATAACCAGCAAAATTTGTGTGTAGTTTTCTGCTGACTCATATGGAAAATTTTAATAAGCAATCAATGGATGTGAACCTTTATACATTTTATAAGCATAATTCATTTGTAAATTATTTTAAATTGAATTCAATCATAAATTGTACTTTTATAATTTCTATATTTACATGCAATGAAATTGATCAATTCAGTTTAATTAAAAAAAATATTGGTTGTTTAATTTACGTAATGAATTTCAATGTAATTTATGGTAATTATGATTCAGATAAAAAAAAAGGGTTATTTATTGGAAATTACATGGATTGGACTGGCATTTAGATGACTGATAAGAATGAATTGCACTGAGCTAGGAAATTTCAAGTTGAAATAGAGCTTTAAAGCATAATTTCAATGCAAAATGGAAAACAATTAAATTTTATCGACGTTTCAATTACGAAGCTAAAAAACTCAACGAAGCTGTACAAAAACTGAACGAAGCTCTACAAAAACTCAACGAAGCTCTAAAAAAACTCATCGAATTCTAAAAAAACTTAATGAAGCTCTACAAAAATTTAATGAAGCTCTACAAAAACTGAACGAAGCTGTACAAAACTTGACGAAACTCTTCAATAACCCAACGAAGCTCGAAAAACACCCAACGAAGTTCTACAAAAATTCAATGAAGCTCTACAAACACTAAACCAAGCTCTACAAAAATTCAACGAAGCTCTAAAAAACTCAACGAAGCTCTACAAAAATTCGATGGTGCTCCTGAACAACTCAACGAAGCTCTATAAAGATTAAACAAAGCTCTGAAAAGCTTAACGAAGCCCCTGAAAAACTCGACGAAGCTCTTGAAAAACTCATCGAAGCTCTACAAAAATTCAATGAAGCCCCTGAAAAACTCATCGAAGCTCTAAAAAACATAACGAAGCTCTACAAAAACTCAACCAAGCTCTACAAAAACTTGACGAAAATCTGCAGTAACTCAACGAAGCTCTACAAAAATTCAAAAATGCTTCTGAAAAACTCAACGAAGCTCGAAAAAAACTCAGCGAAGTTCTACAAAAACTCAACGAAGCTCTTTAAATGCAAAATGTGTAACAATTAAATTTAATCGACATTTAAATAAGCTTATTTTATTTCGCATTTCAAACAAAAGATAAATATTTGTATAGCTTTTTTTTAATATTAATTTATTTTTTACATCCCCAATAAAATACCTTAATCGATAAATCGACGTATTTTATTTGATACTGCTTTTATTCAATTTTACACACGCACACACACAATTTGGATGGATGGCGCAACAGAGTATTAAGATTGTTGCTTTTTTTGTTGTTTTTTTCCTGTGATGCCGAAAATATATGGTGTGAAATGAAAATTATATTATGAAATTTTATTTATTTATTTATGTCTCCCTTGACATTATTCGTATGCATACCCATAAAATAACATTACTTGTATGAGATTATTGTTTGTGTTTTATCATTATAATTTTCTCGTTATTTAATTCCATATTATAAGAATTTATTACTGCCAGAAACAGATGTGTTTACAATTTTTTTTTTCACGTATGTACTTCATACAAAATTTTCATACCTTTACTTTTCATTTTAATGTAAATAAATAAGTGGAGGTGTCTGGTACTTGGAATATCGGTCAAATTTGGTTTATTCTTGTTTTCTTACGTTTCATGTAATAAAAGTATCAAATCGTATTTTTTATCATAAAAAGTAAAAAAAGAGCAATGACCTACATTATATTTCTTAAATTTTTCATGTATTCAGTTTTCATTAAATTTCATAGAGCACATACATTTATGAGCATGTACGTGAAGTAATGGATTAATGGAAAATCATACAGCGTGTAATATGTAGATTATTGCAATAAATTTGTAGACTTTCCACTCGTGTTCAACTCAATAAGCGTGTATATGATAAAAGTAAAGCAAGCACAATACAAAACGTATTATTATCATTTATTTTCTTTTTTTGCCTGGAAATGTAGAAATAATGATAATTGTGTTACTGTGTCGCGTTGAATTGTAATATACAAACACAATGTAAATATGTGTAGACTTTCCAGTAATCAGTGATTCACACAGCATCAATTGTATGAAATAACTTCTGATAATAGAGTCAGTCAATAGGGAAATGTTTTATGTACGTCATATTTTAGGATCATATGTTGTGTTAAAAATACATACAATGTATTGATCATGGAAATTTTTATTTTTTTATTATTCAAATGTGATAAGAAATATCTCTTCTCATTTCACAGGAAACTTCTTGTTAAGGAATTTCATTATCATTTTCTCTCTCATTGTTATTTTAGTCGTATTACAATTAATGAAGTCGAATTTAAGTAAAAATACATTTAAAATGAAATTGAAAATCATTACATACCAATTTTTCTTCCTTATTTCTTTTCTTGAATATCGGATTAATTTGAAAACAAAAATCACACATACAATGTTTCAGACAAAATTCTATGAAATTGTGTGTATAAAACACTATCATATACGTATGAAGACTGATGGTTCATTTATGAAACGATTGTATTTAATACTTTTCTGTAGCGATGTAGCACGATTTAAGGATTAGGGTGTCTAGTTTTTTATTTTAAAAAAATATAATAAGTCGAATTTTGATTTCGCGTAACGACAAGGGGCTGCTTTTTTGACTTGGGCCCAGTGATTGCGAGGTTGAAGTTTTATTTTTTTAAATGTATTTTTAGCGCATTTTTCGTTGATTGACGTCATGGGGGCTCATGCTGACACTCTCTGCTATTAAAATGGCTGACTTTTTCAAAATTTTCAAGGGGAATTTTCAAAAATTGCAGATCATTCTATAATGACTGACTTTCTAAAAGCTGCAAAAAAAAGCTGAAAATTTTGAAATCGCAGAAAACCGTAGAATTTTCAAGGAACTGTGAAATTTCTGAAAACCCAACGATTTTTCAATTTTTGATTTTTGAACTTTTGCGTTTTTTGAACTGTGAGCTAGAATATTTTGCTATATTTAGGCGATTTCAGCATACAGCGCTAAGTTTAGACTAATTTCTTCCTCATTTTGAATAAAAACGATCGTAAAACGTTTTCCATTCTCGGCCCATCTCTCAGGCAGTGGCGGACTGGCCATACGGGCAATATGGCAAACGCCAGAAAGGCCGCAAGCGATCGTCTTGTAAAAGTTAAATTAAGCGTAAATTTTAAAGAAAATCACACAGAATGCCAAAGCCGTTAATTACTCAGTCCGCCCCTGTCTCAGCTCAAAGTATGTAACATTATCACTTGTTCCGATGAAATTTCATATTCACTTTTCAAAAATGTCTCATATCCAGCAATTTTTATCTTCAATCCCACATTTGAGTCATCCACGTCTTTCCTCCACACACATTCAACATATGCAACGTGACAAGAACACATCTAGTGCGCATAAGCAAACAAAAAATATCTCTCCAAAAAATATACAAGCACACATTTTATTTCATTTCACTTCCAGTCCAAAAACTGTGAGAATAGCGTACACGCACAAATAAAATATACAGTGTAAAATCATATCAATTTCCATTTGCAGAAGTAAATATACAGTGAAAAAAACATATTTAAATTTTCAGTCTTGTACGAACAACGGACTTGTTTAAATCGCAAATAGACCTTCAGTTGTTGTCAGAACGCGGTAAAATCATTACTTTTTAAATTAAAAATTATAAATTTAATAGTAAATAGAAGATAAAATTTAGTCATTTATCTTAAGAGCGACAAAACGAAATTAGCGGTAACAGCTTTACATTCATTGTGTGAGTTAAATTGTAACGTTAAATTGTTAAAAAAAATATTAAGCACGAAAAAATAATAATAAAAATATTGTGTACGTCACAGATTTTATCGAAATAAAAAAAGAAATTGCTTGTAATTTCACTTCAAAATAATCAAAGTGAATTATAACTCGTTTCACTTCTGGATCTCAATGAAACAATAAAAATAATAAGAATCGTGCCCAAGTGTAATAAAGTGATTTGGTCTTACACTCCCTTTGTGTGTTATTATTATTATTATTATTATTTTTATCTACATACAAATTTTTGTGTATGTTACGAAACGAATCTTGAAAGGGCATTAAATAAATAAATAAATAAAATTTAATTATAATAAGAAATTTTTCTTGAATAAATTAGGCTAAAAATAAAAATATTTGTAGAAAAAAAAATTTAGGGAACTTGATACATTGAATGTGTGTAAAAAAATCTCATGTTCAAAAGGAAATTTGATATCAAATTAAGAGAACACACACACATATTCAAAAGAAGGGAATAAATTGAAGATAAAAATAATAATAATAATAAAATAGTTTTTGTGGTATGTTATGTGAAAGTGACCATGACACATTGTTTTTTCTTTGCAATTTCAATGAAATGAGTAAATGAAATTTTTTAAGTGAATTCTAGTAAAATTACATTAAAATTAATCAGCATTGATTGTAAAATTAAATTTTTGTTTGTATTTCTAGAAGTAACAAGTAAATAAAAAAAAAAGAGGAAGAAAAAAGAAAAAATACAATCTAATAAAAAAATCTCAGCACGTAACGATAACAATATAAAAGTAAAGTGAACCAATAATAAATATAAAATCAAAGTGAAAATGGTTGACAAATTTCCGGATATTGTTGAATTGAATGTCGGCGGTGTGCATTACACGACAACATTGAAAACCCTCGTTAGTGAAGAAAATTCAAAGTTATATGAGATGTTTAAGGGAAGTGCCAAAGATGTGACACGCGATTCAAAGGGTCGTGTCTTCCTCGATCGTGATGGCGTCTTATTCCGATACATTCTTGACTTTTTGCGTGATAGCGACATCCAACTTCCAGAGGGATTCCACGAAAAGGAACGTCTTAAAAAGGAAGCTGAAAACCTTAAAATCACTGGACTCGTCAAATTGCTGACAAGTGAAACAACGAATCATCCACCTGGGTGTATCACCGTTGGATATCGTGGTAGTTTTCAATTTGGCAAAGATGGGCTAGCCGATGTTAAGTTTAGGAAACTTTCACGTATCCTTGTGTGTGGCCGTGTAGCGTTGTGTAGAGAAGTGTTTGGAGATTCATTAAATGAATCGCGTGATCCAGATCATGGTGGTCCCGATAGATATACAGCACGATTTTTCCTTAAACACACATTGATTGAACAGGCATTTGATGATTTGCAGAAAAATGGATTTAAATTGGCGGGTGCATGTGGCTCGGGAACTGCAGGTGGTGGCCCTACGGAATTGAAACCAGGCGTTGAACCAGAAGAGAATCGTTGGAATCATTACAATGAATTTGTTTTTGTTAGAGATTAAATTTACAATTTCATTTTTGTGAACGTGAGGATGGCTGAACGATTTTTAAGGTAATTTCACTTTTCAAATCCAAATCATTTCAAGACAGACACGAACGATGACTTTATAAAATCATTTTAAGACCACTTCGAATCAAAAATTTCTTTTAAATTCATTTCATTCAATATTAAAAGAAAAAAAAAGAACAAATCAATCATTTTTTTATTCCCTTAAATTGTATTTTCAATGGGATGTCTCCCTATTTTATTTATTTATTTAGTTATTATTTTAATGCTATCTCCCGTCTTCAATACATAAAAGATCTGTTATTTTGATAAATTGTATGTTCATTGTGAAGCACAAAAGTTTATATAAATAAATATACATTTTCCAAGAAGCAACAGAACTTATCATTTATATCAGACATTTTTACTACAACGACTATGTAAAGAAAATTGAATATCAGCAAGTATCTAAGGTGACACATTACAACATAAATCATCTCCTACATCTTTTGTATATTGATTCAAATACACATTTGTATGTATGCCATATGCGATTTATCAAAATATGTACAATAAAATACATATAAATGGAGTGAAATTTAAGAAAATGATTGAAAAAGGACGAAAAATCGATCATTTTCTCACTTTTTGAGTCAGTCCAGATAATTTTCTTTTGAGTCTCAATGAGTCTGTTTGTCAAAAGTCCTAATTTAATGGACCCTTAATCTCATTTTTCATTTAAAACATATAATGACCCTATTCATGACAACATTTAAGCGTTTAATGTTCCGTTTCCAAAGTCTTATGAAGTTAAAGCCATTTTTAATGACTTTTCATATGAAAATATTCAAAGAAATAATACTTAAAACTTGGTTCTCATTTCTTTTCACAGTCATTTTAAGTGCCATTAGTACAAGTTTTCGTTCATAATGATGTTGTTAAGTGGAAATCTGTCGTATTACGATTATAATTCTTTTGAAACAATGATTGATTACACCATACAATTCAAAAATAAGTTTTTATGACATTTTATGATGTAAAACTTTGCACTACGTGATACGAAAATTCAGTTAATAGTCGTATGATGTCAATTTTAAAAAAGTACTTTTCCTGACATTATTTTCAATGAAAAAGTAATTAAGTTTTGAGTGCAATTTGTTGAAAATTATTTAAAAAAAAAAAATAGAAATGTAGAACGTGATTGTAAACGCTAAGCATATATCAAGAGATGTAATTTTAGAAATTTCGGCAGCTTTGGATTTAAGAAAATTTTGCTTTTTTCTGTAATTAAAAAAAAAGTTCACGATTTTCCACAATTTAAAAAATTCTACGATTTTCCACGTCTTTGGAAAATTCCACATTTTAAGGCGATTTAAGAAAATTCTGTGGTTTTTTGCGATTCTGTAGAACGATTTTTCAAAACCGAGTTAAATTTTTTTTTCTGTAATTTAAGAAAAGTTCACGATTTTCCACGACTTTGGAAAATTCCACATTTAAAGGCGATTTAAGAAAATTCTGCGGTTTTTTGCGATTCTGAAAAACGATTTTTCAAAAAAACAGGTAAATTTTTCAAACATCGATTTTCAGCTTTTAAAGAAGGTCATGAAAATAACTTAATGTAATTTTTTGGTTTGTGGACAGAGTAACGAATTGGAATTGCCACTTTTGGTATGTTTCTAACAAAATCGACCATTTTATTGAATTTTCGTTGTCCATTCATCCATACTTCAATAGCTTTTTTTTCAATTTCACTTTTTTTTAAAAAGGACAAATAAATATTTGCATCAATTCATCTATAAAATTCAATATCCTTGTTTAATCCTCTTAGAAAAAAATTTACAGAAATTACCACTTTCAACTCTGATTTTTTCATGTTGAAATGAAAATTGATATTAAAGTTCATACCATCGTAAAAAAATAGAGAATAAGCAGTCATTGTACAGTAAAAATTCTAATCAGCGATAACTACTCAACAAGGACATATTCTCAATAAGGACATTTCAAAATTGTCTGTTATAATGTTCAAATTATTTTACTTTCATATTTTAGGAATAATTTGTAACAAAACATTATTTATTTCATGGGAAATATTTATGCTTTTCCTTTGACAATAAATTCTCCATTTCTGCGTCACTAATTTGTAAAAAAAATCAATTAAATGCTCTAATGAGCTTTTTATGGAACTATATTCTTATTCGTTTATAACTATGCTAATAATAAATTTCAAAGGCCCATGAATGACTTCCCACGACTCATTCCTTGAATCTCCATTCTCTGAATTTAACCCAAACGATGTATCATAATTTTTTCATGATCATTAATATCACTTTTCGTTAGTTCATCAAGGGTTTGTCGACATTCTTAGTCATTAAATTGTTCGAATTCCTGTAACCTCCCATATTCCTTACATAATGTCGAGTTCTGGTATTCACTATTAAAGATTTTTCTACGAATTTACGATTATGAAGGAAGATAACTCATTCCATTATCCAGATTTTCACAAATTTTCATTTGTATCTATTTTCAGAGTTATTTCGATAGAAATAATTTACTCTTCACCGAAAAAACAATACAAATTTGAGTTATATTTAATTTATGTGTATTTAAATTCGATAATTTTTTGTTTTTTGTTTAAATTTATCGCATTAGTTAAAATGTCGGATGCAATTTTATTGTTTTGTTAATATATAAAGGATATCCTTATTGAGAATATTTATTCTCAGCAAGAGACAGATATTTGAAAATTTCATATCCTTGATTGGAATTTTTACTGTATTACAAAAAAAAATGCAAAAATAGTTCAAAATATAAAATATTTTTTATTGTTAAATACAAAAATAAAACAATTGAGAAATAAAAACAAAAATAATCGACATAATGTATTCCGTTAACGTACTGCAGTTAGTTGAATATCAATATCAGTAACAACCAACAACAATGTTCAAAAAAAAATATAACATGTGGAACATCAACTGAAATTTTTTCATACCAATTCAATGAACTGAAACTAACATGAAATAAACGTACATTTTTGAAGCGCGAAATCTACCAGATTGTGATGAAATTGAAATCATACACATATTTGTTTCAACAGTTGGGAAGATGAAAATGTGAGGAAAAATACATTGAATTAATATTTAAATTTCTTTTTCATTGTCTATGATAATGTAAACAGAATTTTGATATGGTTATGCTTGAAACAATTTCTCTTATTGTTTTTATTATTAAAATTCCTGAATTATAAACTTTTATTTACTCGTTTTATGTTCATACCATCAATTTAATATGTATTAGACAAGTTTTTTTTATTTGATTGAAAATTGTCTGGTTGTCTGTGAATTTTTGTTTACTTTTCAAGAATTCATATAAAAAAATTGAGTTTAAATTCGTTGAAATATGAGTACGTTAAACATTGATTGATGTTCATTTTAAAGTGAGGGATGTACCATTGACATGTAATTGATGGATTATTTTTTTTAACATTCATAAATCAATTGAAATGTCTTAAATGGATTAATTTTGGTTGAAATTCCGATATTCCATTCATCGTATCATCTCAATAAAAATACAGTTAAATTTTTGAATTTTTAGTGAAAAAAATTATAATACGCAATAACGAAAATGGATAAACGTGTTAAACACTGAAAAATTTTTGATAATGAAAACTTTTTTTCCTTGAATGTTCTTTAAAATTCAATGTAGCATGAAAAAAAAATTAATGTTAAACTTTTCAAGTTCGTGCTTGAATAGAATCCTGTTGCTCATTACCCTTAATAAGTCACAATATTCTTTTTTTGTTGGAGATTTATTTTCATTCATTCAATTTAAACGTATTTTGAATGAACAAATGCGCTACAAAAACAGTTCATCGGTTATCATAATTTTCAAACGTTCAAATTGCACAAATTTTAAATTTTGATTTTTTCGCTTGTTTTACGTTTTTGGGTTCACTTTTCGAAAAAATGTAATTTTTATAGCTGATAAACTTCAGCTGAAAAAAAAATTTCATAAGATTTTGAACTGTGATTTTTATTTGGCTTGAAATGCGCTTATCGTACTTGATTCTGATTCATATTTCAATTGCTTGGCTTGTGATTACTTCCTTCCGTTTTTTTTGCTAGTAATTCCATACACAATTAAGATAATGTTTCTGTCATCAGCTTATTGAATGTAAATGAACGCTCTAGTTGAGTAAAAAAAGAGCAACAAATTAAAGCTTTTATGGAAAAAATATGAAAAATGAGGAATTTTACCTCAGGACGGTTAAATGAAGTGTATTTTGTAAGGACTCAGTTTTTAGTGTATTTCGTAAGAAAAAATGCACTAGTACAGGTGGTTTGTCCACAGTAAGTCCGTAAGTCTGTACCATCCATAACTCCAGAATGATCCATCGGAGCGAGGTCGAGTTTTTTTGTTAGATAGAAGAACTCATAAATATGATTTTTAATCCATTAGTTTTAGGTAGAAATTGAATTGAATAGAAAAGGTTTCAGATTGGGCTCTAGAGCCTCAAAAGCCTGAAAACCCGTAAAAAACGGTTAAAAATTTTAAAAAATTGATGATTAGTTTTGAAGTTTACTAAAATGAACTTCAAATCATTGGCTCTGAGATTTTGCTCAGGGATTGGACTCAGGAATTAGGCTCCAGAACCTAAAAAGTCCAAAATGACCAAATTTTTCATTTTTTTTTAATTTCAAAATGACGAATTTTTCAAAATGACGGAATTTTCAAAAATTGAAACGAGTTTCATCGAAATATACTTTTCAAAACCGCCCAGTGGCGAGAATTTCTCATTTTTTAAAATTTGTTCGACTTATTTCTGATAGAATGAAAATTTTGAAACTTTGGAAAATTTCAGACAAGGCCAGAATATAAAAATTTGTTCAAACCTAAATTTACCGTCTTTAAACGGGTTTTTTATTTAATTTTAGTCCATAGCACACAATTTTCTCAAACAATCCAAATAAGGCTCTAGTCTTTTAAGTTAAGCATCAAATATTCTAAGAATCCTCGATCTTTAAATCTTTAAATGTATTTCCGATATTTTCTATTATCAGAAAAACGATTATCTTCTTAAATCTCTCTTTTCAAGGATTATTTTTGAACAATTGCTCATTTTCTTTTAAGTGTGCGACGAAGAATTCAGCTTAAAATACAAATTTTACCAACAAAAAGATTTTCATGGTTTTCTTAGAAATTGAAAGACAATATCAATAGAAAAAAAAAACAAGCACAATAAGTTGTTAAGACAACTTGAAATAAAACACAATCACACTTCAAAGCGACGAAGTTAAAAGTGTGTGGTGTAAAATAAATAAAACAATATACAATAATATTAAATTTATTGAAAAAAAAATCTCAAAAGCGTTTCATAGAAATTTATGAAGAAAAGATAAATATCGTAAAATGAAAAAATAAAACGATGATTTTTTTTTCTTTCATAGACTTTGAGTACTCGAAACAATTTAGGTTGTTACATTTCGAAAAACAGGAGGACGAGAAATTTTCATCAGCACATTTTCATGATTAAATTTTAATGCTCTCACAACTGACATTTATGATAAACATTTTAAAGGGTTCACTTCAATTTCACATAATTTTCCTTTTTTATTACTGAATCTAATTGCAATTAAATGATTCCACTTAAAAGAAGAAAACAAACAAATGCCATTTCATTGAAAACCCCACATTTGTTTCATTATGAAATATTATTCATTCATTTTTTTTTTATCGATCATTACTTTTCAATTTCTTTTTCATTTCATTCATTTTATTGCCGTTTTTTTCGAACTTTTTTCATTTATATCGCTTTATTTGAGTTATGTACAGTAATTTTATTGGAAGACATACACACACATTTATGAATGGAATTCACAACACACACATTCAATTTGCTGTTTATTTTTGCTTTTTAAGGTACAAAAAATGAAAATGATATGAATCGAACAAAAATATTGATTGAAACATTTTTTTTTTAATACATAGCTTCGATGTATTAAATTATTTGTACGATTTTTATCGGTTTCAATGGAATTTTTTTTTTAATATTTTTTGGCGGAATAGAATGAGAAAAATGGAAAATGTCTGACTAAGGAGAATAAGGAACAATAGAAATAATTTTGAATTGCTTCAAGGTATTGTTTAATTTTTTCGTTGCAATTTAAGAAATTTGCGTGGAGACGTCTGGTATTTTATTGATTATGACTGATTTTTTTTAAATGCAATACAATGAACATCTGAACTTAAATTTAATAAGATGAAAACAACACAGTTTAATTTGTAAAGATGATTGCTCGGTATTTTTCTTAACGTTTTCTATAAATAAGGTTATTTTTGTGTGTGTTTTCAAAGATTATCGTTGAAAGAAAAGTGTTGAAGATGAAACCACAACAAAAAATAGCAATAAATTTATTTAGACATGAAAGGAAAAACATTCAAAAAGGTTCAAAGGAAACATAACAATGGTAATTCCAGAGATTAGTTTTCAACGTAAAATAATAAATTTGATTATATTCAGATAAAAAGGTGTAAAAAAAATTTCTCATGATTATTTTCTTATGAAATTGTTAATTTAGAAGATAAATAACGTTCAAATTGATCAAATCTCACGCTATTTAATGGGCGAGATATAAAAAAGGGTAAATTGAGCTTCAATGTGCCTTTTTTGATCGACTGACTCTTAAAAAAGTTCACAATTAAAGAAATTTTCCAAGATTTTCTACTACGAATCAATTTCATTAGAAAAAAACCGGAATTTTATCATAGTAAAACGCTAATCATTTAATTTCATTAATTTTTGCCGTTTACCCTACTCAATTTGTATTAAAATGACATGTGAATTCAGTTTTCCATTAAAGCACAACACTGAAATGGAAAATGAGACCCATAACACCTTTTGCCACATTACACACAACAAGCCATAAATAAAATAGAATACACACACATAATGAAACATGGTTCGTTAACAATTAATATGATTATGTTGTGTTTAATTCTTGTTTTTTTTACTACTACTTTGAGAGGAATCACATCTGGTTTTGTTTTTTTTTTGAAGGAAAACACACACAAAAACTTGCTGTCGATATAAAATCAAATTACACGGAAAAATTGATAATAATAAACAGATAACATAAAAATAATGAACCTTTCAATATAATATTTTCTCTCTAAGCTTTATAACATTTTTTTTGTACGTATTTTATTATTAAAAGAGCTTTTAATGCAACGTATCACTAAACGTATTTCTATAAGATCGAATATTATTTTTTTCTTTTTATGTATTGAAAGAATGTTAGCTCAATTATTTTGAATTTCATAAGAAATCGTCTTAGTTAAAAGGAAAATAAACAGAACAAGACGATATGACAATAATAAAGGTTAATTTTAATGACATCTCTCTATGTTTCATTACATAATAATAGTCCTGAAACCAAAAAAAAAAATATATAAAGAAGATGTCAACAGACCATAAAATTGAGAGATAAAAAAAATGGTAGAAGATTAAAAGAAGAAAAAAAATTTTTCTATGGAATCTTGAAATGAATCTGTAATAAACTATCATTAAATAAACTGATAGAAATGAATTTTGATTAGTCCCATAACAACCATTCTTTTGCGTTTATTTGACAAATTGATGTGGTTTGTTTTTGCATTTTAGAGAAATGTTGCAATTTATTAGGGAAGGAAATTGAAAGGAGCAATTTGTGTTAACCCTTTCCTTGACTGGAAATGCAATTGGATGGATTTTGTAAGAGCTCTTACGGACTGACGTTTTTATGAATCCCAAAGACTTAAATACAAAATTCTCTTCAGTCCTTTGAATTCTTTTTTTTACCACCCTTGACCATTTGAAATATTTGATGAAAAGTGTTCAATATTTGACTTTCGCGTCATAAGATTAAAAAAATCCTTATTGAAACCCTTTCAAGTGATTTTCTGACGATTATCATTAAAAATGTGCCTGCTGTCCATTGTTTGCAAATCAAACATGTGACATAAGTATTTTATCAAGTCCCATTAAGACATTTTACGATTTCCTTTGAGGAAACAATGAAATACATTTTAATTATCCGTAGAAAATTGATTACCCAACATGAATCAAGCAATGTTGCGACAAAATTTCTATAAATATTTCATATAAATTCGAATCATCAGGAAATGTGATGGACATTACAAATATTACTGATACACAAAGTAATTATATAATTTTCTATAAGGAAGTCATAAATGAATCATGGACTTTATCAAATTTATTATTATTTAAAGTCAACTTACAATGAAATTCAATAGATGGCCTAGTATAAAGATCACCTGTTCAAAAATGTCAAATTTCGAAAGAAACCGATTCATAAATGACAAAATTGGAAAGAAACCGATTCAAAAATGTCAAACTTCAAAAGAAAACGCACTGAAATCTTACATGACCCACTTTGCAAATGACCTCTCTAGCTCAACTTTTATTGGCCGTTAACAATCAAGCTTATTTCAAGCCAATTTTTGAAAAAAATGTTGTGTGGCGTATTTGCATCTTTAAATGTTGACAGTTTACATTGCTCAAGTTCCTTTGTCAAAATTGGGTTTGACTGTCAAAACATCCAAAATTATTAACATTTTAAGTGTTACTCATTTGATTTAAATAAAAAAAACTTGGCACAAAATTTTCGCAATACAAAAATTTTCCTATTCCCATTCAATCCAAAAACCAAAAGGAGAATAAATTGAATGAATGAACATTAAAATTAAATATTTATTTGCCTTTTCACCAAACATGACATTCTTGACATTTTATTAGACTACAAATACATTTAAAATCCTTTTGTATGGCTTACCATTACTTGTATTATAAATGATTTACCATCATTTCCATATAAATTTGATTCTCTCTTTTTTTTATTTTAATTTCATTCACCTCAAACAAGAAGAGGTCAATTGGTTAAGGGAATAAAAGCATTAAAATGCTCTCTCACCTTTCCACAAACACAATGTATAAATTTAAATAACTGTCATAAAAATTTAAATCATCATCACTACAAATAAAATGCAAATTTTAACTAACAATAAAATCATGTGTCACCCCAAACACCATAAGATACACAATACAATTGGAAATTTATTTTGCACAATGAAAGGGAAGTCATGTGACAAAAACAGAATTGCTTAACCCGCTTGTTGTTGTAAATTCAGTTACATGAAATTTATTTTATATCGGTTTTTGGATTGTTTTGACATTACGATGAATTTACACATTCATTATGCATGTCTAAGTGGAAGAAGTATCATGGGAATGTAAAATTTATAAACCATTATTTTAGATTTGAAATAAAATGTGTGTAATCAGGAAATCTTGTAAATGTAGAGGAAAAAAAATTAACAGGAAATGAGTGAATAATTTATTTAAAAAAGAAAAAAAATACAATAAAATACATTTACAAAGTGAAGAGAAAATCGATATGCTTTTGAATTGCATTTCAAGAGAGTGGGTGGTATCTGTATGAGTTTTTGTGATGATAGAAATAAATTCAATGTGTGTGTGTGTGTCTTGAAAGCGCTTCAAAGTATGTTGGTTTAGATAATGCTTTGTAAAGGATGTGGCACGATTAACATTGTATACATTATTTTACATTATAAATCAGTGTAAAGTGAATTGCAAAGTGAGTGCAAAGGGCTCTGAAAATGTATTTCATGTAAATTTAATTTCAATATTCAAGTTTTGGGATCTTACGATCCCGTATTTGAAGTAATACAGAAAAAAATGAATGAATAATGTAAGATTAAATAAAATTTTTTCAAGGAAAATGCAAAACAGCCGCAATTTCCTTTTTCAAAGTATGTAAAGAATTATATCAAATATGCTTCATACACATTTTAAAAAGGAAGAAGAAAAAATTATTTACAATAAACACAAAAAAGTGTGTATAAATTCAGATAATATCAGAATAACACAGAGAGAGAAAAAATTGTACTGAGTTTTCTTTCCTCATATTATATTACATTAATTTTTTTCTTTTAAATTTCTTTAGATATCATCATTTCATTGCATGTCAAGTTAAGGAGGCAATTTATTCAGAAATAATCTACAAAAGTGTTTTTCCGCTGTTAAAATAAATTTCCTCTTTAATTTGTGTTTAAAGAAGTATTAAAGTCAAATTTTTGGTACATTTTTGTATGAATTAAATTAAATTTTTATCAAAATCTTTTAAATTAAATCTAAAAAATATCATTTCACCTTAGAAAATGGATAATTAAGCAAAACCGTTAAATTTCCGTTACTGAAATTTG
>LN483491.1:198314-209944 GCA_900002565.1 Culicoides sonorensis | reverse complement strand
TTTTGAATCGGTTTCTTTCGAAATTTGACATTTTTGAATCGGTTTCTTTCGAAATTTGACATTTTTGAATCGGTTTCTTTTGAAATTTGACATTTCATGAGGCCATCCATTGAATTTCAGTATAAGGTGACTTTAAATTATCAGTAATTTGCTAAGATCAATGATTCATTCATGATTTTTGAGGTATCATTTAAATGAATCTCATCTGACTCGAAGTACTGCCTCGATGTATTTTAACTGAAGGATTGGATTTACATAACATGTGTTAAAATAAACTTTGATCCCAGATGATGAAATTCAGTGGTAACATTCACATAACAACACAAATTACTTAAAATCTTGCATCTTCTCGTGAATTGCACTTAAAATTGCATGTAAACTTTCATCACATATATGTATTTTTCACCTCATAATATGAATGTACTGCAAAAAAATGTAATAATCATAATGTATTACAGTATTAACTCCTAAGAAAGCAAACAAATATAAGAGTTTCCACAAACACATCTCATGACAATGACATGAACAACAATCCTCTGTGATAATAATAATAATTATAATAATATTTCACCATAAATTGTGGTATAATCCAAGACAACAACAATATGCACTAATGCCAGTTATAAAATAAAATGAAAAATGACAACCAATGTTAGAAAATGCATTCATTTTAAAAAGTTTAGATTTCACAATGCAAAGTTTCACAATAATAATTTTGTGTTATGGTTAATCCAAGAATCTGTTTAGTTTTGAAACTCTTGTCACAAAAGAAAAGTTTTTAAATGCATTTTATTTCAACCATACAAAATTGAGTTAAAGAATATGTTTTTTGGAACATCATGTTCCATGTTTTTCAATGATAGATTAAACTGGAGAAATTTATGTGTTATGTGAATTTGATATGTGTTTCTTTACAAGTTAGGGCCTTACCCAGAGTGAGATATGACCAAAAAAAAGGAAAATGAGTGAAAGAATGATGATTTATTAGTGTGTTTTACAGTCCAATATGATTTTGAAATCATAGGACATGAAATTTCAAGGAAACTGATTTTTCAAGGAATTAAAGCCACTGGGAATTACGATGAAAGCTCAATGATAAAGAAAACTCAAATTTAAATTACTTTTCCTGTGAAATCAAAATTGATTTTTGTAGAAATTGTTTTTTCAATTTTGACTTTTCCTCGTAATTTAACTTCATTTCCAAGGATTTCAATAGAATTTTCCCATTTTCAATTGAAATAACAAAAAAAAACATCAAACGTCATTTAAAATAAAATAAAAAAATTTATCCACCCACTTAATCACATTTTTCTATTATATCACTTAAATGAAATCAACTTTAGTTAAATGATATTAACACAATCAAGTGGCAACAATTTACTATGACTCTCATATAACGATAAAAAAATTATAAAAAAATCACGATAATGCCATTGCGTGATATTGAAAAGGAAAAAAAATCCTTATCATAATGAATATAAGTCAAATCAAGTAGGAATATGACGAAATTTAAGTTAGATAGATGGGTGATGAAATGTTTTTCCATTTAATGTGTTTTTTTTAACCCAATACTTACTGATGATTGAAAATGTGACAAGGAGATTTTGAATTTATAATAGCGAGGGGCAAGATTTTCAAAATATTGGAAGTTCTCAATGAATTCCAAAAATCACATCATTTTTTGATGTAAAATTTGCTTCTAAATCCGATAAAAAAATAAAATTTGGGGGTTCCCATACAAAAAAACTTGCGACTGGCCGATTTTCGGTTTAAATTTCAAGTTCTTTGGACTTTTCTATTGATTTGCATCATGAAAGTCTTCATCTAGATATTTTTAAGATTTAAAATCAAAAAGGTGAGAATTTTTTAATGCGATTTAAGTATTTAAACTCTTGTGTAGCTTTCTTAGAACAAAAGTTATGACATTTTTTTGAAAAACGAGAGTTTTAGCCAAAAAGTCGAGATTTTTCATGATTTTTTTGTAGTAATGCGAGAAAAAGTTGAAAATTACACAATTTTCTATAATTTTGCCAAATAAACAATCGATCTTTTTCGTAAATTCATTAATATTTGACCAAAATTCAAAATCTCTTTGAAAAATCAATTAAAATTGTTTAATCGACCTCTTTGAACAAATTTCATACCATAATACCAAAATACTTGTAACTTTTGATCTACAAAGGATAAAAAAGTGAAAAAAGTGACTTAAAACACGTTAGAAAAATCTCAATTATCCATTTAAAACATAAAAAAAATCAAAAATACTTAAAAATTGTATACTTTTTTGATGAAACATGATGCAAAGCCCTCAATAACACGAAATTCCTTAAAATGGTCAGTCGCAAAGTTTTTTGTATGGGGACCCCCAAATTTTATTTTTTTATCCGTTTTAGAAGCAAATTTTACATCGGAAAATGATGTGATTTTTGGAATTCACTAAGATTTTTCAATATTTTGAAAATCTTGCCCCTCGCTATTTATAACGACTTTAACCGATTATCTTTTGAAGTGCTTGTTCTCAGAACTTTTTTAATGATTTTCAGTTCAAAGTTTAGCTCAGTTAGAATTTACTTAACAGATGATGATCTTCAATGGGTTAACATTAAAAAGTAGAATACAACAATTTTTTTGAACGCTATTTTTTTTCTATTCTGTCATTCAAATGAAAAATTATTCCAAGTCAGATAATATCAACACACACACAGTTTCTAAATTATTTTATGTACTCTCATTCTCTCTTCATATATATTGATATAATTATCATAAAAGGTATGTGGTGCACTAGATTAATCATGGTATATGGGTGACACATAATGTGTTCCATGATAAAATCAGGATAAAATAAATGAACTTGAGTGTGTTGAATTTGTTTAGATATAAAATAAAAGGAAAAAAGAGGGTTTTATGTTATCAATTATTATTTTATGCTGTGACATGATCTACAGTGAGTTTTTAAAAGTTAACATCAGTCTTTGTTGCTCTTTATGACTCTTCGTTAATCTTTTTTATGACTCTTTATTGACCTCAATGACTCTTTGTGCATCTTTTATAGTCCTACCCAGTCCTCTTAACTCCTGATTTATCTTTATTACTCCTCATTGATCTTTATTGATCTTCATTAAACCTTAATTTGATTTTTTTTTTAAATTCATGACTCCTCATGACTCTTCATGGCTCTTCATGACACTAATAACTCTTCATGACTCTTTATGACTCTTTATGACTCTTCATGACTCCTGATTGATCCTCAATTTTTTTTTTTTTTAGTTTTTTTCAAAGAGTCAAAAAGAGTAATGAAGATCAATAAGGTTCAATAAAAATCATAAATGATCGTATTATTATTGATCTTCATTACTCTTTTTGACTCTTTGTAAAAAATTAAAAAAAAAATTAGGATCAATGAAGAGTCATAAAGAGTCATAAAAAGTCATAAAGAGTCATGAGGAGTCATGAGGAGTCATGAAGAGTCATGAGGAGTCATCAGGAGTCATGAATTTAAAAAAAAATCAAATTAAGGTTTAATGAAGATCAATAAAGATCAATGAGGAGTAATAAAGATAAATCAGGAGTTAAGAGGACTGGGTAGGACTATGAAAGATGCACAAAGAGTCATTGAGGTCAATAAAGAGTCATAAAAAAGATTAACGAAGAGTCATAAAGAGCAACAAAGACTGATGTTAACTTTTAAAAACTCACTGTATGTTAATAGAAATCGTTTGATGAATACTAATCAGGAATCAAGAAGATGATAAATTCTGGAGTAATTGTCATGAAATTTCATCTTGAAAAACTCATTGGAAAAATGTTTCATATTAGCCACGTTTAAATTTTAATTAAAATTCACACAATTAACTTTAATTTAACATTTTTTTGGATGAATAATCCTTTAAATTAAAAAGAACAATCAACAAAAAGAAACATATTTGTCTTAATTTTTTGTGTTTCAATTTCAAGCCAAAATGCACAGATGAAATACTTATCCTTTTTTTTTGTGGAACTTATACAAATGATATAATGATGATATGAAATGTGAAAGAAGAGATGATGATGTTCCTCATCATCATAAATTAAATTTTGTGTGAAAAATGGTAATCCTTCATCATCATTACTTGTAGAATGTTAAAAGTGAAAAAAATTGGACATCATTAGAATCATTTTAATACATGCTTAAAGGCATTTTATTTTCTAAGGGGAAACTTTATGGAATTGAGTTTTAAAGGGCATTTTGTTCCATTTAAGAAGAACCATTTAGTTTGAGGTTGAGAGTCTCTGAAGGCCGGATTTAGTAGGAGGAAAAAGTAAGTAGGTCACGGCTAACGCCTTTTAACTCTTATACATATAATTGAAACCTCTTCCCCTAAAAAGAAAAGTTCTAAAATCAAGTCAAATCGGATTTCTAGGGCGGTCTCAGAAGAGAATCACAACTCAGACCTACAGACGGCTCCATTGTGCATACCCATTATTATCATATCTGATGAAGAACTAACCAAATCTAGAGAAACAACTAAAGAAAAAAGTCCACTAGACCTGGTTTCAGTTCAGGAAAGTGACCACACCTTCTCAGAAAGCTAAGCACACTTTTTTATGATGGAATCAATACTAGGCAAGTACTCACCCAGAGCGATACCACACAATTTGGCATGCTTGGGACATACACAAAGCAGATATGCAGCAGTCTCTTCTTGTTCAGAGCAAAATTTGCACATTAGATCACTTGAGTCAAAATGACTGAGTTGATAGTCTAGAGTACAATGACCAGTGACCACCCAACTACAACTCTGAGCTCAGTACGCTTCAATCTGATCAGTTGTTTGAATGAACTGGAATCAGGTTCCTTGATAAATATGACCACCATTCCCAGAAAAGCCTCTTAACTAAGACGAGCTACCTGATTCCATGAGCTCCTTCTAGAGCTAGGCTAGGTCAAAGAATCATCTATCCATCAATATATGAAAGGGGGCGAACACTTGAAAAATTTTTATCAAATCCTGTTAAAAAATATGAAATATGAAGGATTACATAAATTTCCATACTAAATCCATTATGAAAAGTAAAGCTGTCATGAGTCGGATCATTAATTCTATAATTTTTTTCTTTTGATAAGTAATAATGAGGTTAAATCATAATCTTCATCTCCAGGGCTTTATTTTTACAAAAAAAGTTATTTTTCAAAAAAAATGAGAGGAATGCAATACCAATACAGCTCATTTTCAAAATATTCATCCCGAGAGACTGTTTACATTTTGGATATGAAATAAATTATTCATTTTGCTATGAAAAAAATCGAAAAAAATCGTCTATGTGAAAGGAAGAGTGACTTAAGAATGACTTCGAAAATATTATTCTTCAGCTTTCAAATTCTGAATATTTTTGCAAAAATCAAAACATTGACGAAAGTACATTTAGATCACTCGGACTTCAATGAACTCATGATTAAGATTAATATGACATAAATCGTCAAAAAATTATTTTTTAAATTTAATAATTTTGAAAAATTTATTTAAAAATTTTTAAAAAACCATTTAAAAACTTTTTTAAAAAGGTAAACTATTCAAATTATTTACACCCACACAAATAATTTCCTTTCTCCTTTTAAAAGTCAGCAATGTATGGACACAAAATTTAATGAGGAAATGAACGGACAATTTCATTAATAAATAAAAGGAAAACTGGAAAAGTATGTTAAGCATTTAAGGTCACTGTAATACATTTTACAGGAAACTTGTGTATTTATTATTAAAATAGGCTTCACTTGAGAAAGAATTTTTTAAAAGTCCTTAAAAATACTTGAAATAACATAAATTTTACCCTCATCTCCTTAATTTTGTATCTTATTAAAAATAAAATAACATAAAAGATTAATCACAGTTTTTTTATTTTTGACCGAACTTTGAAACTTTTTTGTTTTTGTTACAAAAGTTTAAGCATTATTTATTTATCATTATTCATATTCCAAAAATATTCTTCTACAAATTGAATAATAAATATTTATATTTAATTTATTATTATTCAATGCACACACAAACACACACCAATCATAGGAATGAGGAATGATGATGATGATGATGGATCAAATTAAATGGAATAAATGAAAAAAAAACAGAAAAGGAAAAAAATTACGGTATTATAAATTTTATATATATTTTTTAATATTTAATATCATTATTCTTATTATAATAATAATTTAATAATATAACATTAAACTGATGTAAATTTTATTTCATGAAACTAAGTTTAAATGATGATGAGGATGATAATAATGCTGGTGATATGTTTACGTAAGAAATTTTATATTAAAAAGTTTATGATTTAACAGGAAATTAAAATAAAATTAAAAAAAAAATCAAAAAACTTTTGGTTTTGTTAACATTTAAATCATAATAAAAATCGAATTTAAAATTTATCTCAAATATTTGAATTTTTACTTTGCAAAATAATTTATTTTAAAACTTTATGAAATTTTTAATGCCAATCAACAATGACATTAAAAAAAAAGAAAAGTTTTAAAAATTTCACTTATAATTTGTGCCACTATCATAATAACAAATATTTAACATTATATTGCAGAATTTTCACAAATAAATGTCTCTTCATTAAATTAAATTAAAATTACATGAAAATTTGTAATAAAATTAAATCAACGTACTACGATATTGAGCCCTAAACTAAAAAATAAAATGAAAATGACAAATTAAATTAACATCAAAAATTCTGCAATATAATTTTAATTATGAATAAAAGTAATAATAATTTTTTTTTAAAAGACAATTCAATTAAAAATCATCATATTACAGCATTATTATTATCATTAAATTTATCATATCATGTGTATGATTTTTTTTTTTGTGGAAATAAATCAAATTGAATATAATTGGAAAATAAAACCTTGTTTACTTAACGATTGACAACAGTTATATTAACTTTTAAATACTGATTAAATTTGATTGGCAGATGTTATTTGAAATGAAATTCACAGTTAAATCTCATCAATTTTAATTTTTTTAATTTTAAAAAATAACTGAAATGATGAATGATGTTAAATAATATTAACAATGAAAAATCGCATTTATACAATTAATTTTTGAAAGGGATTATTATTAAAATTTGACACAGTTAAGTAAAAAATTTAAAATAAAATAAATTTACATAGTAAATAAAAAAAAAATTATAATAAAAATAAATGAATATTTTAACGTTTTCAACATAATAAATTTAAAATAAATAATATCCCTGCCATACGTCGCAGTTGAGTAATGTTAACGTAAATTTAATTGATGAAGAAGAAAAAAAATGAAAATTACATTATTAATTATAGAGATTATAAATAATGATATTAAAAATAACTCATTGTAATGAAAATGAAAAAAAAATAAGATATTGAAAAAAACGTTGCACTTAAAAACTTTTTCATTTTTGATTTTTTCTTTTAATTTTAAATAAATAGGGCTACGCGATAGATTTAAAATTTTCAAAAATAAGAGGAAATGAATTTTCAAAAAAAAATGCCTTTTGGAAAATTTTTCAACATCGCGAGAAAATGGTTTTTAAAAATTGGGTACCTCTCAGAGCATTTCTTGTAGATTTGGAAAAAATAGTATTTTAGACGCTAACGTCGGCCGGTCGGCTGTGTCTACTTTTTCAAATTCGTAGAAATTTCAAAATCGCGAGAATTTTTTAACAAACATTGAGTTTTCGAAAATTGCCGAATTTTTCAAAACCGCGTGAACCTCATAATTGCGGAATTTGTCATAATTTCAAAAGCTTATAAAAAATCGTGGAATTTTCTTAAATTTCATAAGTTTAAAAAAATCGTGGAATTTTTCAAAATTTCAGAAGTTTAAAAAAATCGTGGAATTTTCAAAATTTCAGAAGTTTAAAAAAATCGTGGAAAATTCCAAAATTTCAGAATTTTCCAAAATCGTTAAATTTTTTTAATTGCAGAATTTTAAAAAATCGTGGAATTTTTCAAAGTCACGGAAATCCGTAGAACTTTTTTAAAGAGCATGGAACTCAATCTCTGAATGAAAAATAAATCGCGTAGTCCTATTTTTGAAAGTTGACTCCATTTAAATCTTTAAACATAATTTTGAATTTAAATTAATTGAAATGAATACTTAACACTATTCAATACTCAAAACTTTCTCAATCCATTTTTATATCATTTATATTACACAACAAAAGTTCAAATATTTTCCATCGATTTGAGTAAACTTAACTTAAATAAATAATAATTAAAAAATAAAATAAAAAACATGAAAATTTCCACCACATAAAATAAATAAAACGGTACAATCCATTTTTAAATTAACAATAATGTTATGAAACAATAAAATAAATGTATTTTCAACACATACATCGATAATCATTTAAATTCCTCTCATATTTAATAATGATATATAGACAGTATGATAATAAACAATAATAATTTAAAAAAAAAACAATAAAGTATTACATGTATACTCAAAATAAATAAATAAATTTAACACAATTAATGTGCATTTAATTTAAAATTTAAGTACATAATTTTTTTTATTTCCATTAAACGTTTAATTATGATCGTAATTTTCTATGATTATCGACAAAAAATAATAAAATATTAATTAAAAAACATACTTTAAACATAAAAGCAGTAGTGTGATAAACATTAAATTTCAAAAAAATATAAAAATATTACACGTAATAAAATTTGATTTAAACTTAAATTAATTATTATTATTATAATTATCAAAAAAAAAAAATCATAACAAGAATTGAATAAATGAAGAAAAAAAATATTGATCTGTAGGTAAGTAAAAAAAAATATAACATATAAATTTAAACATCTCTTTAAAATTCATTATAATGAAAAATTGTATTGTAGTTAAAAATAAAATATTCTCATTAAAAATGAAATTAAAATTCAAAAAATTTTATCATTATCATAAATAAAAAAAAATGATTATTATTATTTTTTTTTCTCCTTAATATATTAAAATAAAGAAAATATGATGATACGGGTCGAATATTGTATAAAATAAATTATTATCATTACTTTTAATACTAAAAAAAAACTGAAGTATTTCAAAAATATTAATAAAAAAAAACAACATTGTATTAATAAATAATCAATATAATATGAAGAAGAAATAATTACTGTAGTGTAGTAAAATAAAAAGAAAATAAATAAAAATGTGGTATTTAATAAAACAAGAAAATAAAAAGAACATTAAAGATATGTGAAATATTATATTAAAATCATAAATAATAAAAGTAAATGTTAAAAGAAAATAAAAGAAAATGTATTTTTTTTTTCTAATTTAATCGCAAATTTATTGATATGTTTGTAACCTAACCTTGATTAAAATTTTGAATAGATTTTTTTACAAAGTAACGCGCTGCACAGTGAGTTATTTTGACTTTACTACATTCAAAAGTTGATTTCTGCCGAACCAGAACAGAAAATTGTTTAATTTAATTTAACTATAACCATCATTATTTAGACTTAACATCCCAATAAAACGGATTTTTTTCAATTTTTTTCATCTTTAACCTCACCGTGTGAGAAAACTCCGAGCCTAAATTACTTCGCTATATTTCCTTATTTTGTGTGGAAAATTTTGACCTATAGAACGTTGATTTATCTGCTCTGGATCGGCAGAAATCACCTTTTGAATGAAGGAAAGTCAAAATAACGCACTGTGCGCCTTAAAAAAATCCCTTCGGTCAGATTTGAATCGAATTCTTCGTTTTTCATTGCATTTTTTTCGTGGAAATCATTGCAATCGCTAGAAAATCGATTTATCTGAAAAGCTTTTTCGATTTACGTCGATACGACGATTTTAACATGCATAAATGAACATGAAAATTTAAGTAAGGCGAATCTTTAAAACTTGTAGAAACTTTTTTCAATTCATATGAAATTTTTACACTGTAAAATACTTTGTTTTAATCATTGGGGCTTTATTTGAAGTGGGGAAATGAGAAACTGTCACCATATACAGCAGTGTTCAAAATAATAGTAGTGAAGTGTGTTTCTCATACAAAAGCACTTTTTGAAGCTCAATTTAAGTCTAAAAGGAGTTCTATGATGTTTTTCTAATCCTCTACAAAGTTGTCCGTATAATCTAGGAGAACACTTTTTTAACAAAGCACATTTTTGTATTTCCACCCGTTTAAAAATTTTGAAATTTTTTTTTGTAGCAAATTTCAATTACCATTTGAAAATGGCACTTTTGGCACAGACCATCCATACACAAGTACAAAATTTTAATAGAAATTATAATTCAATCACAGCGAAAGTCATTTTCAAGTCAAGGCTAAATAAGCAAATCAGAAACACACTAATTTGATAGGTGTTGCTTGTGTAAGAAAAGGATATCTGAAATAACTTTGCACAAAATACTTCAAAACGTCAGTCAAACATGATATTCTGACACATCATGTTCAAAACATTTCCCGTAAACTGACTTTACATAACTTGTGCGTGAATAATTTTCTTCTTCTTAAATAAACTTATTTATGTGGAATCATGTACTTCCACTTCATTAATTTTTTTTTCATACTCTTTTTCTAAGCAAACATTTCACAGAATCATGCTTTCTTCTATGTATATGAGGTGTAAGAAAATATTAGTAGCTATATAGATAAAGTTCCGCCTTTCAAAATGTCTTATATCGTCATCTATGATAGAAAAGTTTTTTGTTGCAAAAGTAAAAGGTAAGTGTAATATATTATTTGTAGAAGATAATTTAATTTTTACACATACAAGCTCACATTCAAAATGCAAACACACACACACACACGCATAATTTGATTTCGTCTTGGCTTCATTTTGACAAGTTTCAAAGATATATTCATATAAAATAAGAAGAGAAAAGGGTTGGCTCGTTATCATTATTGTACATTTCTGTGAAACATGCTAAGTCAAATGAGAATTTTTTTTCTTTTCTATGATAAACCACACGAACACAATGGTTTTCATGCTAAATAACTTGAAGAATTTACAATGTTATGCAGACATTTTGTATTGGATATTTTGAAAATTATGTCTGCGGGTTATGCTTATATGTGTGTACTATTCATTGAAATTCATTGTGGAAAACGAGAAATATGAGTCAAGTAATGATATTGGAAATGAAAGAATGTTAACTATATCTCATAAATTGCGATAAAGTACAGAAATTTAATACATTTCAAAATTCCATGAGAAAATCTTAAACAATGATGATTGAAATTTCTGTTCTCTCATTGTAATTACGATCAAATGCATTGAAATGAATTTCAAATGTGTCTTTGATCCAGATAATTTTTGTAGCACAGTGTTAAAATCAACTCAATCCGAAACACATCATTTCTTTTTATACTCCATATACCTAAATTAATCAAATTTAAAAGTTGGTCTTCTCTAATCTTACTTTTGGGCAATAATTTACGAGCAAAAAGTGTGTCTCTTATTAAACGCAATCAAGTGTGACGAGCCCAGATGTGTTCTTGATTAAGGCCTTATGGTAAAAAATTAAATTTAAGTAATAATAATATTCATTTTATAATGAAACGAGACAAAAGAAGAAAAGGGTCAAAAATTGAACCCTGTAAAAAATTTTACTGTAAATTCCACAGTCACTTTTCGGTTAATTAAACCGAAAAAATGA
>LN483491.1:70069-196159 GCA_900002565.1 Culicoides sonorensis | reverse complement strand
AAATCAACCAATTTGACTGGTAAATTTAACCAATATTTTGGTTGAATTTACCAGTTTTTTCGGTAAATTCAACCAGTTTTTTCGGTTTAATTAACCGAAAAGTGACTGTGGAATTTACAGTAAAATTTTTTACAGGGGAAGACATAATAATATAAAACATATAAAAAGAAAGATGAATTATGATGGATGGACATTTTAATCTTCATTTTTTTCCTTTTAATGATTAACTGTTTCATTTCATTTCATTTAGTTTTATCTGAAATACCAGATCGAAAGTAAAAAAAAATTAATTACTCAATTTTTGTACAATTTACATTAAAAAAAAAAAAAATAGATTAAAATAAATTAATTGATTTTTTTTTTATTTCCACATTAAAATGAAACACGTGTCAAGAATTTTTTTTATTTGTTTCTCATTTTCTTACTTTATTACCAGTCGAATTCAATTGTTTTCCCATCTATCCCAAAATGAGTGAAGAATAACAAATCATAAAATAATTGAAATTAATGTTGAAAAGACGTCCATTAACTTAAAATAACAAATTTCGAAGTAAAATCAACATTAATGATGAAATTACATTAAAATGTTTATAGATAAATTATTTTCTTCATTTCTACGATGTTTTAATAAAAATGTAGTCAAATTTAATGTAAAAATGAAGGCTATGAAAAAATTATTACAATATTGTTATATTAATGGCTTCAAATAAAGTAATTTTTTAAGGTACAAAAAAATAAAAAAAAATAATGGGAGTCAAAGTCAAGAAATTTATTGAGATTGAATATTTAAAATAAAAAAAAAGAAAAAAAAAGTAAATCGAGTCATTTTGTTAATTTAATTTCAAAGAAATATCGAAGTATATCGTTGAAAATGTTTGTAACATGCCAAATTTGTACTGAATTCGTGCATTAAATGTAATGGAGTGATAAAAAACATTTAATGTAATTCAAAGATTACAATGTCAAAGTTTTACCTAACACTCATAATAATAAAAAAAAATACTACCGAAAAAATGTCCTGAAGCAATGATGCTTTCAATCAAAGTCAGTTTGATTACTCATTATCTGTTTTTCCTTTTTTTTATTGGGTTTCCTTAAATTTTGTTTGTTCTTTCAAAAATATAAAAGGAAAATTCTATGGAAATGCTCCGGGTTATAAAGAGTGAATTATCTAACGATTAAATTGGATTTCACAAAACTTCATCTTGAATTTTTTTTTTTGCTTCATTTGTATTTGGATCATCAATTTTTTGATTAACCCTTTGACTCTCAGTGTCTCACCGTGGAACATTGATTTCGAAACGATTTGAGATTCATTTCGCTCGCTCTGTGCATAAAAGACACTTTGCCAGTGTATAAGCATTAATGTAAAAATTGATATTTGAATATGTTGAGCAAATGTCAGAAGGGTTAACCTTCACCTCCATAAATTTCAAATTGATTTCCAAAATCTGAACAAATGAAATCAAGAAGAATCAAAAGTAAAACAAATTATTTTGTAAACATTTCTTTTGTATCCCTATAAGCAGTTTTCAGTTTCTTCGAATCACGTAATGTATATAAAAATTTTTTATATTTTTTTCATTTAACATTAAATTTTTTTTGTTGCTCATCTTTAACTGCAAATACTTATGTAAATATGTAATTTTCTAGAATTATCATTAAAGTCAATATAATAAAATTTTATCTTTTCTCACATTTATTTACTATTTGTTCATAGCTTTATGCTGAATGAGGGAATTTAAGAGGCAGAGTAAACGATTGCAATAAATAAAAAATGTGACTTTTACAATGAAGCTATCATTGAATTTTAAGATGTCAAAGATTTGAGCCCTATGAGAGCTATGTCGAATGAGACCCAATCACCCATATAGTAACCCATCTTTTTGAATGTCTTATGTAAAACCTTAAATAGGATCCTCATAATGTAAGGCAATAATCAAATTTTTCAATAAAATCGAATTCCATGACTCAAAAAACCACTTTCAAACATCAAAATCCTCCTTTTTTTGTCATTTTCCATTTATTCCATTTTCCACTTCCAATGAATTGTCAAAAATGCTTTTTTCCCTTACAATACAAGTAAATGTGTAAATGTGTGTAAAATAATAAAAAAAAATCGAAAAAAAGGTGCAAATGGCTTTTCACTACATCATACTCATAAATTATATTGTTTTCTTGCAAAGTATCTCGACGAGGGGCGGGCATGAGTAATGAAGCAGAAATATCTAAAATCGATATTTATTTCAAGTATCATTTTTTTTACACTCTCACTACAGCTAACTTTTATGTGTGATGTACTCACATGAGTTTTTTCTAAATTACATTTAAGTTTTTTTCTTTCTTCTCATGTCAAAATTTGTTTCAATTACATCCGATTTTGGCGTTGCCATGTCAAGGCTTTTTAAAAAAATGTACCCTTATTTGAATTTATTTTGAAAGGATGAAATGAGAATTCTTTTAGTATTTAATTCAATTTTTGTCAGTTTTCATATTAAAGTTTAACAAGAAATTCAATAAAATTTCACCTTTTGATGTATTTAAATGAGCAGGAAAGTTTATAAAATAAAATGAAGGAAGAAAAAGTTACGTATTTTAACATTAAAAGACGTGAAGGATGGAAAAACTTTTCGGAAAAGAGCTAGTTTTGTGCATAGTTTGCAGAGAATTCAAAATACTTTGATAACTAAATATTAAAATTTGCATAAAAACTTTTAATGCTAATCAAAAATTATTCAAAAAAATGCTTAAACAAACTTTTTCACGTGTTTTGCATAAATTATTGTTTTAAATGTGAAATTTACTAGTCTCTAAGATTAAATTTATGGGTCTGAAGTGCCTTTTTTCCATCTTTTTGTGTGTCGTCCCAAATGTGTGTTAAATTTCATTCTTTATTTTATTAAAAGTGATTTCACACATCGGATTTTTTTGAAAAATTATCAGGATTATGTGGAATTTCAGGTTTTAACTTAAATTACATTTAAAACCGTGATTTTTATTAAATTACATAAAAAATTAACACGTTTTGATAGTTTTTCACAGTATTTTTTTGTTTTCATCAACATTCGTTTTTTACAATTTTTCAATGAAAAAAATGGTTCTATAAAAATATTTTAATAGAAAGATAGAAATAAAATAAAGAAAGTAACTTTATTTATGATCATTAAAAAAAGAGTGGAATGGAAAAAATTCTCATGAGATAGTTATCATATTACTTTGGGGTTCATTTTTTTGTTAGTATTGTAATCATTACCATGCATATGTTATTTTTCTCTAAATAAAATCATGCTTTGAATAATAATATTTTGGATTTATGATTACATTACGTTTATACGTTACTTCATGAAAAAAACTTTGTAGAAACACATTTACATGAGAAATTAAGTTAATAGTGTGAATTTTTTCTTTTGAAATTCACATACGCTTTGAGTGATAACGAGAGTGAACGACCATGAAAATGTTTATTGTTCATTTTGGGTTTTGACCGTTTTCAGGCTCTGGAGCCTAATCCATGAGCCTAATCCCTGAGCCCAATCTCTGAGCCTAATCTCAGAGCTAATGAGTTAAAGATTCTTTAAGTAACCTTCTCCATCCAATAAAACAAATCATCAATTTTTTAAAAATTTTAACCGTTTTTTGAAAATTTTAATCGTTTTTTAAAAATTATAACCGTTTTTTAAAAACTTTAATCGTTTTTTAAAAATTATAACCGTTTTTTAAAAACTTTTACCGTTTTTTAAAAATTATAACCGTTTTTAAAAAATTTTAATCGTTTTTTAAAAATTATAACCGTTTTTTTTAAATTTTAATCGTTTAATGAGTTTAAAATCATCCTCATAACGTCCTCTATCTAACAAAAAAACCCGACCTCGCTCCGATGAACCATTCTGAAGTTATGAAGTGTGTTGAGAAAATGACAAGCAAAGTAACCTACAGATTAAGGGACCGACGGAATAAGACAGAGTTCAGGCTCTTAAGATCAAAGCATCAGCCTAATTCCAAATCCGATGAAGGATAATGAATTCTCCTGAGCTCTTCAGTCCAAAATAACAGACTAAACTTTCCTCTGAACAACCGTATTTTAAAAGTCATTTTCACTTATTTAACATGTAAATTCAAATTGACAATTAAGAGAAAAGTTTTTAAGTCCTGTAACATGACTCCCACTTAAAGAAACGGATTACAATGAAAAAATTTAGAATAATAACTTTAAATATTTGTAAAGTAAAGAAACAAACAAATCCACTTAACAAGAGAGTTGACTTAAGTTTTTTCTTTACATTTTCTTTAAAGAAATAAATAATAATAGGAGAGAGTATCAAAAAAAAACGGAAGAACAGTCGATGAATATCAAGCACACTTTTAATCCTTGAACCAAACAATATATTAAGGTTTTCATCTTTGTATTCACTTCAATCTATTTGTATGCGATAATAAAAATCCATTATTTACTCAAAATGAAAAAAAAGAAAGCATTAACCCTTTTTGACCTTCTTATTCGTATTTGAATACATTAAGTGAGCTATACAGCTAACCAGACAAATTCACACAAAGTCGAAATGATTCAAAGAACAATGTTTTTGTGTGTGTGTGTGTGTTGAAAAGAAGAAGAAACGGAGATGTTTTTCTGCTGTATATTAAAAGATGTAATAAAAAAATAAAATATATTCGAAAATAAAATGTGATTGGATTGGATTCATCATCAAAATAAAATAGAATTTAATGTAAATATTGATAAAAATACATTATCATACACAAGGAAAATACACAGAAAAAAGGCAAATTGGTTACCATTTTCTCATCAGAATGTCAACTGTGCCTTGTTATATGTATACACAATGTTCTAGTTACTAGATCTGATGGTTTAACTGATGTTATAACGAAAGTCAAACAATGAAATAACGTAAATTTTGTAATAAAAAATAATAATAATAATAAAAATAATTTTATTTTGTGAGCCATGTCATGATGGCATCATAATATAATAAGACGTTGAATCATCATCCGTTTAATGTGTGTCTGTGTGTGTATGTGTGCGTGTCTTCTTTAAAAAGGAAATGTATGTACAAACAATGACACAAAGACAAATATGGAGAGAAAAAAGGATGTAATAATGTGTTTAGTTAGTATTTTTAGAAATATATATAAAAGGCTTTTGTGTGTTTGCTTTTTGAAATTGTATTCTCTTACACATTGATTAGCATCTTAAAAGGACAATTTTCAATGTCATTTGAATTTTTAATGAAACGAAAGCTTCCATGAACTTTGAACTGGAATTCACTCGAGATTTATTTTAATTTATTCCCTTCTAGACTAAAAATACCTTTTTCAAGGCAAAACTTTTACAAGGACATCAGTTTATTGACTTGAATAATACAAAAATTTATATTTAAAATTAAAATCAATTCAATTCGAATAAAATATTGAAATAAAACTTTCAACTCTCAGCTAGAATTTCTGATTATATTTTCAATGAAATTTATTCAAATGTAAAATAATTGAATTAAAGAACAGCAGATTCAAAATATTTGTATTGTTTTGGAAAATGCATTTGTTGTTTGCCTTTCAAGAAACTGCACTATAAACAATTTTTTTCGCTTCAATAGACATAATTTTCTCAAGTTTTACACAGAAGGCACCACTTCAAAATAATATTGAACAGGCATTTTAAATCAAGTATAAACAAATATTAAAATGAGAAATTTTTTACAAAACATGGATGAGATTAATTCTGTTCACTTGAGTTTATTACTTCAGAGCATATTAAATTTTTAGTTCCAAATTTGGCCGTTCCACTCTGAGCTCGCATAAAAATTAAGTCGAATGGGATAACTGTGAATTAAACATCGACCACTTAGCACGAATGAACCAAAGTGACACTTTTCAGAAACTATCCAGACTGTCGCGACCGGTCGTCGTTGTGTGATCTGACCTAAGCAGTGGCGGATTGGCCATATGGACAATCTGGCAAATAACAAAAAGGCCACTGTCGATCTTCTTGTAAAAGTTAAGTTTAGCGTAAATTTTAAAGAAAATCATACAGAATGCCACGGCCGTTAATAATTTGCAGTCCATCCCTGGACCTAAGGCAAGATGGATCCATTGAAAGGGTTAAGTGAAAAAAATGTAACCCCTTCATAAACTTTTTAAGTTTTATTTTTATCATCATCATCATTTAACAGACGAATCACGATAAAAATTTATCGAAGTATGTAATTTAAATAATAAAGAATAAAAAAATCTTCTATTTACAACTATAAAATATCAGATACACAGAAAATACTGGTATTTGGGTCGTATTTCAAGTTTTTTGTATTTTTTTTACCATCATGGTATCAGTTCAGTTCAGTGCAAGTCAAGTATAATAAATAATCAGATAAGAATTTGCATAAAATTAGTCATGCATATATTTAATTTTATATTAAAAGAAGCCAGGATAACTATTACTCAATGTAATTTGTAAAATTACTTCTTAAACGAAAAGGGGTTTTTCAAATGTAAAATTATAATGATCCAATTTTGTAATATAAAAGGGAATCTTGTTATATGAAAGTGGATTTGAATTTTTAATCAGTTTGAGTAGTGCATCGTATTTTTACAAGATAAGATGATTTTTTATTTTGCTTCTGATTTGTCATCAAAGAAGAAGAAAAAAATAATTTATTGAGAAAATATTTTAATAAAGGGAAAAAATTGTCTATTCTCTCGTTTTCTTTGGATTTTCATTGGATATTATTTTTACCGTTTCTGTCAAAATCAAATTCAGATCATTCATTTTCGGTTCAGTTCGTTAATTAAGATTAATTGCATTTCCTTTGAATAAATTATAATTAAACTTTTTCTTTTTAATGATTAATTTTTTCCCTCATAATAATGGAGACGTCTGGTATTTTGTATTTCATGGAATAATCATATTACTCATTCCAGTAACGGTTCACGCTGATTCCATGCTTTTATTTTTAATATTTTCTGTTATAAAAATTAATGTTCTGTCACTGTAAAAATAGACATATTTTTTTCCTTTTACACTTATTTTCTCTCATTTAATTTTTTTTACATTTAAAATTAAAGCAACAAAAAAAATTTAATATTTTCCGCTACATCTTTAAAGCACATTAACTTAATTACATGTATATTACTTGACTCTTGTCAAGATGAAAGACAGTGTAAATATACAAAAAATAAAAAGCAAAGTGATATTCAGCGTCTATTCAACTCTCAATATAAAAATTTACTCAAAGCAAAGCATTTATTAAAATACAGAGTGTCATCTACAAGAGAGGTTCAATTATGGTGTTTTTTGTTGTTTACATAGCAAAGTTAAGTGTTGGAAACAAAAAATGAAAAACCAAAATATTGTAACACCTCTCGTAATTTAAAGGATTATTTGACAGTGAAGTGTTCTTTTGTGTATCGATGTGTAAATAATATTTTAACTGTTTACTAAAGAAATTTATTTCTAAATTAAATAAAATTCAATTTAAATTCCTTCGTCTTCTTCATTTTCATGGAAGTTGACAGAATTGTGTCTTGTCTCAGCATGAAATTTATTTCATTTACGCACATTTTCAAGGTTATTCTGGTCGTAAAAATTTAGTGTATTGTATGTCATGTCAAAGAAAAAACGAAAAAAAAATATGGAGATTTTTTTTCAGCTCCCTTGCACGATTAAATGAACATAAAAATCGTATATAGTGCTATTTGAAGTGCGTCAACGTAATAATAATGATGAAAGGAAATAAGCATAAAAAGCATTCCCCTTGATAATAAAATGAGCACTGATAAAAAAAATAAAATACTCTCATATCCATCCTTTTACATTATCACAGCACATCAAGTGAATTACGAATATGATGACAATGTTGGGCGAAAATTTCATCGGATGTGGTTTTTTTCTTTATTTATTCATTTAATGTTAAGATGAAGAAGAAATGTGATTACATAAGGAGTTTAAGACCCTTATCAGGAAAAAAATATCCTTTTAACACATGTACACATGAAATGATAATCCACAATAATAAAAATACTAAAAAAATTATATAAATAAAATAGATGATGAAGTATAAACCACCTGCACAAATATTTAAGAGTAAAAACATAAATTTTCCTATCTGAACAGTAATTTTGATACATTATGAGAAATATGTGTTGTCATCATAAAATTAAACCAAGTTTTTCTTTTAAGGATTTATTTTTCTTGTCTTTTCATTTTCTATGATGATTGAGAAAATAATCTTCTTGTAGAAAAATAAAGATTTCCTAGTATTTTTTAGTTTTTATCCAGATATTCAAAAAATAAATGTTACATGATAAAACATGTGTGTTGGCTGGAAAAATGAGAAATGTTTTTCTGCATTTCTTTTTCATATTTGTTTTGAATATTTGAGAAGCTTCACCATATTTTCATCAGCATATGTTTGACGAGCAATTCAAATGAGCATGTTCAACGAGCAAGTCCAATAAGCAAGTTCGACGAGGAAGTTCAATGAGCAACTTCAACGAGCAAGTCCAATAAGCAAGTTCGACTAGCAAGCCCAATGAGCATGTTCAACGAGGAAGTTCAATAAGCAAGTTCAATGAGCAAGTCCAATAAGCAAGTTCGACGAGGAAGTTCAACGAGCAAGCCCAATGAGCAACTTAAACGAGCAAATCCAATGAGCATGTTTAACGAGCAAGTCCAATGAGTATGTTTAACGAGCGAGTCCAATGAAAATGTTCAACGAGCAAGTCCAATAAGCAAGTTCGACGAGCAAGTCCAATGAGCATGTTTAACGAGCAAATCCAATGAGCAAGTTCAATGAGCAAGTTTAAAGAGTAAGTCCGATAAGCAAGTTCGACGAGCAAGTTCAATGAGCAAGTTTAACGAGCAAGTCCAATGAAAATGTTCAACGAACATATTCGATGAGCAAATTCAACGAGCAAGTTCGACGAAAATGTTCTTCATAGTTTTTTTTTGAATTCCTTGTATTGAAATTCTCTTGTTTTCTTTTCCATTATACTCAACTTAAAATTCAACGCCTAATACTATTCTGTTTAACATTTAAAGTTAATAACTTTTCAGATGTTGTGAAACATGACTATTTCATCATGAAACACACAAATTAGCCTTAAGTAAAAATTAAACAAGCAAAATTACATACATTTACACACACACTCACACATTTTACATTTTCTGTCAAATACACAAAAAAAAATCAATTAATTTGTTAAAGTGCTATCATCATTCTAATCATTGTTATTATAATTGTAACAAATACATGAAAAATAACACACACAAATAATATAATAAAATATCATCTAGTTGACATTTTTATTACCTGTATCCATCTCAACATTAATATACTCATACACACACATTGTCATCCCTATTAAACAGAATTTCATTTTATTTTATATTTTCATTTAATTCATATATATATAAAAGTTATAAAATAAATTTTCTCCCAAAGAAGGATATTCATGCAAAGACGCCTACAGCTAGCTTTAAAACAATAAACTCACGTAAATTTATTATAAAAATAGTTTATGTGTAGTATGAGATGTGGTTATGCCACTATACTTTACACTTTGGATTGACGTTGAAATCATTATTGACTTCTGGAGCTTTTTTATAATGAAAAAAGAAAAATGAAAAATAATCCATGTATGTGACAAATAACAGAGGATAATGAAAAAGGTATATAAATAGAAAAAAATATACACGAATTTTTTTCTGAAAATGAGATGAATTGAAAATTTTCACTATGGACTTGTTTGTGGCAGTTCATTAAAAAAAAAAATATTCTTAATTATCAAAAAACAGAAAAATTAAGACTGAAAAGGAAAAATTTTCCATAAAAATTCATATAAGAGCGCGCACTTCACGTTTCAATTCAATACAATTAACAAAGGAACTTGTTTGGCACTATTGTTCTCTATTCTCTTAATTTAAAACAATAAACAAAGAATAGTACTTGAACAATTATACGACTGGCATTCATTTTTTCTTTTTTTTTTTTGATAAAACTGAGTGAGAAATTATGAATTCAATTGTACTATGCTTAAAATGAAATGATGAATGCGAAGGGAAAAAAATGAAAACTATTATTAAGGAAAATGTTGGTATGAAAACTAAAATTGACAATGAAAAAAATTGTATTGACTTTTAAAAAAAAATTTCAATTTACATAAAATCAGGTCAATATGACTTTTTCCGAAAGCCAGAATGATGGACATTTGAGTTTGTAACGTTTCTCGGTCGAAGTGAGAATCAAACTGGCAAGCCATCAGCTGGGCTTGTTGCCTATGAGCGATTTCATTCGGATTTTCACTTTAATTTAGTCATTTCACATTGGGTCCAGTCTCATAAAAAACTAAAATGGGCAGCACACAGAATGAAAATTGAGTTTCAAAGTCTAACAATTGCTATCGAAAACGCTCAAAATAACAGATTTATCTTCTTCAAAAATTTAATTTCAAAAAAAAAGAGAAAAAAAATAACACATCATGCCACATGTGTGACATTAAAATTGAATTCAAAAACGATTATCTATCATTCAAAATAGAAAAGAGAGCAGTTTATTGTCATCATTAAATTTCCTCATGTCACGAAAATATATTAAAAAACATTTTTGCGAAAAAAAACACATAGAACATAAAAAAAGTTTTCCTACCTCTAATTTTTTTTTCATTATAAAATGCAAAAAAATAACCATGAAAGCAAAGATATTAAATTTTTTGTATGAACATGAGTGGAAGTGTGTGTTGTCAACCCTTTTTTTCAATGAAATGACCAAATCAAGTAAAAAAGAAACACACAATGCAACATTTATCATGAAAACAAAAAAAAATTATTTAACATCAGAACTATTTTTGTTGGTTTTAACATCAAATTATGTGTGTTTTTCCTAAATTGACAGACATTTTGAATTGAATAACATGGAAAAGCACAATGAAAATTGAATAATAAAAATAGAATCTAAATGTAATAATTATAAAATAATAAAGGAAGTATAAGGTGAAAAATAAATATTATTGTATAATTTCCTTTTTAACTGTGGTAAAATACTTTTCTCTTATTTATTTTACATTCATTTCATGGCATCTGCGTTTTTTGGTGCTTTTGTTAAAATAATACAAAAAAAACTTCCCACAATGAAGTTTATTATGTGTCAGTTTTGTAGCTATAAGTTTTCAAATAACAGTAAAAAAAATATTTTTTGAGCATTTTAATCAAGTGCATTTGAAATTGAATAAATTTGAATTGAAATGAAAATCAATCAAAGTTCTCTCTGAAAATAAATTTCTTAATAAACGACCGAAATGTGCTCAAATGCTTATTTTTCATTGAAATCAAGTCAACTTCTGCAGTTTGTTTTTAAAATGATGTCAGTCCTATTTAAGAATAATAAAAAACACACTTTATTTTGTAGTTTGAGTATTAAAAGACACACACACTCACTCACTCAAAAAAACCCACACCAAAACCTATTTTCTATTGCTTTTAATTGAATGGGAATGTCACCAAATAAAATGACCAACTTTTTTGAAGTAACACCAATAAATTTTTTTTTTCAACAATTCACATGTCAATTTTCATTTATACACCACAATTTTTGGTTTTGACAGTTTCCGGTGTGTATGTGTGTTTTTTTCTTAGAATCACTCTTAAAATGTGACATAATATTTGGTTTGATCCTCATAATAAAACTAAATAGTTATGATATTATGTTATAAATTCATAAAAATTACTCTTTATGTGTGTGTGTTAAAAAATTTTAAACTTCTATTCATGTTCATCATACATGACCTTATTATGAAAAAAAAAACCATTGTTCAGAAGCGTTTTGAAACATTTAACCCTTTGAGTTCAAAATCTAAACCAAGCAAAGAAAAAAATATTTGAATGGGTATCATTATTAAGTATCCTAATTATAAGTAATTGAGACAAAAAAAAATTTTCAGCTATGTATAATTAGGCTTTTTTAGCTATGTCCCGTATATGGGACAAAAGCGCTATAAGCCAAAAAAAATTGTCCCATATATGGGACAAAAGCGCTATAAGCCAAAAAAAATTGTCCCATATATGGGACAATTTTGAATTTGTAACTTTGAGCGCTTTTGTCCCATATACGGGACAATATTTGAGGGTCTGTATCGGAGCTATGGGAAGAGTTACAACTTTTTCTTTTGTGCAGCTAATTTAGTAGTGACTAGAAGATTAAAGAACGGAAATAAAAAAAATTTACAATTGACTTCTTTATTATTTAATTCACATTGAAAGAAGTCAACCTCCACATTTTACATTTTTTTCATTTTTTCAAATTTCAAAATTCAGGCTCGCAGTTATATCGCTCCTGAATTTTAAATCGTTTGTTGTTCCTGTAACTTACATCCCTTCTTAACTTTTTTGCATCATGAAAAAAATTTTAGGATCGATTGAAGTCCATTTTTCAAGCGATTCAAAATTGTCCCATATATGGGACAATTGCCCAAAGGGTTAAAATTTAGGAAGATCACATGCGGGCATATGATGTGAGTTATTTATGAATTTAATTATAAAAAAAGACATGAAAGAGTTTCCATGTTTAATGTTAACTTATTTGCCGGAAGGATTTTATTGTCTTTTTTAACATATTATTTTTTTTTGTAACCAGGCGTCTCCATTATTTTTTTTTAATTTAAATATTTATTATTTGCTAAGTAAATACGAATCATTGCGTGGCTTAAATACTACTTTACTTTTTGCGTTGGTCCATTTTTTACAGATGATATATTCCATGTCATTCAATGTATTGAAAATTTACCCTTAACATAATCTTTTAATTGCATTTCAAATTATTTCATGTTCACTTTTGGCACAATATCACATTTCATTTCATTATAAATTTTTAGGCCTTTATTGTAAAATGAATTCTGACACTTACTTGTCATGAGATTCGGAAGTCTGAAGTGACTCTTTCTGCGTAAATTGTATGGCTGGACTGATGCTATTGAACTGAGATTCGTTGTTATGTATTCTGGCAGTAAATTCATCTTAGCTTTGTGTACCATTTTAAGGGTTTTGAAACAGACTCTTTGTTTTACTTCTAGAATGTTTGTATCTAATAGCATCTGATGTACATTTGACAGCCGATCTCGCTATAATATCGCTCGTGGAGCTTTGTTACATAGTTTCTGAATTTTCTTCAAATCTTGATCACAGCATAAAAATAACACGCTACTACAATAGTCAATGTGTGGCTGAATGAGGGTTTTGTAGAGCAAAAGTTTTGTATCTTTATCAAGCATTTTTTTCATTCGTGTGAGGAAGTATACCTTTTTTGAGACTTTTCTGATAACCAGTTGAGTATTACTTTTGAATGTCATTTTTTCATCGATGATGATTCCCAGGTACTTAATTTCCGCTACTCGTTCAATTTTTGTGCCGACCATTTCAAGTGTCAATTCATCACCAACATGTCGTGAGTTGAGCTTCATGTATTTTATCTTGCCAATATGTACTTTCAATTTTGACGTCTTCAAGTAATTTGCTAATCCATTTACGTTCACCTGTAAATCAGACATGTCGGTTCCTGATAGCCAAATTATTGTGTCGTCTGAGAATAGCTTAATTTTACAATGTTTGAGGACATTTGGCAAGTCATTGTTATATACATTGAAGAGAGCACAAGAAAGCGGGGCTCCCTGGGGCAACCCTATTCCAAAGGGCACAGCATTCATGGGTATATAAAAGGAGCGGATTGATTAACGACCCTTTAACTTTTATAAAAATTACATTTTATTTTATAAAAAGCCCTGTATTTCGGTTATTTTGCGTCCTAGACCCCCCAAAGTTGACATGAAAAAAATTCACATCTCATTTTTTAATTTGGAGTTTTCATAAAAATCGTATTTTAGTATCAAAATCCTTTCAATGCAAATTATTTAAATTTTTCTGTGCGTGAGTGTCTAATTTTATTTTTGTTATTTATTTTTTATTTATTATTGTTCTAAACATAATTTAGAATTCTTTATTTTTGTTTATCATGTAAACTTTTCTTAATATGTTTCTTTTAAAGTAAATATGCCTTAAAAAATACATATGAAAGAAAAAAAAAACCATTCCAGAGGGTGTTTTTCAGTTATTGTTTCATTTAATTTATGTACACTTATGTGAATATGAAAAGTTTTGTTAAAAGAAGTAAAAGTTTAAAGCCCCCAAAATGAGCAAATAAAATTATGAAAGTTTTATTGTTCATAATTTTCGTTTAAATTGCAGGCAATTTTTTTTGTATTATTTAAAATTTTTAAAAGGGGTAACATAAATTTCTTTTATTTTTTCAAAAGGAAATTTTTCTTAAAATTTTCTAGTGTCAAATTTTTTTCCAGAACCCACTCTCTACTTTTTACTGGGGTCCATCCTTAGGATGATGTTTATCACAGCACTATATCCTTGTACTAACGTAAATCTTTCATTAATAATTTATCATCAAAGTAAAATAAAAAAAAAACGATTAAGTTCATTGAATATCATTCAAAATTATTACAAACGATCATCATTGTCAAAATAATCATCATTTATTTATAATCAAAAAAAAAAATTGTAATAATATTAACGTCAAATTAGATTAGCTCATCAAAAAAATTTCATTTTTCTTTCAAAATTATAATAATTTACATTTTGCTTCTTCGTCTCCTCCAGATTACATGGACATAGACACACGTACATTGTATAAGTGTTCAAAAGACGACACCTTGTCATTTTTCATGTCATCTAAAAATAAAATATTTAAAAAAGCTTATCGTCAAAAGATGTCTGGTCTGTGTAACGTAAATTTTCTTCCCTCTTTTACTCTCACACACACACAAATTTCCATTTTCATGTAATTCCGTTTTACATAATAATTTTTTTATGCAGTAAAGTGATGGCTCTTATTTTTGTTTTTTTTTTATTTGACAATTCTCTTTAGCGTATTTATTTTGGTACTTTACTTCATTTTTACTCCGTATTATTATAGTAGATAAAAAAATGTGTACTATAAAAAAAAATATTAAAATTTAATGTTGACTTATTAATGAAAGAATTTTCCGTAGATCATTAAAAATTTATTGTAGCATTTTAAAATGTTCAGGTAAAATGAACTTAATTAACATTTTTCTTTATGCTAATTAAAAATTATGTGAAACAAGTTTCTTTTATAACTAAATAAATCCTTTTACTTGGTACCTTTAAAGAAAAATTGAAGTTATTTGACTTTCAATTCATTTGATCTTCGTAAAAAAAGTTATATGATAAGGTAAATTTTCATTTAAATCTAATTTTCTTTAATGAAATCAAACAATTTATCATCGTTGTGACTGAGATTCGCACAGACAAAGAAAAAAAACACATTTATTTTGGATACTTTTTGTTTTAACCTTATCATATTTCAGCTCAAAATCTCAAATACCTGTTCAAATGTAAATTTTATTTATTGTATGTGTAAAATAATATGAAAGAAAGCAAAAATATTTCATGCAAGAGATAAAAGACGCGTATTTTTAAAGAAAATATAAAATGAAGAAGAAATTTACAATATAAATTGGTCCCTTTTCTCATTAATCATACATACACACGTTTATATTTTACTTATCAAAGCATATCTTTGATATAATTTTGAATTTTTTTTTATTTTTGTATTTTTATCAGAGCAAAAGCCAAATTGTAGAAAATTTGCATGAAAATGAGATTTAACTCTTCGACGCTCAGCACTTTAAATATCAGAATATCAAAAAAAAAAACAAAAAAAGGATTTTTTCCATTGATTCTTTTAACGGAAAAATTTAACGGTCAATTTCAAATTAATTTAAATTTTCATTATGATACACAAATAATCCGTTGACCGTCAAAGAGTTAAGAATGCTCATAAAATATAAAAATATGTACAAGATGTGAGCATATTTTATGTGAGATGAATTTTATCGTTGTCGTAATTTAACCGTCTGTCTTTTTTACTTAAACTCAACTGTCATTTATGTGTGAATTGGGATTTTTTCGTTTTTTTTCATCTGTCGTGAGTTTTTTTTATGTTATATGATCATTTAAGAACACATGAAAAAATAAAAGAGGGCAAAAGTATAATATTTAACTAGGCACAACATATCAAAACAATGTCGATGGATATTTTTAACATTTTAAACGTGTAAAATGATTTCGGTCGTAAATTTGCTCAATTTTATAATCTCCATATCCTTCCTTTTGGTAAATCCTTGGTAAATATAATAAAAGGGAAATGAGAATTGCGTGAGCATTTAAAGAAAAATATAGTGCATTTACGTTCAAATGGCAACAAAATTTAAGGGGACCTACAACTTTGCTGAACAACGTTCACATATATTTTGGATAAAATGACATTGAATAATATTTAAGAGAGAGTTCAAAGAATAGTTGAAAAGGCTAATTTTTTACTTTTTAGTGCAAGAAAATTTTTGAATTGAACATTTTCTTTGCCTCAGAACATTCATTTGAATTTTTTTGACAGTTAAACTGACAGACAAACGTCAAAAAGACCTACAAACTTATCACTTTAAGACAATTCAATGAAATATATGTTAAAATGTAAGCAGGGAACCTCAGTAAACATGAGTAAAGCTGATAATTATTATCCGTTACATAACATTCTGTACTGAAATTAAATTTATGTGATTAAATGATAAAATATTAAAATGGTGATGTACCTCATACCGATCACAATGAAAGTGAAGGTAAAAAAACTGTTTGTAATTACAAAATTACGTGATGCATGCACAAATAACAATCCTTTTCAAAATGATTAGGGAAGTAAATTAACCATCAATTGAAGAGAGAAAAAAAAATCACTTTACATTTTACTTTTTTCATTGAACCAGTAAAAATCCCATCTCTCTTTATTTTTTCTCAGTCACGATTCATATCAAAACTGTAACCAGATTTTACTTTGCTTTCCCTTTTAACTTAAACATTGTGTTACATTTATTTATCCTTTACTTTTATCAGTCAAAAGCAACAACACACAAAAAATGTACAATAAATCTCGCAACTGGTAAATGAATGAAACGGACATAGGCCATAAATTTTTCACAGAAAAGGGAAAGATCCGGTTTTATATACAATAATGTCTAAAATTCGCATATTTAACATGGTTTTATCATTTAAACTTCTTTATAAGGCTGCCTTTTTTGAGCTGTTCGTTTATCTGTGTGTAGGTGAGTGAGTTTGTATTGCAATTTATGTGTAACTTCATTTAAAGAGATGAATATCTGGTTTTTACTATTTCCTTGTAATAAATACAAATTCTTGCACAAAACTAAGATACTTTCATAAATGTTACATTTCAAATGTAAAAAGATAGGGAAAAAACGATTGGTATTTATGGCACACAGGATGCTGCCCGAGTAAAATTCTGTGTTTTTCTAATGAAAGTTACACTCGAAACACCAATGACGTAATTTATGTTCCATGCCAAGTGTAAATGCTGGAAAAAAAATGTAACTCAAGAGACGTGAAATGAAAAATTGTATACTTTTATGGTAAATTTCTAATTAAAATCATATAACGTAATGAAATTTAATCTTAAAAAATTTTGAAATGCCATTCAGAGGAAAAACATTACTTGGGTTGCAAAGGTAAGAATGTAAAATATGTATATTTTTTTTCAATGAAATGTTTCAATTCCCATGAATCTTGGGAAAAAATACGAAAATGTTTAATGAAAAAAAAAAATTCTTCGTACCAACTTTTTAATCTAACAGGAGCATTTTTATAAATAACTTAATGTTTTCTTTTATTGTAACTTATTTTTTTTTTGTTATTTCAATTTCGACCCATTTAATTTAAATATTTACCTGCCTTGTGTTACGTATGCTAGCTATTCAAGAAAAAATTGAAGAATTTGATTTTTTTTCTATTAGGGATAAAAACATTCGAAACTTTTCACAAAAGTTTTTTTCAAAGAATCCTGAAAGTAACTTGATTTTTTTGAGGAATTTACACCCTATTTTAAAATCTTCACTTTTACAAATGCTCCATCATTTCAAAGTTTCTAGTTAAAATTAAAAAAATTCAACCGCAAATTTAATCAGGCATGTTTCATTGTGGTTCATCGAATTCAGTTGAATTTTCATCAAAGGTTTATTAATGTGACCATAATGAAGTTATAATGAATGTTTTATAAATAATTTTCAATGTAATATTTATGTAGCTTATCCGAATATTTTGAATAACAACAATCGTGACATTATTTTCGCAACAGCTTTTACACGCAAATGGTGTGTGTAACATATTGAAATTTCATCAATATCCACTCAATTTGAATAATTTAGTTATGCTTCTCTATTCAATGTAATTTTGTATGTTTTTTCCATGTAATTTTATATGAATATTGGATATGAATGGTGTTTTAATTGAAATATTCATTTATTTATGTAATATAGGTGTTAAATTGAAGAAAAAACATTCAAAACATTTGAGTTAGAACTTCTAGGATCAGAATCGACACAAATGACAAGGAATACAATACGTTCAGCACTAACCACCAATGACTTACAATTTTTTTTTCCAAAATGTTTTTCCAGCAACAATAAATTTATATTCAAACTGTTGAAGATTTTTATTTTCTGACTTATATCATCTTTATCTTCTTACAAAAACTTATGCAATTGCTCTTCACTGGTTGGAGAGCTTGTACTGGGTTATGCATTAGCACATTCTCAAAGAAACTCGTCCTAGTGACTAAACAATTTGAGAGTTAGTAATCGCTTGTTGAAAAAACTTGTTTTCACACGCTCACTGATAGGGAGGACATAATGGCCTCGGGTCATATGCTAGTATGTTCTCAAAGAGCCTCGTCCCAGTAGTAAGACAATTTGAGAGCTAGTATCTACACGCTGAAGAACACTTGTGTTTTAAACACGCTCACTTTACTTCTTTTCTTATTAAATAAGCCACAGTTATGTTTAAACTCGTTTAAATTAGATTATTGACATAAACATGGTTGTTTCGAATCTTTAAATTCTCTACTATCAGTAGCCAGACATTTACCAAACACCAACGCTAAATGAGACGGAAACATCAGACCTGAACGAATTTCTCAGATTCCTCAGATTTCCTGTATGGCTATTCCGCCAGTGAACAAAGTCTTGAAAAAGTTAAATTATAATTGAAATCCACGAAAACCGTTAAAAAACAATAATTTAACATAAAACCAAATCAATCACTTGGTCCATTTTGTGTCACCTCAGCTTACGATTGATTGTCATACAACCATTATTGAGACTTATCTTTTAATTCCTCTTCCTTTTCTTTTACATTAAAATAAAGAAATTGTGATTGACACTTATAGATCTTTCCAAGTAAAAAGGTATTTTGCATGTATCTTCCATTGAATAACAAACGTCATTCAAAAGAAAATTCAGCTTAAAAACGTAATTATATGCAGAACCAAATCAATTTAATACACACACACACACAAACACCCAAATATACAAATTTCTAAGAAATAAGAAAAAAAGTATTCATAATAATAATAATAAGAGTAAAAGGAAAAGTAAAAGATAGAATATTGAATTAACTCGGCAAATATTTAACATCTGGCGCTCCCAAGTAATAATTGATAAAAATTAAAATTGTAATAATAACATGAAATGGGTACATGAGCAAAAACAAAAAAAGAAGGTGTTTTTTGTATTTAATCATAAAAAAAATAAAATAAAAGGAAAATTATTTTTTTTATTAAATGAACGTGTTTGAAGGCAATCTAATGTAATTATATTTTATTTGTGTATGTGTGTGAATTGTTTTCAAAGAAGAATAAAACGAAAATTGAGATATAAAATTGCAGATTATTCGTTTATCATTGAAATTCTTTTAATAAAAACATATTTAGACGTCTTTATTGTAATAAAAAAAATTAATGTATTTTAATGATATCAGAAGAGTAATAAAGACAATGAAATGAACATTAATTTTGTAGTAATAACAAAGAAAATGAAATTTGTGTAGTTTTAGAAATGAGTCCTCCTTTAAATTGATTTAGTTTTCGGGCAATGACAGGACTGACGTATTAAATTGAAATTGAAATAGAAAATCGAAATAAAAAATGGAAAAATAAATAAAATTTCCTTTCTTTTTACATTATTTATTACATTTCTTCTTTTTCTTATGTTTATCATTGTAAATGGGAACTGAAATAGAAAATGGTCTATTTTACAAGCAATAAAAATTTATTTTGCCTTCAGCCAATGCAATTACAATTGTCGACCGAAATAAAAATAATAAGAAAAAGAAAAAGTTTAAATAATTGCCTTTCCTTGTGATACCCCACAAGAATTTTAAATTGTTTTAAATTGTAATAAAAAATTTGTTTTCAAAGTCTTGGAGATATAATTTTAACAGAAGAATTCTATTAGCTTTACACTAAACTTTGAAAGTAAAAAGTGAAATGAAATACGGAATTACTTTTTCTCACATATTTTTTTTTCCTTTATTTCATTTAAGACAATTTGGTGTTTAATAAAATATGTAGTAACGTTTTTCCCACACCATATGGTTGAGCAATTTGCTTTTATTATGTTTCACAGTGACATACATGCAAAGTAACCACATTTAATTCAATAATCTGATAAATGGATTATGTAAGTGGAGGCGGTAGGTGATTCAGTGAAATTTTCTTGTATGAGGATCAAACTTTTAGTTCGGCATCCAGAGGCTAACTCAGAAGTGGCTCCTGCTCTACTCAGATTCTGGGGTTTCAACAAAAATTCTTTCAACTTTCTGACAAAAAGTTGAGTATCATTGATTCTCCTCATCTAAATTGACAATTTGTCGAAGAGATGATATCTGGCGTTAACTTGCCAAAGTCACGGCATTGCTTGAAACAAGTTATAATTATTATAAATCATAATTATACGTATGTGTATAGATAGCGCAAAAATTATAACACGCTCTGTACGTAAATTATAAGGAATTATACCATGCATAAAGTACTAGTATATCCGGCGGTTACCTTCAAAATTCACTATTTTAAAAATATGGAGCATTCTAATTAAAAGTGGGCGGTTTATCTCACGTTGTGCGGCTCATCTCAGACCATTTCACGGTAATCATATTAATACAGATAGATATATAGATTGTCAAAAGGGTTTATTCACCTAAGCCACATATTGTAGGGCTCTTTGTAAGGTGTCACATAGTTACGCACCCCAAACTCATCATTCTATCTACCTTCACATGAAATTGTCAATCAGTGGCCCTAGGTATGTCAAGACTCATACTTGCAACTACACTTCGACGCTCGGGAGAAACTCTTTCGATATTGCAACAACTATACCCATAATTCTCATCTTGCTAAAGAGAATATACTTTTTTTACTAGAGACATGCTCTTTAGGAAGCAGTAAATTAGTCTTATATCCATCTGGAGTAAGTCTAAAGGTAGAGCTTTACCATGCCCCAATATATTAAATCTTTTTGAATGGAGACACCGACAATCACATAAGATATGCATTGCAGTCTCCTCATGATCCCAACACAGTCAACAGTCCACATTATTTCTCACACCTATTCTAGATAAGTGACTGTTTACTCTTGCATGTCCAGATAAAAATGCTGTAATTACTCGAATACCTTGTATTGACATGTTCATAAGCTCTCTTGTTCTTTTCAGCATAAAATTTGGTATCAGTAACATGGAGTGCTCTGCAATGTTAAGACTGTCCCAGTATAATGTTGCCTCGTCAATTAACCAACGAAAAGTAGCCGTTTTACCATTTTTAATACAAAAAGGATATTTAATTTAATCCTGACTTTTATTCGTATGAAAGTAAAATAAATGCTAATTGTGCCTTCAAACATGAAATTTCATTTAAAATTGATTAAAATTTTTAAATGTCATGCCTTGAATCAAGTCACCTCTAAACCATTTATAAAATAATTTTTCATATCGTTTTCCATTATTTTCAACTCAATATTATTTGATTTTCCTTCAGAACTGATTTTTTTTTAATATAAAAAAATATTGCACTGTTATTTGTATCATGTTGATAAAAGATGACACAGCACTCTATTACTTTAATATTTCTGTGAAATTGATACAAACATATCAAACATTTGTTATTTTTTTTTTCACTTACATCAACTTTTAAGACACACTTATTTATTTATTTTTTTAACCAACCATATCAGTTCAGAGCAATATCGGAGGCCATGTAACAAATTTTTTCCCTCGTATATTAAAATGAATTGTGTCAGCGTCATACTTTTAGAATAAAAACGCGTGACAATCAACATTCCTTCATGCGTTGTCAATTCTGTATTTATTGCTTTCATTTCATTTTATTTTGTATTTTTTTTTTGCTATATGACGGTTTTTGGTGTCGTCATCCTGCTGAACATACCTTCTTCTATATTCAATGAGATAAATGTTTTATTTTTCTTATACTTTTTTTTTATTTTGCATCATTGTTACATGTCTGAGCTGATGCTCGGGATTATAAATAGTTTTCTATATTCATGTAAATTGCTTTTAAAATGAAAATATGAAAAAAAAAATGTAATATTCACATATTGTAACAATTTATTTGAATTTGGTTCAATAAAAATGGATTGAGATGTTCACACATTTCAAAATTTAAATCTTTCATATCCCAGTCGTTGATGTAGATTCGAATCCGATAAACTTCTAAAGTCATACAACTCGATTGTAAAGCTGACAAATGTATAAAGCTAATGAAAAAGTCTTTTTTTCCTTTTTTTTTTACAACTTACAACTAAATAAATGTCAAAATATATTTAAAAAAAAAATAACTTTCAGTAGAAAACTGTCCATTAAATTCAATAAAAACTTTTCTGTTTAATGTCCTCTGATGCGAAATACGACAGACCATTAAAATATCAATTCTAGGCTGTGTAAAGCAGTATTTTTGTCGCCATTAAAAAAAAAGAGTGTAATAAATAAATATTAAATTAAGAGCATTTTCCTTGTATATGAAGACAATTTAATACTCACATTTAAGGAATAAAGTGGATCCACAATTTAATTTTTGCTGTTTAAGTAAAAATGTTTCCTTTTTTATCTTTTATTGTTATTAATATTAATGTTGTAATTTTTTTTATTTTTTTATGATTTTGTAAGTCCTGAAACGTATTTCCATAAGAACTTTATTCCAAAAGAAGAAAAAAACTCTGTAATGAAAATTTATGGGGACGTCTGGTATTTTGTATTTTTATATTATCCTAACTTTTACTTCGATAAAATTTTTCGTTCATTTTGTTACTTTTATTCAATGAATTTATGATAAAAAGAATTTGTTAAACTTTGATCAACATTTCCTAGTAACAAAATAAATATTTTTTCGTTCACACACTTATAAAAATAAAAAAAAAAAACATCAAGTTATTTACACATAAATTGTATGAGCAACATGATTGAATTTCATATTTTTTAGTGCATTTCGTAAGAAAAAATGCACTATTACAGACGGTTTGTCCGCCGTCACTCCGTCACTCTGTCACTCTGTAAGTCTGACCACTGATCGCTATCCATAACTCCGGAATGGTCCATCGGAGAGAGGTCGGGTTTTTTTAGTTAGACAGAGGAGGTCTTAAGGATGATTTTAAACTCATTAGTTTTGAGATTGGGCTCATGGATTGGGCTCCAGAGCCTCCGAAGCCTGAAAAATCGTTAAAAACGGTTAAAATTTTAATAATCTGTTTTGTTTCGTGGAGAAGTTTACTAAAATGAATTTTTATTTAATGGCTCTGAGATTAGGTTCAGGAATTGGGCTCAGAAGTTGGGCTCAAGAATTAGGCTCCAGAGCCTGAAAATGTTCAAAAGCCCAAAATGTCCGATTTTTAAATATTTTTTTTTAAATTTTTAAAATGGCGAAAGTTTTTCAAAATGACCGTTATTTTCAAAATGGCCGTTATTTTCAAAATGACCGTTATTTTCAAAATGGCGATATAATTATTAAAAATAAAACTTGATTATATTCAATGAAACGAGTCCCATCGAAATGCACTTTTCTAAACCGCCCAGTGGTTAGAATTTCTCATTTTTTTTATTTTTTTGCATTTTGATTAAAATTTATCAGTTCCCTGTTCCAATAAATTTTTGTTTTCTTTTTCTACTTATACAAAAAAACATCAAATTTTTTATCGTAAACAAAATTATTCAAGTACTTTTTTTATTTTTTAAATAATGATGATGAAAAAATAAGAACGTGATCATGAAGGATTCCATTGAAAGCGCATTCCCTTTGAATTACATTAAGTACCCACAAAATAACTAGGCTGAAGTTATAAACGACCTCATCAACGACCTTGGCAGGGGCTTTGGACCCCATGGACCCTTGCCAACACGGTCCAGGTGTCATAAACGACTTTTATCCTGACTTTTTTTCAGTCAGTTTTTAGGCTTTCCTGCAAAATTTAACAGGGACAAAGTCGTTGATGAGTAGACAGATAATTATAAGGGCTAAGAAATACAGCCATTCATATCGGGGTATTCCATTTAGATCCACCAGATGGCGCTGGTGGTCATTTTTGTGATTTTTTGTCGGTTTTTAGACTTTCCTGAAAAGTTTTCCAAGAAAAAAGTCGTTGATGACACCTGGAGCGTGTAAGGGAGGGTCTTGGGGGTCCAAATTCCCCTCCCTGTGGCTGCCAAGGTCGTTGATAACTTCAGACTAGTCACAAAATACTCATTTTTAGTCAAATCGACGTGAAATGCAATAAAAAGGTAACATATTGTGTTTGTATATTTTGTTAAGTGGTTATACTTCAAAATACTCAATCATACAAAAAAAAAACATGTAAGTGTGTGTGTTTCATGTGTGAAAAAAATAATCGAAACACGTGAAAAGGGTTAAATTTTCAATGAAGGTTTTTTCAAATGAATTTGAAGAGTCTTGAAAAAATAAATTTTTGTAACTAAAATTTTGTGTCCCATTTTCGATAACGAATTGAACTCAATGTATCAATTTTCAAAGTAATAAAATCAATCGCGTAGGAAACCTGCCTGAAAAAAAAAATTGATTACATCCAAAATTTTATTAAACGAAAACATGTAAACAAATTTCATTCATTTTAATGAGATCAATTTTCAGTAATAAATAACGTCCTACGCTCTTCTCATAAATTACTCAAAATTTCACTGAAAGCTCTAATACGACTTCAAAATTAATTTATTAAATAAAACAAACCACCTGCTCTCATGATTACATAAATTTAATAATTTTTTAACTAAATTATTGTATTAAAATAAAAATGTGTCTAAACATGACATTTATTTGAAATTTAATGATTACAGTCATTTCAAAAAATTTTACTTTTAATCAATGAAATTAATAAAAAAAACTGCTGTAGGAAATTTAAGTGAAAAAATAAATTGAAATGTAAAATTTTATAAGCAGATGTGATAACAGAAAAGTTTTGAAGTGAAATTCATAGAATTCACAACTAAAAACCACAAAAAGGTGTCTTTTCTTCTTAAATTTTATTTTTATTATGATTATGATCATCAACATCTCATTTTATACCCGCCCATCAGTTTTCTTTTCATAAGTTTGTTTTTTTTCTTAGGGTTTTTTACGGGATTTTGTTTGAGTATGTTTGCGAATGTGTATTTGTCCTTTTTGTGTGTGATAATTTTATTAGTAGTAAAGCTTTGACGAATTTTATTACTCGCACACAGATTATATTGTTTTCTGTCTCAAGGTACGATGCGTACAAAAAGAAAAGAAGTGTGACATAAAAATAATAAAAAAAAAGAAAGAAAAAAAACCAAAAAGTTTTGATGCCGAAATAATATTTTTATTATTATTATTATTTTTACGCATTTATAAGCATCACTTTGTATGATTAGATAAACGCTTTAGGACTAATAAATATTTTTACAGTTGATTGCATCGCAATCTTCCACAATTATTTTTTATTATTATTATTTGAAGCAGAATTTCTTACACTTTTTGTTCTGAAAGTATGTGATCACGTTGATTTATATAAAATTTTAACTTTTGTGCAAGTATTTCTTTAAGTATGTGAATGGCTTATCATGTCCAAATTTGATCATTGCTTTGCACACGTGATTTGTTTAAAGAAAAGTTATAAGTTTGAGGAAGGAGAAAAATGTCCAAACAATTTTTCGTGTTTAGGCAACGTGCTATATTTAAAGACATACTAGGGGCTGGGAGTGAATTGAAAAAAATGTTAACGTCACTTTCAATTGGTTCTCCCATAAAAATTTGTATGAAAGTCAAAACTTTCACCGAAAAGAAAAGTATTAATTTTAACACAATATTTTGCTCTAAACTCAATTTTAAAGGACGCGTTGTTTTAAAATCGGATACATGTTTATTGCCTCGCTCGATTGACTCACACAATCGAATTGTTCAGTACTCACGCCAAGAGAATTCTGCCTGTGAAAGCTCTCCCTAAATTTGAGGTTTTGAAATAAGTTCGAAAAAGTTTGAATGCTGAAATTATGTGTCATAATTAACTTGATTTTTATTTTGGTATTTTCAGACTGAGAGATGACCATAAGATGATTCAAAAAAATGTCTTGACAACTATGGGAAGCCGACAACTGGATTTTGTGTGTTCTTCTTGCTGCCACTTTCAATGAGACTGATGAGTAACACTTCAGCATTTTTGAGAACGGCTAAAGAATATTTGACTCGATCAATTAATTTATCGTGATTCCTCCAATGAATCTGTTTTAAAATGCCTACTGCTGTGATTTGATTGCCTGTATCTTGACTTACAGTGGATCCACTTCTGAGTCAGCCTCTGGATTTTGGATTCTACGAATTATGTGTATGAATTGATTATCCGCCCTAACCAGAGGGGGTTGTGGAAACAAACTGTAAGCTTAAATAGTTGAAATGTGTGTGAAGCCTCTCTTTCTTAATGGTTTCTCTGTCTTTGAGTGTTGATAGCTTTTGGCTTCTGTCTTCTTCTAAATCGCATTAGTCATCATTTCGCGCTGTAAACCTCCAAAATCCATCATTAAATTTATTATAGAGGCAGAGACAATTCAAACTTTAAAAATCCGTCATAAGTACCTTTAAAGATTCCATTCATAAAAAAATCCAACAAATTTTGAAAGAGAAATTTTAAACCATCTCACGTAATGTTTTTAATTTCATAAACATTTCATTTTCACTTCCTTAAGTCATAATTGTTTTTTTTTCTTAATTTATTACACTTAAAATTAGCCTCCTTCTCTGTGTAAGCATCATTAATTAAAAGTAATTATTTGCAATTTAAAATATTTTTTTACTAACTTTCATTATAAAGGTAAAGGCAGGAATCTGAGCAAAAATTAACAAATGTGTATTTATTATCGTTATCTTTTAATTAATTTTAATTAAAATTGACGCTTTTTCCTCGTTTAACTGTGCGCTAAGAAGAAGAGATAGAAAGAATATTGAGGTACGCTTTATTAGCAATTACAAAACCCAAATCAATAAATTATTCATGATCTTGTTGAAATTAATTATTGTTAAGACAATTGAAAAATAACCTTTCAATGAAGCTTATATGAAAATTAAATTTATTCGCTAAATTTTACATGTAAAAACAATTTTTCGCTTGAAAATTGTTCAAAAAAAACGGAGCACACACTCCAAGGCACTTGATCATCTTAATTATTTCAATAAAAGTTAATTTATGCCACTTATGAAAATTTAAATAATTTTTCATCTCAAATTCATGTGAGAATTTGAATAATTAAGTAAGTAATTTCAATCACAGGTGCTATACTTTTAAGTGAAAACAGCAACAACAACGAAGGAAAGACGTAAACGACACAAGAAAATTTTGTGGTAATATTATTTTAGTTTAGCATAAAATTCATTGAATGTACGAGTATATAACAAAAGTTTCCTTTCATTTCACGTAGTAAATGGAAAATATTTCACAAAAGTGTTCATTAAACTTTAAAATGGTAACCACATTTATAATATTTTCGACAATATTTTTTAGTGACGTCAATTTGTTAAATTGAAATAAATACAGAAAATATTGATGGAAAATATGTGGTTTTGATTTCTGGTTTCAACATTTTAAAAAAACACTCTTGAAATTGTGGTTAGCGGTTTTTTTGTAAGTTATAAGCTAAATGTAAGTAAAAAATACCATTTTTATTGAAAATTCTTAAAGATTATCATTAAAAATAATTTTCATGAATTGTCACACAAAACCGTTAAAAACTTAAAATGTGACTTTAAAGTGTGAAATATGAACAGAAATTTTTAAAGCATTTTAAATTTTCTTTTATTCACATACTTTAAGCCATACCTGATTGTTTAATGCATGAATTCAACATTTCACACACATTTGCATGCCATGAAATGTTTTCTACTTGAAATTATCTGTCATTCATGTTTAGTTTCATAAAAGTATGTCATACAATATGAATGTGAAAAGTTCTTTTGAAGTCTTGGTGAATGAATGAATCATCGGAAAGTAAGCAGAGCTTTGTTAAGACCATTTCCATACAAATGTGGAACGTTGTTATAGTGCCTTTCATATGAAATGAATTTTTTATTTTGATCCTTGAGATAAATAAAATAAAAAATTAAAAAAAAATAATCTGAACCTTCATTTAGAAGAAAACAAGCCCTAAAGGCAACATTTTTCAATGGATATTAGACTAAACTTTCGAAATAGTGCTTGATGAACTTGTTAGAAGTTTTACGGTACACTTAACCTCGTTTTACTCGAAAACTTTGTATGAAAAAGATGTTACTTTGTATGAAGTAGTTGTAGGCTTTTTAAAGATCTTCAACTTTGTAGAACATTGTTACAAGTGTTTTAGTACAAATAACATGAGATTTTTGCGATTAACCCTCCAAAACAGCTTTTTTCTGGTAATTTTCGGCCATTTTGACACATTAAAGTATAAAATATGACCTTGAAATATTCTACAAAAATGTTGCTCTTATTATTCTCAACAAAGTTGTCATATATCATTTTGATGGTTTTCTAACAAAAAAAATGAGTTTTGAGTGAAAAACTGAATGAATCTCATATTTTTTTAGAATGATGTCCCTATCTGTCATTTCTACCTGTTCTAAAATCTTGCATGAATGAAATACACTTAAAGTATATTCAGCAAAGTTGTAGGCAATAAAATTTTCATCAACTTTTTCTTTGGTGACTTGAATGATTTCCATACAAAAAAATGAAGTTTTCAACAAAAAACCAAAAATTTAATATCAAAATCAGACCAAAATTGCACCACTTTGAGCACCATTGCTATCCGGCTTTTACATAAACTTGCGTCGTAGTAGATGTTTCTTTTATGTATAATAAGAAATCAAAACACACTGAATGAAAACAAATAAACACTCATTGCATAATTTTATATAAAAATAATATAATAAATATTCTTCACAATGTTTACCATATCAATCAAAAAACATGTTTTTTTTTTCTTATCATTTCAAATTATGATAAACCAAAATTTAGTTTATTATTACATTAACTTGACGCAATAATACCCCAAAGATAGCAATAAAATTATCACCAAATTTAAATACGAGAAATATGTGCTGTCTCATCGGCATAATTAAATTGAGCATTTTCTTACCTTATTTTTCAGATATTTGGAGTTGATTCAAGTAAATTGATTGAAAATTGAATGAAAAATTTATTGAATTACTTTAAATTTAATGTCAATTGAAATTTATTTTAAAATTTTGGAAGAACTTTTGTTCTAGAACCTTTTTAAATCGAAGTTCAAAACACAGAAATTTGACATTTCAATGAAGGAACTGACAGAGACATGGTGGTTTGGTGCGAATTTTGTGAAATTGAATTTTTTGTTTGAAATTTAAATGCAATGAAAAACCGTTATAATTTGAATTCTTTTTATTTTAAATCAATGCAAAAGGAAACTTAAAACTAAAAGCGTATTATTTGAAAGCAAATTTTACATTTTAAGTGTTAATTGGAAATTAAAATGAAATAACGTAAATCAAAATTCTTATGAAAAATCTAATTTCCGTAGAATTCCATCACTGGAACCACAATACACCGTTTTAGAGTCAACCGCTTTAAGGCAATTAATGCATACACCAGGACATGCCTCAATTTCTTCAACTAAATTCAATTTTCCAGCATCCACACTCCATTTTTTCACTTTGCCAACATAATCACCAGTATACAAGAAATTATCGATTCCAGTCAATGCATTGATAATCAGCTCATGTAGATCATCTTTCTCACAAAGCACTGCAAATCTTTCATCTGGATGATTTTTAATCACTTTTAATCCTTTAGCTCCTCGTGTTAACATGCCAAGATATGCTCGTTTCCCATTAACAACATCACCAAACAAACAAATTGGAGCACATCCCGGAATTGCAGCACGATGTTGCAATCCAGCCACTGTCTTACTTGTGTCTGCCGCAAATATCGATAAATCCCGATCCCGAATTGTGTAAATAAATCCATTTTCAACAATTAAATTCTTGACTTCTTCTGATGTTTCAATGCGTGACTTGAATTTGTCATCTTCGAAAAATGCAACAACACCCTTATCGTCACCACTGTAAACCGTATCGCCCTGAATGTAAAGTGACTCAATTTCATCTAGTGTCTTACAAATTTGTTTGGATTCACATTTTTCAAGGGGTTTTTCAAGGACACGAATTGTACCATCATTTGATCCCGTATAGACTTTGCCTTCTGGTGACACGGCAATACAATAAATCCAAGATTCATGGGCAATTAATTCATTTTTTAGATTGAGGTCTTTGTCCCACACCTTTTTTTGTTAAAAATAAAAATAAAATAAAATTATTATGCAATAATTGGTAAACAAAAAACAAAAATGTTGAAATATTTTGATACAATCTAGAATCATTTCATTGCAAAATACTTGAAAAAAAAAGACGTACTTTGACTTTCCCATCACCACCCGCTGTATATAACAAGCCAGTTTTGCTACAATAATCTAAGCCCGTTATATCTCCTTCATGGGATGTCACTGAGGCTTTATCAACTTTTCCTGGCATTTTTTTTCAATTAAATTTTTTTTGTATTTTTTTACAATTTTTTTTCTGATAATATTACAATGAATCTCTTCTTAATACTGATGCATTTAATTAATGTGATGTGTGATTTTATACAAGGAAAATCTCATTTTCGAGAAAATGCGAGAGTTTCGATTTAAAAATAGAAATTTGAGTGATGTTTTTTTGTTGATGAATGAAAATTCCGGTTGATTGTTGGCAGTAGTGTTTGGAAAATGTTTGATACAATGTAAATTTAATGATACAGCCCTACAGAAAATCCATGGACACGTACAAGTGGGTGCCAAGTCCTGAAAGGCCAATAATGATTCGATTAAAATCAGTTGCCATGAAAATTCAACGGTTTGGTTGCACGTGTAAAATTCAAAAAAAAATCCGTTAGATGTCATTGATTTAATGTCAACAAAACACGAAATTGACTTGATCGCTGATGTGTCTTTTTCAATAAAAATAAATTTTTCACGAAGCTCTCATTTTCCTTTTTTTTTTGTAAATTTTTCAAAAGAAAACCTTATCAAAATTTCAAGTTAATTGAAGTTGAAATTTAGAATAATTTTCCCTTTGGGACTCTTGTTAAATTTTTAAGACAAAAAAGTAGATAGACTCAATTTGAAGCGAGAAACATTAGCCGGCAAATCTAAATAATGTTCCTTCGTATTGTAATATTATTGCTCGCATTTGCAACAAAACACAGTTTTGAACAAATACCTCGACCACGAGGTGTTTCAATACCTAGAGCGAGCTTATATCAGCCCGATACTGAAAAGTGGTTTTGTCTAGATGGAAAAAAGGAAATTTTATACACACAAATAAATGATGAATATTGTGATTGTGAGGATTCGAGTGATGAACCCGGTACAGCAGCTTGTCCTGAAGGCACATTTCATTGCACAAATTCCGGTTACAGACCGAAAAATATTCCAAGTAGTCGTGTAAATGATGGCATCTGTGATTGCTGTGATGCCTCAGATGAGTATTCGAGTGGGGCAGATTGTCACAACAATTGTCTTGAATTAGGTAATATCAAAGAAATTTTTTATCAGAGTAGAATTGATTTATTTATAGAGACACATTTCATTTCATTATATAGGAAAAGAAGATAGATTACGTGAAAAGCAACGTGTGGAAAAAGCAAAATTAGGCAATCAATTGCGGATAGAAATGAGTCAAAGAGGGAAAGCATTAAAGGCTGATCACAAAAATCGACTCACGGAATTGGAAAAAGCCAAAAGTGAAGCACAAGCTATTCGTGATGAAAATCAAAAATTGAAACAAGAAGCTGAAGATTTGGAAAATGATGCACTCAAAGTTTACCGGGAACTTGAAGAGGAGGCTAAAAAACAAAAAGTTGAAGAAGAAGCTCAAGCAAATCGAAAGGAGGCTGAAGATACATTCAGACACTATGATTCCAATGAAAATGGCATGATAGAAGTAACCGAAATTCAAGCACGTGCTGTTTTTGATAGAGATCGCAATGGTGAAGTGGCCATAGAAGAAGCACATTATTTCCTCAATGATAAGGATAGTGTTGATTTGGAAGAATTCATCACTTTATCATGGCCACGCATTAAACCAATGTTGATGCTGAATCAAGGTTTATTCAAACCACCAGTCCCTGAAAAGCCAGCAGAGGAGGAAGCTGAACAAGAACATCAACCAGAACAGCAAGAAGAACCCGATTCAGAGGATAACCATGAAGGAAATCCAGATGGAGATGATGGTGCTGGCTTGGATTACGATGAAAATGAAAACGAGGAAGAAGAAGTAGGAGAAGGGGATGTTGAAGAAGTAGTCGAAGAACCTAAACCTCAAGATCCGGTTTATGATGAAGAAACTCAAGAGCTTATTAATCGTGCAAATGAAGCTCGTAATAAATACAACGATGCTGATAAGCAATTCAGAGATATCGAATCTGAATACACTTCAATTAAAGATTTACTTGAAAAAGATTATGGACCAGATGAAGAATTTGCTGCACTAAATGGTGAATGTTTCAATTTCGAGGACCGCGAATATGTTTACAAGTTATGTCCATTTGACAAGGCTGTTCAACAACCCAAAAATGGAGGATCTGAGACGCGTCTGGGCACATGGGACAAATGGAATGGAAAAGATAACAAATACTCAGTTATGCTTTACTCAAATGGGGCATCATGTTGGAATGGACCACAAAGAAGTGCAACAGTCAAAGTCGAATGTGGATTGGATTCGAGAGTTACAAGTGTTTCTGAACCAAATCGATGTGAATACTTTTATGTGTTTGAAACACCGGCAGCTTGCTCACCAGGAGAGACAATCGAACAGACTCCAGGAATGCATGACGAATTGTAAGATATCTTCGATGTTAAATTTCATTTTCATAGACCAACCCTCATTCCTGCCTCTACACACACTTTTCAACGACTGTTTTAAAATAAAATACTAGGAAATGTAAAATTAATTAGTTTTTTTTTAATCAATTGTTTAAATTGTTTTCTATGATGATTGAAGCAACGTCATTCCAATCACTGTGAAATATTATGTTAAAAAATTTGATGAAATGTAAGAAAAAAAATAGATAAATAAAAATATGAACGATCGAGCTGTTTAAATGTTTAGAAATAAATTGATAAGATATAAAAAAATACAAATGTCTATCATGATTTTTATTTTATAAATCTTACACATATTAAAATATTTTCCTATAAATTTGCAGCCTTTTCTAATAATTTACATTCAAATTGGTATTTTTTTTCATCAGAAATCTCTTACAATTCTAAAATATTTAATTACAATAATTTCTTATACACTAAACTCCTGGGACATTTAAATAAGTTAAATTTAAGCGTAATCTTAATTAAAAAATATAACATTAAAAGGTATGGATACAAAATAAAACATCAAGTTAGTCTTTCATTAATCATTAAATTCTGCGTCAAATTGTGAAAGTTTCAACTGTTGCATTTCATTTCTTGCCTCGAAATAACACGTGTCTTGTGGATCTTCGGGATTTGGGACAAATGGTGGTTCCATTTGAGTGACATTTTTCCAGTCAATATCGTTAAAAAATGTCATTTCTTTCATTTGTTTTGCAGCTGGACGTTTTTTCGGGTCCATTTCGAGAAGTGATTCGACAGCTTCAACTGCTTCCTTGGATAGAGCTTCATCATCCTGGGGCCACTCTATATCACGATTGAGAATGTTATCAAACACTTTTTGGGGTGTTTCATCGTTAAATGGCGGAATTCCAGTTAAAAATTCATAAAGACATACTCCAAGTGCCCACCAATCAACTGCTGGGCCGTGTCCTTGCCTATCATGAGAAGAAAAAAAATGATTTTATTTTAATCGTTATAGCAAATAAGTTTTATAATTACATTAATAACAATTCAGGTGCCAAATAATCGGGTGTCCCTAAAATCCTTTCATCAGATTCCCAGTCACCTCTTCGAACTGACTTTGGAGTCCGATATGGTGTTTTTACACTTGATTTGGGAGTTTTTGCCGATCCTGGCATCGCAGGTGGTTGATTATGGCTATTTATTGGTGACATGATCATTGATTCGTCTTGAATTTTGTAACGTAATGCCACACTTTTGCGCATTTGTTCAATTGATGATGGCAAGACAAAACGTGTTGCTTTCAGTTTTCCTAATGGTCCTGATTTTTTTTGCGATGAGACTGGTGTGGAGAACATTACATTTGCTAAATGCTGATTGACTGGCATTTCTTCGTCTTCCAATGGTGACCTGAAAAAAAAATAATTTAATCAAAATTTTGTTTTTAATTTCAATGAGTTTAATTCTTACCGAGGTCCTTTCAATACACCTTTGATTGGGGTTCCATTTTCTCCCTTTTGCTTTTTCTTTGGTGTACTGCTGCCTAATTCCATGATCTCAATTTCTTGTGTAAGTCCTGTACTGCTGGAGGATATGTTCACCATTTCGCCTGACATCATTTCAGCTCGACTTGTAATCAAATTTCTCTTTCGCTTTAATCCCCTAAAAAATTCTGGTCTTTTGAAACTTCTTAATGGTGACACTTCATATTTGGCTTGTGTTGATGTGCTGAAATTACTGATATTACTGTGGTCTGTACATGAACATTCTTCTTTTGATTTGCATCGATGATCTTCATTTGATTTACTCAAGTGTGATAATCCAGAATCTTCTGATATTTTTATACAATCATATTTTTGTACCTCAAATTTAAATGAATCTTTGGATCCAGTGAAATTTGCACTGTCAAAATTTTCTTTATTTTCCTCACTAGAATTTGGTTGCGAGTTATTGTTTGTTGGATAATTCCGAGTCAGTCTATTTGTCAAACAACTTCTCATTAAATTTATAGACATTCGATTACCGGAACCGCTACTTGCACTTTCTGATCCACTTCGACGACTACCGATACTTGAATTACATGTGTAATATGACGAGGATGATTCATCTTCTGATTTGAGTTTTGGCGTGACTGTTATTGAAATGTTGATGTCTTCCGTTGAGAAAAATGGCGAAACTCCAGACATTTTACTCTCATTGTGTTCCTTGCTCACTGATGAATCATTGAAAGAATTTGCTGAAATCTTATCACGAAAATTGCTCATATCACATCCTCGAATACTGCGACGTTCTGCAGAACCAAACGACAAATGCGATGTAAGCGATAAAAGTTGTCCTGGAGTCCTGGCATTATGCCATGCTGGATTTGGGCTTCCATTAACTAAATCAGATATCTCCAATTCACGTGTCATTTCAATTTTACTCAAGCCAAAATCAGTTAATTTTACGTGACCACTACCAGCAATCAACATATTATCTGGCTTAATGTCTCTATGTACAATTCCATGACTATGAAGATATTCTAAGGCAAGACAAATTTCCGAAGCATAAAATTTTGCAGCAGTTTCATCAAAAAACCCATACATTGCAAGAAGACTTTTCAAATCACCTCCAATCATGTATTCCATTACAAGGAAAACATACTGTGGACTTTGAAGTGAATACAATAAATTGACACAAAATGGACTGCGAGACAATGCAAGAGCATTACGTTCAGTTATCACTTGAGACACCATATTTTTGTTAATCATATCCATTTTTCGCATAACTTTTATCGCATACATATCAGCTGGATTGCTATTTTTATAGCCTAGAAACACTTTACCGAATGCTCCACGACTTATTGGTTTAATTATTGAAAAATCTCGTATTGAAGGCGGTTTTGGTCCATCTTCAGATGTCCCACGTTTTATTGTGAAATGATCAATTGTGTTGAATATTTCATCTGTGTATCCATCATGTGGTCTCTTTGGTGTGCAATTTTCATTTTCTAACATTTTTCCTTGTAAATTTAACCAATTATCTTTGTTGTGTGGATAAAAAAACTGTTTCACAAAATAAAGGCACTCGTGGTGCAATGAAATCTATGTGCAATGTAAAAAAATTGGATAAGCTAATGAAAAGTTATTTTTTTTTCGTAAAAAATATTTACCTGAAAAGCAAACTAAACACTAAAAAATATTTTTTCAATTATTCTTATAATTAAACTTTTTAATTGAAATAAAATTTTCTTGAATTTATATCGTAGCCGCTCTTTTATTTATTTTTGTAAAATGTCCGTTGAACTTTTTGACATTTGTCCCAGTAAACATTACAGTGATAGAAAAATTATGTGAAATGAATTTTATGCTTACCTTCACTACGAGAAAATTGTGCTTACCATCATTATATTATGAAATTTTTCTATTAGTAAAATTTAAATGAAAAATCTTGTAACTTTAATAAAAATTAACGAATTTATTGTTCTCTTTTTAATTCTTATACTGTAATAATACATTTTTTTGCTTTTTCATATTAAATTTATGTTAAATTTATTGAAATTACGAGATTTTAGATAATTTAGGAAACTTTTAAATATATTTAGCAATGCATAAAATCTTAGTTTGCTTAAAATTTACTTAATAAATGCACATAAAAACTGTCATGTATTGTATATAAAATGGCAGTGAATCATAATTATGTTTTCACTTTGTATCTACTTTCCATCATTCATTTAAATCTTATCAAATACTATTTATTATCTCAAGAGTTCACATTTTACGTAAAAGATTCAGAATCAGGTACACATTTCAAACATATCATTATAATGGCACACCAATGGAGAAAAATTTAAACAGAAGCCTCTTCTATCACGGTAATAACTCGATTATTCGCATTATGTTTTGGATCAGATCCATTACATGAGTGTTTTGGTGACCTCAATCCTGAGTCTTCACGATCTTCATGTGAGTGTTCTTGGATACTTTGTTGTTGGGTGAGATACGTTCGTGCTTTGGAGATTGACATTCGTTTGTTATTGCGTTTTTCAATAATTGGCAATTCTGCATTAAGATTATTTTCAAATTCACTTAACATGAGGTAGTTTTCGACTTTATTACATGAGGTAATGCAATCACCGGCATAATCAAAGTCATCTAAAAGATTATCGGGAAGATCCATGTCGGCAATTCCCTCTTCAGAGATACAAGTTAATTCGGGTTTGTCAAGACCGAGAATTGGCTCGACAAGTTTATCATTTGTTTGTGTCACAAGAAGATCTGTACCGAGCATTAGAGCTGCTCCAGTTCCTAATAGACCTGGTTCATTTTCAGGTTCTTGTGAAAATGATAATTTACGTCGTTGTGGACACGTTTCATTCATACACAAATGTCTTGTTCCATTTGCTCTTGTGTGCTTATGTCTCGATACATTTTTTCGATGTAAATCAATAAGGAACATCATAGCACTTCCCATTAATACACATGCAAAACTAAAATAATACCCGATTTTGCCATTTCCTGTTCCATTCATGTATCCTGTTAAAGGTACACCTAAAGCTATTCCAGCTGCCTGTGAAAACTGAACAAATCCCCAAGCACGTGCAAAATTACGTGCTCTCACTTTTTCATATGTATACATTTTAAGTGAGTAATAATAGCCACCACAAAAAATGCCATAAATCCATGTAAACATAACGTATCCTTGTATGTTACCATTGACCAGGGTAAGGCCAAGTATTGAAAGACTACACATAAATTTGGCGGTTTGACACAAATACTGCCGAGCAATTCGACATTCAGTACTATTCCGAACAACAAGCATTCCAAATAGCACACATCCTAAAGTCCATGCTAGACCAAGGTATGTTTGGAGCATAATAATGTTGTCTTTGAGACCTTCTTGTGTCACTTGATGTGCGAGGTAAAATATTGGTGTATTAATTCCAAATGAGCTGAAATTGTATCATTAAATCATTAATTGAATCAAATAAAATCACATTTCAATTACCTTATTCCTGTTGCCAATAACAGAATTCTAACAGTCTTACTTTTGAGTGTACTAAAGTCAAAAAACGGTGGACGATCATCGTGCTTATTCTTATCTTTAATCTTACGTTTCTGATTTTTTAAATGCAAAATTGCACGTCTTTGTGGGTGATACAAAGATGCTGATCTATAAAATGTACCCAAAATAAATGTTATAAATACGGTACCGGTAACAGCTTGTAGACCCAACCTTGAAAAAAAAACCATAAAAGTAAAATTCCGCCAAACATTTCACTAAACTTTAACAATGCTTACCTCCATCCAATTGAATCAATGACACTTTTGATGAATGTTGACATAATTGAAATTCCAAGACCACTTCCGGACACTATAAAAATTTCGACAAATTCACGACGACGTTTAAAATACTGAGCAACCATCAATGTCGAGCAATCACGTGTCATTCCGACACCAACACCAACGACACCTCCTATGATAGTAAAACAAAATACAATTAATTTAGAAAAGAAAACAGCAAATCGAAACATTTCAAATTAACTTACCATAACTGAAAAAAAGTTGATGAAATTGTGATGCAAACGATGTAAAAAGGCATCCCAATGCAGTAACTAAACCTGTAAAAGAATCAAAATATGGGTAATTTTCCTTAATCATGTAATATCTGCGAAACTTTTTTTAGACTAACACAACTAATTAGATATTGATTTGCCGTTTCCGATGCAAATAAATGTGATTATTAAAACTATCATTATTGATTTACCTCCAATTACAGCTGTTAATCTTGTTGACTTTCGTTTACAAACACCTATTGTTATCGGGCTGATAAATAATGCAACTGCAGCTGATAATGCGCCAACCCAACCTAAAAGTAAAGAAAAAAATACATCGATTTTAAATTAAGTTGTCTGAAAGATTTTTATAATCCTTAACAATTGAATTGAAAAGTTAGGATGTTCATGATTGCACTTCGTTAGTTATTTATATCGTTTGATATTTTTGTCTTTACTGTATGATTCGTGAAAAGGGGTTTTTGGGTGATGTCTGTTTACAAAACCATGGTCAGAATTTTTGTCAATAAAAGAGATATAGATCATCCATACACATGTACAAGTTATTGCAAAGCCCTGAAATTGCATGAAATTATTGTATGCAAAACCTGTTTAACAAATTTAAATTTGAGCTCGACGTCTGAACATGCGCTCGTGTTTTATTATTCACGATTACGTTGTAAAAACTTTGTTGTTTAATGAATGTTAACAGTGTGGTGATAAATATAGAAAAAAAACAGACCATACTTGCATTGTTCATACACATTCAACATTGTCTCTGAATACAAGATAACAAAATCATCAATAATGCATAGCATTCCTCTGTTTTTTATTTGCAATTCTTTATCAATAAAATGATAGTTTTTGCTTTCGAAGTCATATTGATTTGTCCTCATTATTACAAATGTGATCTTTTATTATTATGATTCAGAGAGCAGATACTAAAAGTAAATTATTCCAAAGCAAACGAATAACTTGCATTGAATGCGAGCCTGAAAAAAAATATGTAAGGTCAAAATCCTGCCACATGGTGAAGAATTTACTGAAACTGTCGTAATTTAAGTTTAAGATTTGTAATCCAAAAATATGAGAAAGAAAGTTTGTTTTCTATCAGAAAACGAAATTCCAAGAATTTTGAATGAAAAATATTTTTCTGCACTAGTTGTTTTTACATTTTATTGATTTCAAATTATTTCTTTCTGTCTTAAAACTTCACAGCAAATAAAAATTAATTGAATTGCTATTTACGAAATTTTATTATCCGTTTAATATCAATGATGTGATATTAAAATCAATCGCACAAAAACAAAGTGTTAAGAGACGTGGAAAATTCATGAAATTGCTCAAAAGAAATAGAGGAAAATTATCTTTCTCCTAGAATTGTATCAAGGTAAAACAAAAATTGTGTGAAAAACATTTTATTGAGTGCAATGTGGTGCATAATTTATATTCAAATATTGATATTATTACATTGATTAAATATTTTATAATACTTTGATTGATATGATTCTTTATTTTTTCACCAAGTCTCTTAATATGAGGCAATTTGAATATGCGACATTAAGACACTTTGAAAAATGCTCAATTGTAAGTTGATAAAATCCACCAGCGGTGAAGCCAGTTTGCGTATCATCACAACTCATGGCAATCAATATCATCTTCCTGTCCTTAGAACTCATGGCATACCATGGAATGTTATAAAACTCATCCTTAATTTCAGACAATTTATCAAGTATCTGCTCATTTGCACTACAAATCACAAGTAATACCATTGCCATCCATGTCACACCACAACCGTACAAATATTGTTGTTGAATCACCAAAATTATCATACCAAAGATGAGTAAGCAAGTTAAGCTGGAAAGTTCAAGTAATAAGAAAACTCCAGTAAACAGTTTACTAAAACGCGATGTTATTTCATTAACTTCTCCAATCATTTGAACAACGATTTTGATCCATTCATTTAATGTCATTGAGTTATCTTCCTCAAATTGATCATTTTTCAATGATTCGAGAATCGATGATAAGGTTTGTGTATTCAAAGTTTCCTTATTTGCATCATCATCATCAGATTCAGATTCAAGATCTTCCATCATAATTTTCATTTCCAATTCATCTTTCATTTGCTTAACAGTTTCTATAATTATATCAAAGAAACACAAAATATGCATGATAATACAATAAAAAATTGCGAAAAATAGAGATCCATAAGCAGATGCATCTATGGCAACTTTAAACTGTCCAATCACGTTTATAATGTAAGCAATCCATGTGTCTTGATTTTTAAATGGTAGAATCAAAGGAACTGGTGGAGTGAATTTAGGATAAATACTTTCAGGTAAAAAACATCCAATTATTGGAAATATTCCAGTCATTATAATCGAGTAAATGTACAATGCAAACCAAATAATTTTAATGTATTTGATTGTTTTTTTCTGTCCATCTGCAAGAATTTGTTCAGCAATCCCTTGAATTGACGGTTGAAATTTAGTACGAATGTCATACAATGAATTACACCAATCAAGAAGCAAATTCACCTCAATTTTATTTTGAATAAAAATTATGGTGACAAATGTCAAAACAAAAACCAGTGAAGACGAGGACCCGCCAATAATTAGTGAAAGGAGATTAAATTTTGATAAAACAATTGTTGAAATCGAAAATGTTGCGACTGCAATAGGAAATGATGGTAATCTGCATCTTTTGATAATGTTCTTCCAATTAAATGAGAAATTTTGAAATAAAAATGCACCGGTACCTGATTCAATTTTCTGAATCAAATTCAGTATTTCAATAAAATTTGGTGGTGAATTCACCTCCATTGTTAAAATGAAACTGAATCAAAGTTGGGTAAGATATGTGACTTTAAAGTAATTGAATATCTTGAAATATTCACATGTGAAAAATAATTATGCAATTTAAATGTAATTTACATTTTCGTTTGATGTTCGCAATTTATTGAAATTTCACGCTGCACGTTAAAAAGGAGAAAGTGATCTTAAACTCAATACAAAAGTGCATTTCCATTGATCAAGTTCGATTGTGAAATTGCACAAAATTTCTATTAAATATTCTATCTTATAATTTTTCGTACGCTGGAAGATCACAGTTAAGCCCCAAAAAAACAGAAGGCCTCCTAGTTACGAGAAGAATAATAAGGGATTCCTACACGGCGCTTTTATACACGCTGGAAATGAAATTGAATGGAAATTGTCAGTTAAGTACTTTGGTTTAATAATTGATCGAAAGTTCACATTCAAAGATAACACGGAATATCTCATCAGTAAGACACAACAAGCCATTAGAGTTTTATACCCGCTTCTATGTCGCAGATCCAAATTAAATATTTAAGATAAACCCCTGATATGCAAAGTTGCGCTGAGACCTATATTCACGGTCGTTTGTCCTGTGTATGAGAACATGGCCAAAGTACACAAAAAACGATTTTAAGTTCTCCAAAACAATGGAAAGACTTAATCAAAAATTCTTGGATAGCATCGAGTTTCACCCAGATTAACATCTGATAAGCAGGTGAGACAAAATAAATAATTAATAATTTCTTTTGGGCGCTTTGGCTTTTCATTGTTCCGTAATGTATCATTTCATGTTTAACAAGTTCTTGGATGTTCAACTGCCTCCAGCTTAGCCGGAGCCCATAACCAACCAAACACCGAAGAGGACCTGGCGCTAACCTGTGATACTAGTTTTAGTTTTAAGTTTAAGTTCTTGTTCGTTAATAGTTTTCTTTCTCAGTCCCTTAGCTTAACTTAATTTAATAACTAAATTTTGAAACATAGAAATAAAACCCTTCTGGCTATGACTTGTGCAACGTTTCCTGAATTTTTTAGTTGTATGAGTGATCACTAACATAAAAAATGTTCTGATTTGCAATTATGTTAAATATGTATACTCGAAACTTTACAGAGATTTGTATTAAAATTAATAACGGCTTTTTTAAATGTTATCTTTTCTCGATACAAGAGAGGACAATAAAAGTTAAAATTAAGCAAGTTCGTTATCACAAATTACATATTTTCATTTATTCGTACAAATATTTACGTTTTTTTATGATTGTTTTTATTTTTATTTCGATTATAGTGTCATATTCTATTAATTAAACTAAATTTTTTTACTATTATGCTTATCTTTTGGCATTCTAATTACTTAATAATATTTTTGAACTGATTCAAATGTTAATGGACAATATTTTTCTGCAAGTTTAACAATCGCCGCTTCACTTGTTTTCCTAATTTTCATGGTAGCTGTAACTTTATTCCATGCATGCACACCCACCGAATTTTTAACCATTTCAAGTGCAATATTTTGATGATTTGGATGCATAAGCAATTCACGTTCATTAAAACTTATTGCATAAAATGTTTCCGGTGGATAGATTTTGAATCCTTGACATTTCTCTTTGTTAATTTGTGACATTAAATCTGTGCCACAAATTTTAACTATAGCACGTGTTAGTACCCGAACACTACTATCATCCCACTTGTGTCCATCGAAATTTCTTGCTAAATCATGCATAATAAAATCCGCAATTTCACGTCCCACAGCATCACTATTAAAATTGATTGCACCAGCACCAGCCAATATTGTATCATAATCTTTTTCCTGTTCCACAGCGAAATTTTCTCCCAATGTACTTATTGGTTTTTGTGATATCACATCAAGGTCTAAATATGTCCCGGAATATTTCCACAACAGTGTGTATCGTAACAAATCAGATCTGTGATACTTCAAATATGACGAGTATGAATTTAATCCTCGTCGAAAAAGTTCTTCAACCGGAGTGTTGAGTGTAAAATTCTTTGCGTTAATTAGTTTTAAATGGATATTTTTGAAAGATTTTAAAATTTTCCATAACATGGCATTTTCCTGAGTAGGTAAGTATCCTTTGGCTTCAACTACATATAAAAAAATATTTGTGTCAGGATTTTGTCGTGCCGCAGATTCAATTGAACACACTTGACGTGCATTTAATTCAAGTATTTTATTGCATGGCTGTGAACTTTCAATAAAAAATATGTTGTTTTGCTTCTTTGGAATTGATGGTGACTCAACAAGTGGCACATAATTTGTTACTTTTTCACATGTTTCAGTCCATGATGGAATACTTATAATCATTAAAAGTGAAAAACTACACAAAACTAAAATAATACGGATGAATTTAATCGATGTGACCATTTCCAACTGACAATTACCGAGCTATTAAACCAATGTTTTTAATAATAACAAAAATGATAGTAATTATTTTTTCGTCACAGCTCAATTTAAGCATATTAAACGGTATTGTCAGTCACAAAGACAAACTAGTACTAATAAAAACTGGTCGCTAACAATTTTTACTGAGTGTCTCATGTTTTTTTTCACTCCAATGTTTATGTATTCGATAATACTGATATTAATTATATGAGTAATAACTAATAGATAAGTTATCAATTATTTACGTTAAAAGAAAAAAAAAGTTTGTTTTGAGTATTCAAAGCGCACTGATGTTTACTCTTTCGAAGATATACTATGTTTGAACAAAAAAAAATAAAAATTAAAAATAAAATTGTACAATACAATGAGTGAAAGATAATTTACACATGTGTTAAATAAATATTGTTTTTAGAGTGTCAGTATCTCATTTACAAATTTAAAATCAAAATGTGAGACAAAAAACTCATCATCACGATAATCAGATGTGTTAATTTAATTTTGGGCTATTGACGTTGTCGAATGATTTTGACCAATATTTTCATTCGAGTCAAAACCATTAAGAATGAAGGGTCATTTTTTGGCAATTCAGGTCTTCACTGACAAACTAGACGCAATCAACTGAACTGTCCCTGGTGGCCCACTGATTTTGGGTTGAGAGTATGGACGTGATCAAGGTGTTTTGAAAATGTGTCAACTGCGAATTTTGACCCGGTCATTGCACATCCAAGCGTTTTTTCTTAATTTGAGATTGAATTTAAGCCCCACCGTCACATTAATCTCAATCAGACACATAATCGGAGACAAATATCTAATGGCTAAGTGTGAAAATGGAAAATTCAAATGTTTTTTCCCCATATCAAACACCACCAAATCAAAACATTTATGTTAACATATATGTCATAAAGGTGCGGTTTTATCCCTTTAAAGACCGGTAAAAAAAAGGATTTCGAAGAATTCTATATATCATAACATATGTTTATAAACAAACTCAAAGAGTTCAATTGAAATGAAAATTAGTGAATGAGTACAGTATACAACAAAAACAATAAATATAATAGTTGTGGGTATCAAAAAGGAATGTAAAAGTGAATTAATAAAATGGTATTTAACCCTTTAATTGAAATATGTACAAATTTTGACAATGTCAAATTTAAATCAAAGTATTTTAAATTAAAACCTTATACTTTTGTTTGAAAAACTCACTCTACGGACGCAGAAAGGTTCCACTTGAAGGGAAAAAAAATTTAATTGGTTTTTCCCACAACTTTGCCATACATCACTTTACACATTCGTGAAATTTCGTAAGCTCTCATTGGAACATTTTATTGTAAAAAACTAGAAATTATTTTCGGCACAACAAAGGGTTAATGTTCTCCGAAAACTATCACTTGACACATAAATGAAGTGATTGATTCTCAGAAATCAGTAATAACTATAATTTTTCATAGTGATAGCCAATGTACTCATAAATAAAAATTCAATGACATCATTTATTCATACGACATGTTTCTTTGAAGTGGTGCATTAATGACGTATATGACATTTATAACAAACCTGTATCAACTAATTTGACTGTATTGAATTTTGACAACATTCCCAGTAAAATAACACCACTTGACATATGCAATCCATGATTTATAATTGCCACAAGTGTACTAACAACTACAATAACAAATCCCCATCCACCCTCTGGATAGTAGTGTTGTTTAATTGTACTTTGAGTACTTGTCGCCGAAATTGATGAAATTCTACTAACAGGACCCTTATGATGATTACAATTTGGCAAATGATGTTGTTGTTGTTGATGAATATTTTGATGGGTGGTTGGTGACATTTGATCTGGAATGCCAACAATAATTGGCTCGTCATATTCAATTGAATGCACATCCGCACTTGTGGCCACACCCGAAACACCTGAATCCTCATAATTACCATAGTTAGTGCTGTCTTGTTTTTGCATTAAAAATTTCATTCCTCACAAGAAAACAAAAAATACTTTTAGCACTGTTTACATTTTTTGCATTTATTTATTACTTTATTATACGATTTTTTTTCACACTTTTATTACCCTGTGATGATCATTAAAATTTATTTATTTATTTTTATTTGTATGTAATTTTTTTTTTATTTTCATTTAATGCAGTCTATTTTTTATGTTTTTTTTTGTAGGATTTTTAAGGTTAGTAAAAAAGAAATTTATGTTCAACCAAATGTTTGTTGCTTCCATATAAGGTGAATTTATCTTGGAATTTATTAAAAAAGTAAACAACATTCATCATAATATGAAACGGGAATGGCATTTACAGGTAAATTAAACTGAAATGCTGATGATTAAATGTTATCATTTTTCAAGAAAATGTTCTTTTTAAGAAAGAATCGCAAATAGCAACTTAATCCTTTAATTTGTTAAATGACAAGGAAATTTCAATGTCTAGCTGACCAAGAGGACTGTCCTGAATAACGCAGACTGTTTTTTGTATTTGTATGAAATCAAATTATTTTTTTTATTCAATTTATGAATCAGTCAATTCAATTCGGAATCAAAAAACACATGTTTGAATTTTGCACGTCCATTTGAATATAAATATTTAAATTAAAAACGAGAAATATATTGCATCGGATTATAACGTCACATTATTTATCAACAATGTGATTTGTAAGTTCTTGACCATTTAATAATTTTTTTAGTGAAAATACATTAATCTCAATTTTTTCCAAGAATTTTATATTTTTCATTCTAGGACACATTAAAAATATGAGAAATTCTAACCACTGGGAGATTTAGAAAAGTGCATTTTGATGGGACTCGTTTCATTGAATAAAATTAAGTTTTTTTAAAGAATTTTTTAAAATGACGGTTTTTTTTTAAATTTCGGAATTTTGAATAAAAAAGTTCAAAATTTAGAAAATTTTTGAAAAAAACTTGCCATTCTAAAGATTTTGAAAAATTCGACGATTTTGAAAAAAAACCGCCAATTTGAAAAATCAGCCATTTTACCGACATTTTGGACCTTTGACCATTTCCAGGCTTTGGAGGGTAATCTCTGAGCCCTATTCTTGAGCTCAATGTGTGAGCCTTACCTTGAAGCTAATGAGTTAAAGTTCATTTAAAAAAGCTCCTCCATCCAACAAAAGCAATTATCAATTTTTAAAATTCTAAACCGTTTTTAACGGTTTTTCAGGCTTTGGAGGCTCTGGAGCCCGATCCGTGAGCCTAGTCTCAAAACTAATGAGTTATAAATAAACCTCATGAGTTCCTCTGTCTTACAGAATCTCGATCTCGCTTCGATGAACCATTCTGGAGTTATGGATAGCGATCAGTGACAGACTGACGGCGGACAAACCGTTTGTAAAAGTGCATTTTTTCTTACAAATTCACAAAAAAAAAATCGAAAAAAAGGAAAATACAAAATTTGTTTACTTTTACATAATTTATTATTATAATCCATTTAATTCATGTAGAGACATTCTTACATCAATTTTTAATATTTAATATTAACAGACGTGTGATCATAAAAATTGCGAATTAATTTTTCATTCAAGTATATTTTCGGGATTTTTCACTCATTTTTATTTTCTAGGAAAATATGAATAATTGAAATGCGTTCAAATACATTTTTCTTTTCTTTTATTTTAATTTTGATATGCTTTGTAATATTTTCATATAATTTGCGTAAAATATTTTCCCATATCCAAAAAACTTAACTGAGATAGTAAAAAAATACACAAGAAAAACTATTTTAGTAAAATTTAATATTTTGACAAGTCTGACTTTATTCTGACTTTTTATTTTGCATAAGATTACCATTTATCAGAGAAATATTTTGACTTGTAATAAAAATAAATTGATTCAAGTCAAAAATTACTTACTAAGATTAAAATAAAATAAAATGTATAAAAAAAAATCAAATTTTATAACATTCCAGAATATTGGACTAATAAAAAAATGACCATAAATGTAAAAGTTAATTGTAAACCACAAATTTATTTATTTAATTTTTTTTTTGTTTAAATTAATTTATATTTTTTTTTGGTTAATTAAAATGTGGAGCAATAAATTTCAGGCTAATAAACATAAAAAATGGTGTTAAAATAATATCCGCTAATGGAGTGAATGCTCATTTTGTATAAATTTTTAATGAATTTGAATTTCATTGAAATAAGAGAAAATGGAATCAAATTATTTGGATTTTGGTGTAATTTTTATAATCATAATTTAAGGTTTTTTTATTAATTATTTTCGCACTTTAATTAGAAATTAATTTTCGGTTTGAATCAATTATTTATGAAATGAATTGAATTTTAACGAAACGGGTTTTTGTAATTGCAACGGATGCTTAAACGTAAGGAAAATTTAAAAGAGCAATTCTGATCTAAATTCCACATACTTGTCCTCAAAAGTAAATTATCCAGTAATTAATGACCGGACACTTTTGAAAGAAAAAAATCCTCTTAGACATATTTTTTTAATATTTTGGTCACATAGATATAAAAACATGTCTCATTAAACACGTGCCGACAACTATTTAAACTGTCGTCATGAAATAATTTAATTGAAAAACTTTTTCCTATTCAGATTACACTTAAACAAAAAAAATTAGAGTTTTTCGATAAAAATTCGAAAAATTTTTATACATATCTCAATATAATGAGAAAATTAAAAAAAAAATAAATAAAATAATAATTTTCAAATTAAAAATTTCATCTTCACACCTTCTTGACTAGAAAGAAAACACTATTTGACCAGATTTAAAAATTTGTGTGTATTTTTTTTAAGCATGAGTAAAATTTTTTGTACACGATAAATCACATCAAATACAAGTTAATTCAAAATAAACATGATTTTGATGTGTGTTAAACATTTTGATAGTCAGACGTTCAAAAATCAAATTATCATGAATAATTTTTTTTACTGTGATAAATGTGAATGTGAGTGAGTGCGGAAGTATGGTGATGATATTAAATGTTCAACTACGAAGAAATGCATGAATGGAAAAATTTTAATGCGAATAAGTGATAAAATATTTGAGTTGCTGTCTGTGTGTGGTCTGTGATGTGTTTTAGAAATTGAATTAGGGAGGTTCGATGATTCAAGTGTTTTAGGATTTGAGATCATAATCGATGATTTTTTCAAGGCCGATTGATCTGAGAAAATTTTTGAGCTATTTTTAATTTCTTTTCGCTTTGATTGAATGACTTTCACTGAAACAAGGCACACGTCTGTGAATTTGAAGTGCCCTAAAAACTACCCATTTTTAAAGAGTGTCGGATTGGCCATACGTGAAATCTGGCAAATGCCAGAAAGCCCACAGTCGATCGTCTTGTAAAAGTTAAATTTAGCGTAAGTTTTAAAGAAAATCATACAGAATGCCATGGCCGTTAATAATTTTCAATCCACACCACTTTTTATCCAGCCACTCTGTAAGTGAAAAGCTGAGGATTCAAGTTTTAGCTTTCATGATTTTCGTAAATAACCAGAATTTTTCGAACACTGAGTTTAGTCAAATTGGAATGCAATTTCCTTAAAATACTCAAAAATTCCTTCTGTTTAATAAATTTTCAGGGTTAATCAGGAAATTTTCCATGACTATGAATTTTCCTCAAAAAACAAATTCATTGTCTCCCTAATGATCTGTACAAAAGAGATGGGTTACAAAAATCTACTAAATAGCAGTGCATACAAAACATTATTCTTTTTTACAATAATAATGATAATGATAGAGTGTTAATTTTATCACAGAACGTGAGGGAAATCACTGAATATGATTGAACATGAAAGTATTTTTTTTTTCTCTCTGCAGTTTCTTTTTGTCTTCACTTCAAATTTCACTCATAGAAGCAACAACATTTAGCCTCGCATTACTCTTTAACATACTTTTAATTTAATTAAGGTTAAGAAGGGAAAAAAAGAAGGGAAATCTCTTTTAAACATGACATGAGAAAGTTCCTTTTTCCTTCATTTCATTTCATTTCATTTTATGTTCATGCCATTTCTAAGTTGATTATTGGATAAAAGATAATTAAATGAAATTGATCTTTTCTCTTCTTCTTCTTCCTTTTTTATTTAAAAAAAAATCTCATATAAATTGATATGATAAAATGCTTTTCAATTAAATTGATATTTTAATGCATTTTCCACAGATAACATTTTTCCTTCATTTTATTTAACGTTTATCTCCGGTTTTAAATTACTTCAATCAATATTAGTATTTTTATATCTTTTCACTTAATATTATCTTATTTTATTGCATTATTTTAATACTGATGCTTAAAATACATTTTTGCTGACACACAATTTAATTTAATTCAATTAATATTATTACTCTTGTATTGTCTGTAATGTCTGTCATTTTATATTAAGATAATATCAAAAAATTAAAACAATAAATAAATGATTATCTTCTTAAAAGAGATAAAAATAAAAAGTTTTTTTATAGTTTATTTATTCGAAATATTTTTTTTGAATTTTTTTGAAAATAAATTTTTATTATTTTTATTTTGATGCATGACAATTATTTTGCACAACATCCGATTTGGCAAACGTTCGAACAGAAACTGAAATTATTATCACAAAAATAACATTTCAAACTGCTACCTCTTGGCTGTATGTTTAAATATCTTATTATGTAGTGTAACAGATTTCATGTATTCACTAGAGTGTGTGGTGCATCAACAATACACAAATTCTACTATCAAGAGTGAATGTAAACCGAATTATATGAATCTGTATAGAAAGTAAATGAGCAAAACCAAATTTCGAGTGAGATCAGTTGAAAAGTGTGTGGAATGGAAAATTGTTACGCTCATTGCTTTTCCTCTTACATTGACACATGTTTGGTGTGTGTGTTGTTGAGAGAGTATGTAAAGCGGATATCAAAGTTACATGTTTTTAAGGATCAGTAGTTAGAACAGTAAATTATAATCTTACCATGTGATACAATGAATCATATTTAAATTTTGAATTAAGCATTTAAATTAAGATTTGCAGAAATGCAAAATTTTTTCAAATTTAAAATACTGCAATGTCGGTTGAAATTCAAGGTTACTAGTTAACTAAAGCTGTAAATGTGAAATTTATCTTTACATAAAGCACAAAGCTTGAAAATTGAGAAAATTGAATCTTAAAGAAAAGTTTGATTCAAAACGAAGTCGTTTTATAAGAACTCGTCGAAAACGCAATAAAAACTGTGGTAAAATTTTCAAATTTATTAAAAAAAATTTTCGAAAATTTTCCGCTATTTTGAAAATTTTACAATTTTGAAATTTTTTGAAACATTCTGCGATTTGAAAAATTCAAAAAAATATAAATCAAAAAATTTCTGAAAAATCTGACATTTATGGAAAAATTGGGATTTTTTAAGCTTCTAACCGTTTTCAGACTTCAGAGGCTCTGAAAACCTGAGCCTAATCTCAAAGTTAATTAAAGCAATTTTTCAATCAAAATTTTTAACCTGTTTTTAACGGTTTCCGGGCTCTGGCACCTAATCCTTTATAATTTTGAAATAGTTAAGTATAATAATCGGCAATTTAAAAACTTTTCTAAAATGCTCAGAATTTCAAAAACTAGAAATTGGAACGGTCGCTGTATTTTTTAAATTACGAAAACTGGACATTTTTAGAAAATTAGGGCCTCTGACTGTTTTCAGACTCCAAAGGCTCTGAAACCCTGAGCCCAAAGTCAAAGTTCATTTTATTAAGCTCTAAAAGCAAATTAGCAATTTTTAAAAAATTTTAACCGTTTTTTAACGGATTCCAGGCTTTGGAGGCTCTGGCGCCCAATCCGTAATAATTTTGAAATAGTTGAATATTCGGCAATTTCAAAACTTTTCAAATGTTCAAAATTTCAAAAACGAGAAATCGGAATAGTCACTGTATTTTCAAAATTATGAAGATAGAAAGTTTTTAAAAAATTTAAAATTACTTTTTATATTTTTCATATTTGAAATTTTCACAATTTTTACTGTTTTTCAAATTTTTAACCTTTAAAGGCTCGGAATCTTCTAAGGTTCTTAAATATTCACCTTGGATCATTGGCAAAAATGGAAGGCTTTGAATTTTTCATACACCTCAAAAAACTTTCAGTATTGGTCTTGTTTAATCCTCATTTAAGTTGAAATCGAATACCAACAATAGCCATAATTGAAAAAGTAGCATTGCCTACTCAATAAATCATTTGATTGGATACAGTTTTCATTAAATCCAAGAATTCCAAATTAAACGATACTTATCTCATTTTTATTGATCATCCTTCACTTCAACAACAAAAAAGATGGTATAAAATAAAATATTAAACAGACACAACACTTTCTTTTACTTTCATTTCAGTTGCAAAAAAATGAAAAGCAATTTTCTGATTGTTATGTGATATTTCTTCTTTTCAACATTTTGAAGGTCTAGACACTAAACTAACCTTACACTTGAACTGAAAATGAATAATTTTACAAATAATAAATAATTGTATGAAAAAAAATTACATCTAACACAGCTTTGATTCACATAACACACATTCATAGAAAAGGACAAAGACGTAACACGTGCGTGCTGGATCTCACAATAAATCATCAATAAATGAATGGAATAAAAGACGAATTGATTGATGGACCAAACGTTTTGAGAATTGATAAATTAAATTTCATCTTAAACGATGTATTACTTGTCATGTTTATTATGTCATTGATTTGGAACAAGACACACTTTGTACGTAAGACATGGAGGCGACATTCATTAATGAGTACCAAATTCATTTTTATCACAAATTAGGAAGTTGATACTAATAATAATAAAAAATAACTAAAAATAAAATTTTCCATTGCAATTTGAACTCATTTGACTGTTGTTTGACGCATTTAACACACTCATTATAAATATTTAGATTCAAATAAAAATATAATAGTTAATAATATTGTTGATAATTTGAATGGCCATCAAATGATCGATATAAAAGATCAATAAAAAATTTGGTAAACTTTAGTATTTCGTCACAAGAATGCGTGAATAGACCGATTTTAACTGGATTTAAGCTGATTTTTTTCTTCATTTTTGTACTGAATATACATTGAGAAAGTAAACTAATAAAAATGAGATCAACGGTTACAATTAATGAAGGAACCACGTGTGATAATATCGCTAAAATATGCCGAAATATTTGTTATGTCGTTGCCATTTTATTCATATTTGATGACATTTTCGAGGTTTACCTGACAAAAACAAATTATTTTTTACACGAATCATGTAAGGAAATTTAAAATTGACTATTAATTGTAATTTTGTAAGAATTAAAAATAAATTTCAGATGACTTCATCGATAAAGAACTTCCATTTTTAGTGATTACTCGTACTTTCACTCTCTGTAGCTCATTGGCCTTATTTTATGGCTTAATTCACAAGAACCAATTTTTCATTTCCTTATTTCTATGGACGACATTGGAAATGCATGCATTGTTTTTGATCCTATTCTGTTACAAGTCTTCACAGCATTATCTTAATTCAACTCAAAGATACATTACCTGGGCAATTTTATGTAAGACAAAATTTTATTTTCCAGAACTTTGAGAGTTTTAATATAATAAATTTATTTTTCAGTTGGAAAAGGCTGTCTATGGCAAGTGGTGAATATGTATCACAATTACTTGAAGAAAGGAGAATTGATATGACAAAATTTATATCAACGCAATTCATTGGCTTTGAACTGTAATGATTTAAGACTAAATATTGCTGTATGTTGTAAAATTCAAATAAAACTTAAAAAAATAATGAATTTGATTAATGAAATTGAGTAAATTACTTAGATTTATACGTTTCTAGGAAAATGACTCATTTTAAATGATAATTTTCTCTTATCTTAACGTTTATTAAATGTGTTTATCTAAAAATAAATTATAAATTCAATGGAATCATTTAGTAGGGCTTTTTATCACAAAAAATATGATTCACATTACATACTCGGAGAGAAAATAAAATTATTAGGAAATAAAAGTTAGTCATAGCTTAGTGATGAACGTATCGTATAACATGCCATCTCGTAGGTCTCGATTAAGATCCTTGTAACTGCAAACATTATTTCAACTCAAATGTGTATTTTTCAAGTCCAATAGTTGTCCTGGCTTGAAAAAAATGCGGCTACTTCGAATGGTCCAATGATGGCTGTGATGTGTCACTACCGACGCTGTTGAAAGTTTGACAATCTCTATTTACGTACAAAATAAGATGTCAAAGTTTATCTGCTTACCCAGTAAAGCCATGTTTCAATCATCATCTTAGACTCGAATCCTTTCAAGCTGTTTTTAAGGATGTTTAGAAACCTTCACAAATACATCAACACTAGAGTAACACTCAAATCTAGTTCTCCAGTTGCCTCCTTTACAGTAAGTGGTGATAAACTCCAAGATCTTCCACAAATTTACTTTAATTTTTCTATTTGCCTCATTTTGACTTTCATTTCCGTTTATCAGCATTTGTTCAATACAAACCTACAGAATTAACTTTGTTTTTCAATATCTAGGTCAGTAAACAATGATAAGTGAAAATAGAATCTAAAATACCGGAAAATTTACTGTCTGTCCGGGAAAAATAATATCAACAATAAAATTCCATGTGCTTACACGTGAATTCTCATTTAATTCATTGGAATGTTTTCTTTTTGGTAAACATCGAGTGATATATGACGTTTATATATAAACATTGAATTATTATTATAATATTTGAAATAAGAGAAAAGTTAACAACTACCTAAAAATAACACTGTGAGTTGAAAACGCCTTGCAATACAAATTGATTCGGTCCGCAGACAGAGATCTTTGATTGACGCTTACAAAATGTTTGATTAATGCAATTTTTAATGGATTTCATGTTCATTTGGATCAAAATTTCGAATATTACAGGTACTCTTTTAGTCTATGCAAATAATGCAGGATGTATTGCGGAACGTTTTCAACTTACAGTGTAACAAATGGAAATTCTCATCTAAATAGTACGAAAATTAATGATGAAATAAATAACATTTTAGTAAATATTGTTTGTTTTTATTTTGTATGTTTTCCGACACACAAAAATTGGATACTGATAATTTTCAATGTAAATAGCGAAAAATTATTTTCTGAATTTGGAGCATAGGTCATGCTGAATGAATCTCTTTAGGAATCAATATTGCTGAAGAGTCTTGATCCAATTCAACCAACCGTTTCCATATTAGTGTTAAATATGACATTTTTTTAATTTTATTGCTCAAACGAGCTCCAATTCAATGCTTTAAGAAAATCCATTGAAATGTTGCCTTTGACACTGAAATCCATGTGTTACACCATAAATAAACCTCATTTTCAAACCACGTGTTAAATTCATTGTTGATACAAAGTAAAAATCTCACTATTTCTTGATTTATTGAATTGCACTGTGAAAATAAAAAGTAATTTGTTTAAATCTACCAAGATTTTCCATTGAATATATAAAATTTACTTTTACATTGAAATAAAACACCATTTGTCATTTATTATTATGTACTATGGTTGTCCTTGCAATTTTATCACATTATTTATTGGTAAAATGCTTTTTATTCTCTTCAATTTACTTTTATTTTCATACAAAAATTTCAATAAAGTCATTTAATGCTGTTTACAATATGTTGCAAAATAGTATCAATTTAAAATGCACCTTATTTACTTTATGTTGTGCAAAGAACTTATCACATGTGGGTTTATTTGATATTTTTTTTTCTTTGTGTTTAAATTAAATTTCCAATTTAAAAAAAAACGTTTTATTATCATCGTGCACTAAAATGTTGTTTAGTGACGCAAATTTCAAATTCACACGCTTGTCATGCGATGCCGAATTTTTAACAGGACAGTGTCAAATTTAGTACGGCTAATTTTAGATTTTTTACCGGTTGTCATATGTATCAAGAGTTGCGAATATCAATGTCGTGGTCGATGTTACGCATTTCGATTGTTTTTTTATAATTAATGTAAATAGATCTGTTAATTTACAACAAATTTGAAGAAGAAGTTTAATCATCTGCCCTTATTTGAATAAAATTCGTACATGGAACGACTTTTTTTTTAATATTATGACCTATTTTAGGATTATTGAAAAGCTTTTTTCCAGGTACCACATCAAACTAAAATGATTTTATCTTTCAAAATATGTAAATTTTCTCATGATTAAAGTTATTGCCAAGCACATGAAAATTTTTCGCACATAAGGGCAGCATCCATACTATAAAATGATTGAAACCATTTCAAATTAAATCAGTGATATCAAACAAAGCACTCCAAGCAACACCTTAGAAATAACCGTCAAATTCAAATAAAATCAATAGTGATAAAAACACCATGGAACTGAAATCAGACGAATCACGAAGCAAAATTGCAGTTTTATTCAGATGCTTAACAATTTTAATTGGAATCCTTTACATCGCAGATGAATTAGTTCAAATTTATTTAGTTAAAACGAATTTTTGGTGTCATGATCGTAAGTTTCATCATTTCCTTTAGTATCCAAGTTCCTTAACAAAACATTTTTTTTTTTTAGCTCTATTTCTTGAAAATCACGAAGGACCAATCCTCACTTTCACCTGTCTTTTAAGATTGTGTTGCTCAATTTTCCTTGTTTATGGTGCCATTCGTAAAACGTCCGGATATTTATCGTTTTGGATGATTTTTGCAGTATTCTCGTATTGTGCTTATATGCTGACATTTGGAACAATGTTGGGCTTGGGTATGATCACAGACACGGAAAAATATTTCGTCCTCGGAATTATTGGTAAATATATATTAAAATTTAACTCAGTACAGTGAAGTCTCTATAGAATTATCATGTACAGCCGATACTATATGGAGATTTGGCTGTACTGTCAATTTTGATTCTAATTTTTATCTTTTTTAAATGTTAACAGGCTTCAAACTCTCTGTAATACAATTCGTTTATTATTATTATCATTATTTGCTGAGAGGAACTTTCGTTTGAAGATATAATGTTAAATTTCACTTTTATGTACAAAATTTCTGTTAATTTTAATGTTTAAATTATAAGTTAAATTGTATTTATTTGTATAGAGACTGAAAAAATAATAAACTATGAACTTGTTAAGATGATTTAACTTATTTTCATGTGAAACCAGAGCGATATGGCAAATCTTGAACTAGATGAAACAACTATGATTAGTTCCTTAAAACAACAATTTCTTCTGATGGCGCTGCGATCGCTTACGTATATTTGTATGGAGTGTGTCTATTTATATGAAAAACTGATTGGAGCTCCTTCATTACAAAAAAATGAGACCCGTATTTCACTGTTTTTTCATTTCAACTTAGCTTTCGTGAAAAATTTCAAAAAAAAAATGTGGCGTCCTCTATGTCATTTTCCTTTCCCTTATAATTTAATGCAATTCTACACATTGCGATTAACATTCAACGATCAATAACCATTTGCGTAAACATTTTACAGAAAAAGATAAATAAACACATACATTTTAATTGAAATTTTCCAAAGATATTCAAATCGATATTTAATGAACTCAATTCGATCATCAATGCATCAGCTTTCATGGAAACTAAAATAAATATTACAATTAATATAATAATAATAATCACTACAAAGCAATTAACAGATTGCCCGAAAACGAAATTATGTTATACAAATATTCTAAAAACTACAATAACATAACGCACAATATAGCTCAGGTCTTGTACAAAACAACAAAAGTTGACAAGAAAATAATAAATTGAATAAACAAACGTCTTTATTTTCATGTTCTTTAAGTGAAGTAATGATGATGATAATGATGATTATGTTCCTATTGAAACAAACAGACATTGACCTCATTGTGTCTAATTGAATTTTTTTTTTTGTTCTTTTTCATTTTTATCGAAATCAAAGAACACTTCAGTGTTCTGTTTCAAGCAGGGGAAAAAATCCGGATATTTTACCTGCCATCTGTGTGTTTAGATAAGCTTGCATTGTAATGACAACACGAACGCAATTTCCTTTTTTTCTCATAAAATTCAATTTTCTTTGATGCAAAATGTTACCTTTAGATTCAGTTTCATACAACAAACGATAATGTTTGTATATTTTTTTTTGAAACAACAATTGTGTGGGTGTTATCTTTCAACTCAACTTAACATCCCACGGAAGAGGTTATTGCCACTATAAAAAATGATAAAGGAAAATTTCAACAACAGGTCTTTATTATTTTATGAAGGAAATTCGATAACGTGACCTTCGATACATTTTTCTTGTTCTTACTGATAGATGTCGATCAAATATAACTGACACACTAACAAGTAACTGTCAATAATATGTAAATTCACTTGAAATTCAATCAAAAAAAGGGAAAACACTTCATAAATTATGATAAATAAAAAAATAAAAGAAACACAAAACGTATTATTATGAAAATAACACACACAGAGATACAAAAGATGATTTTCATTGAAATTGAATCGAATATTGATAAATTATATGGTGTCACGTGCAATAAGTCAGGCATACATTGATGGGTTGTAATTTTTTGTTGACTTTCTTCAAAGAACACAAACATGAATGAAAGTAAAATATGACATATTACACTGTTTTGTTTGAAGAGAAGCCTCTCATAAAATTTATTATATGAAAAAATAGATAAAGAAATAGCCAACGATATCTTAACGCCACACTGTGGTTAATAGTTTAAGTGTCTGTCTATAAATGTGAAGAAGTTTTTGTTTTAATTTTTTTTCAATGTGAATCGTAAAGTAAAAAAAGATATAATAAAAATTTTTAAATTGAAACTGTATAAAGGCTAATTTTAGTACTTGCTCGTTAAAAATAGTTCACTACTGCTTAAAAAGAGCTTATTGTTGGCACTCTTTCTTGTTGCGAACCTTGTTGAAATTTTCTATGATTTGAAAACGCTTCTTCGAATTTTAAGGCGTTACCTTTTTTGTTAATTTCTCTTTTTTTCGATCTTTAGCTTGATTTACTTTTTCGACCATTTTTTGATTAACATTCAATATTAGGAATTTCGAAATGGCAATTTTTCTACTCATATTGCGTATTGAATGATTCGCGTTCAATTATTATGTTAAGTTTAGTTTATTTTCTGTCTGTAAGACAGCATCAATATAAATAATTGGAGGAAAAAGCCTCAAGAGACTGAAAAAACCTCATCTTTTCGCAGACTTAAAGCTAATACAATAAATACTTAAAACTAAAACAAAATATTCAGTCTAATTCCACCATTTCAATCCTACGCATGTCGACAAATTCTTGTCTCTTGGTCTTAATTGTCTTGTTCGTCATTCCTATGTTCTTTAGAGCGTTGTATGTCACCTTCATTCTTGTCATTGGTTCAGATTGTCTTCGATGAGATCACAAAGTTCTGGGATCTTCAACGAATTGTCAAGAAATTTCAGAATTAATGCATGTTAAAATTGTCATAACGATGTGAATCGAAAAAGCTTTCTAGATACATCGATTTTCTAGCGATTTCAATGATTTTTACGCAAAAACAGTGAAAAATGAATAAAAATAGAAACACAAAGGAAAAAGTGAAATTAACAAAGGCAACGCCTTGAAATTAATAAAAGTTTTTAGTTCATTGGAAATTTCAACTCGGTTTTTTTACAATACTGTTTCAAGAAGTTTTCAAGTAACAGTGTTAATTTCAGTAATTGATTTGATGAAATAGTTTTATGATCTTTTCCCATCTCAATTTATTCTTAATTGAATTAAAGTATCATCGTAATTCACCAAAATTTACTTTTATCATTTACAAAGGTAAAAAAATATTTTTGTAACACAAAAAAAAGAATACGTGAAATGTCAAAATATAAATAAAATAAGTGAGTGAAGACACTTGCCAATGGCAAGTTTTTAACATTCCTGCATTATGTTTTTATCACGCGCCTTCTTTTTTTTCCTCTTTATTGCTTTATCTTAACAAAAACAACAACAAAAAACACACAAAAGATGCAGATAAAAAAAATAATAATAATTGTTGTGATGCTACCACCTGTGGATTGTTAATCTGTCCAAAAAGAAATTATAATAATTGTCTGACACTTGTTATTATCATCATTTATTGTAGTATTTATTTTTAATTTTTCTTTTACACAGTAAATACTTTTACTGTGTAATTTCACAGACAAATTACATTTAAATTCAATAAATTTACATTATAAATTACATACTTTAATTTTACGCTAAATTAATAATAATAATAAATTTTTTGACTTTACATGACTTTTGTTTCTTCCTTTTTTAGCATGATTTTTTATTTGTGTACTGATTGAACAATTTCTTTTTATTTTATTTCATTTTAACAAAGTCAAATGCAATCATTTAAGAGATTTTTTTTCTCTTTCGTGTTTTTTTTTTAGTTTTTAGTTGAAAAGTTGATAAATTAAAAGTAAAATAATGAAATTTTGCATTTATCGTTTTTTTTTAAATATTTCCATGTAACTGATTATTGGCGCGCCAGTCATATGCAAAGAAAAAATAATATTTATGATGTCATTAATCGTTTTTAATGTTTCAGTGAAACAAATTGGATTGGACATAAAGTTGAAATGAGATTTGTCTTCAATTGAAGCATGTAAGCATTTTAAATTATTATCATTATTTGACTTTAACCCAATAATTTACTAAAATGAAATGGAATATGCAGGTTGGTTCAAAATGCATGCTTTGAAATTTAAGAAATTTTAACACTGAGAATCGTTTTTTCCTTAATTTACATTAATTATCAAAAAAGGGTTTCAAGTTAAAGAATTCGAAGGATCACGCGACTCAGGGTTTGCTTTCCCAACGATTTTGTGTCGTCTTGATTTTCAGAGTTGTTCAGAAAATAAAATCCGGTGGTTTTAAATGGGTTAAAACTAGAAATAAATGATAAAAAAACTCTTTCTTTAAATAAATTGAATTTTTTTCAAAATTCACCAATCCACATAAGGTTTTTTTTTATTTTATATCATTGAACTTTAAGTAATAGATTAAGAATATGTTCAAAAAAAACTTTTTTTTTCTATTTAACTGATTTAGTTGCTCAATACTCGTGGATAACCATTAAAATTGTTAAGAACAGCAAAAAAGCGCCACAGAGCAAAATTTATTGTACTAGATCAGTATGTGATTATAAAATTGATGAGTCATGATCTTTTTTGTACTGCTAAAAAAGTTAGTCAGATTATTTGTTTTTTTTTTGCTTTATCTCACTCAAACAAACAAAAAATAATCTAAGAGATGATTAAAAAATTTCATAGTCATACATTAAAATGTTTTTTTTTCAAACTTCATTTTCACTGTTAGTTGAAAACGCCCCGCAAGCCACGAGAGTGCCCATTATAGTCGACTTTTTTCACAATTAGGCCGAAATGCGTTAAAAATTTCGTTCATTCAATATCCTGTAAGCGTCAATCAAAGATCTTAGTCTAAGGACCAAATCAATTTGCGAGGCGTTTTCAAATTACAGTGGAATTTTTTTATCTCACAACATCACATAACCTTTAACCACATTTGAGTTACTTATGCTTTACTTTTCCATAACCTTCCTTTTCAGCTTTCAAATTAATTTTTCCACCTCAATAGAAAACTTTTTATATGCAAATTAACTTTTAAATTGCATTCAAAGCAACAACATCTGTTGATATTAATAAATTTTATGCTGCAATATGGTTGCTTTTATTCACATAATTGCATAGAATTAACTTGCATTCAAATGTTTTTATCTTCACTTCAAGTAAAATTTATGATATGAAATTCATAAATAAAATTTATGTTGCAACATTTCATATTATTTATTTACAATCATTAATATTAATTATATTACACAAAGATAAAGAAAAAAAATTAAGTTTACCTGCATTTACATGAGTTTCTTTATATTGACGCATAATTCCATACATAAAAATCCCGCAAGATAGTTGCAAGCCATGAGTTATTATTTGTATGAAAAGAGCAACAACTGAAATTATCCACCCCCAACCACCTTCCGGATAATAATGTTGACGTAACGTTAGAAGTTGACGCAAATCTGCTGCCAATCCATTTCCAAAAGGAATGTCAGGATGTTGCAAGCAATTACCAGGATTATGATATTGCTGATACTGATATTCATCGTAATACGCCATTTGATCGATTCCATTGCAGGAACCACCTCCACTGTAACCCACACCGGAATCTTGTCGCGAGTCCAAGTGTGGAAGCGAAAGAGAACGACGAAGTGATATTACAGACATTTTACTCAAAATTCTCTTTCTTTGAAATTTATGATTTGAATTTTATTTTTTCTTACATTGTTTTTTGCTTTCTTTGTATTTCACAATTTAACTGACTTGTAATGATGCGATACAAAATTTTGTTCAAACATTACCTTATGGAAGCGTAATTCATTAAAAAAAATTAACATTATAAGGTAAATCACGAAATGCGGATATTTTCCATAAATTTTTATCTGATCTAATTTCACACGTTTTCCAATTCAAACTACATCGAGCACTTCACCACTTGTTGAAGGAAACTGCTGTATCATGTGTTAAAATGTAAATAAAGTAATTAAAACTGACTTAGCAATTTAAATGATATTAAGTTCCATTTAAACTGACCAGTACACAACATTTAACATAATCGTAGTCACGAGTAATGCCAAGTGTGTAATTCTTTTTTTTTTTGTATATTGACATAAAATGAAGTCTTTAAAATTCTTGCAGTTTCATGTTTCAACACACAAAACATACTTTATTACACATTTTATCTCACACTTTATAACACTGCATGTTGTTTTATTTTATTTTTTTCATTTTAATATAAAATATGTTTGTTGGTTGTCGTCTGCCTGATGCCTTGTTACTGCATGATATGACCATTTGCTATTCCTTTATTTTCATTTCATATGTGAGAATCATTGTTTTGTTTTTGCATATCAAAGTGAGATAAAATGGAACAAAAACAGAAATATACACGCGCTCTAAATTCTTGAATATATGAATATAATTTACGTTAAATGGCAAATAAACAGCCTTCAATGAAATGATATGGCTTGTAAATGAGTACTCATTAGATGATGATATGAATGCACATGCATTTTAATGTTAAAATGATATGTTTGCATAGATATTTCAACATGCAATGATGATGACAAGTTTTGAAAGAAATGTACAAAAAGGGATTTGAAATTAGCATAAATGAGACGACTAACGGGGGTTATAAAAGTATTTAGAGGCAAAGTTTAACATTTAACGTGAGTAATTTCTGAAAAACTCTCAATAACTTATTCAATTGCAATTACATTTTATTACTCCACTCTAAGCTGAAATATTTCTCTAGTTTTGTTAAATTGTAAATGTTTTTTTTTCTTCTTAATCTCCAATGCAAATTCAATGGCAGTTTAACGTATTTGTTACATTTGAAATTCTGCAATATGGTTGTCAGTCATCGTAATAGCTTAGATAACAGACAAAAACACTCTTTTCAACGGCAATAAAAATGTGATTTGAAATGCAACATTTCATAATTATGAGTTTGCTTAAAGTGAAGAATGAACAGTAAGACCAAAGGCGTCGATGACTGTTCAGATAAAGAGAGTTTCACAAAACGCAGATATTCACGTCAGAGTTTTCTTTGAAAACTCACCAGATGGCGCTGAGGATCGATTTTGCACTTTAAGCGGGTTTTTTGAAATCCCGACCGTTTTAGTAAGGTTCAAGAGAGCCTGAAACACATTTCCTGATACTGCCAAGGTCATTCATATTCTCTTTGAAAACCCATCAGATGGCGCTGAGGATCGATTTTGTGCTTTAAGCGGAGTTTTTGAAACCCCGAGCGTTTTAGTGACGTTTAAGAGAGTCTGAAACACGCTTCCTGATACTGCCAAGGTCATTCATATTCTCTTTGAAAACTTATCAGATGGCGCTGAGGATCGATTTAACGCTTTAAGCGGAGTTCTTGAAACCCCGAGCGTTTTAGTGACGTTTACGAGAGTCTGAAACACGCTTCCTGATACTGCCAAGGTCATTTATATTCTCTTTGAAAACCCATCAAATAACGCTGAGGATTGATTTTGCGTTTTAAGCGGAGTTTTTGAAACCCCGACCGTTTTAGTGACGTTTAAGAGAGTCTGAAACACGCTTCCTGATACTGCCAAGGTCATTCATATTCTCTTTGAAAACCCATCAAATGGCGCTGAGGATCGATTTTACGCTTCAAGCGGAGTTCTTGAAACCCCGAGCGTTTCGGCGAGGATCAAGAGAGCCAGAAAAACACTTCTGATATTGCCAAGGTCATTAATATTTTTTGAAAACGCACCAGATGGCGATGAGGATCGATTTTATGCTTTAAGTGAAGTTTTTGAAACCCCGAGCGTTTCGGGGAGGCTCAAGAGAGCCTGAAAAACATTTCCTGATACTGGCAAGGTCATTCATAACTTCAACCAACAGAAAAAAATAAAATCACATTTTGGCACTTTCTTATCACACTTTGGCACTTTCTCATCAGATTTCGACCCACTGTGAATCGCATTTCAAAACATCCTTCATGAGAATGAAATTTTATCTTTTAACGACATTGCTACTTTATAATTTGACCTAAAATCCCTCAACTGCACAGAAAATGCACCAGAACAACTTTCATGATAAAATAAATAACAACTCCAGTTAAAAAAAAACTGTATCGTAGTCTTATTCTAAAGAAACACAAAAAAAACCCACATTAACACAATTACCATTAAATAAATTACTACTCTCATTTAAATTAATGCAATAACAACACAATTTATACACTTCCATTACGATGCGATGCCACAAAAATGCAATAAAATCAGGGAATACTTTTTGGCAATCCACAAATACTTTTACATGTAAAAAAAAAGAATGTATAATGTGCAATAAAATATCTTAATTTAACCGTATTTTATTACTCCTTGCATATTTTTGTTGTTGTATTTTGAATATTCGATGCATTTTTAGGTAGTTAATGATATGAAAAAATGTACGAATAACATAATTTAAGTCAAAAATATGTGTTTTTTTTCAATTTAATGTGTTTCATATTATTAAGATGGAAGTGTGGGGTCTCAATAAATAAAGAAACAGGTCTTAAATGGTATGTAAGAGGAATCTGTGGGACGGTATAGAACGAAATTGATAATTAATTGGTGAGATACATAAAAATATGAGATCAGAAGCTCACTTTATATCAAATTACTCCTTTTTTTTAGTTTCAAAGATGCCTTTAATGAAGATGATTTAATTTGAAAGTAAATTTTTTATTTCATTTAAAGAGACTTTGTATTAATCAGCCGACAAACATGAAAACAGTAGAGATATCAATAAGAAAACAGGAAAAAGCAAATAATTTATTATCATCTTATTACATTGTTGTTCCTTGTCTGGATTTTATCACATGTAATTAGTGAGATCTTTGTACGTGAAATATATTTTCATTACAAGGATTTTTTTTATATGTGAATCTAGTGAAGCTGAATCTGCTTTAACTTGATGATCCAGATTACCTTAAATTAATCGCTTCTGAGTCAGAATTTAATTTAAGGTACTTTGGGTCAAAATCGACATAGCCCTAAACTTTGCGAGCCCTAATATTACAAACACAACTTTAAGTCGATAATGATCTAAATTTTTTTTTTTAAATGATGTCAGCGATAAGAAAACCATACATGAATTTATACAAAAATACTTAAAATCGTCATTAAATTTAGCTTAGATGTGTTAATAAGTCACATACATATTTGCTTTACATTACATTTTTAAAAACTAATACAATACTAAAATTTATGAATATAGCACGAAATATTGTTTATTTACTTAAAATTTTATGAGTTAAGGGCCTATTGATGTATTTTACTTTTTTCTATTGAATCAGTTATCGTATTTCCGTATCTTGAAATACATCGATCTCAATTTTAATAACCGAGTACTAACACAATAGTTTTTATTGAAAATATACCTTTACATTGTATATTGTTTTGTGTTATCTTATCAAAATAAACTTTATATACATTTATATTAGTGCATAAATGCTTATGTGACAAAAAATTATAACAGTTCAGTCTTAGTCACCAGAATGTACAGTAAGATAAATATCAGAAGCAATAAAATACATTTTTGTAGTGAAAAAAAAGTAAAAGTGAAATAATTTACTGAACAAAATGAAGTACTTAACATTATTAATTACAATAATCAACTATTTCTCTGTCACATCATTTGAGTTAGTTGAAACTCCAGTACCAATTCCCTGCACATACACAAATAATCATGTTGTTTTATCGTGTAATTGTAATTTTGCCCAACAAATAATGGAAATGCCACCACATAATGGCAGTATTCATTACATACAGATCAGCAATTGTGATACTCTCATTCTACGACCCTCAATTTTCAGTCAGATAAGTGACTTACAGTGGATTAAATTGTATAACATACACAATCTTGAAATAGGTGAAAAGTCATTTCAGTTCAGAAATGATCCAGTTGAATTAAGATTTGAGAATGTGCTAATACAATCAGTGCCTAGTTATGCTTTCATAGGTAAAATCGATGATTTGCATTTTATCAACTGTACAATTAATGAGTTTCAGGAGTTCAGTGTTTCTGGAATAGGAACGCGAATGAATCAATTAGTCATAAAGGAGTCAAATATGAAAGTCATAAAACCTCAAGCTTTTAAAAAATTTGCTGTGGAAAGTTTTTTGATCGAAAATACAAACTTTCTAGCTGATCTACCATCAAAAGCATTTTATCAACTTGAAATAACAGATACCTTCACAATTCAACACAGTGTCTTCCAAAGTTTGTATCCAAACAGTATTTATGTGACCAAAACTGCTAAAATGCGAATATGGTTCAATTCATTCCACATTATCGAGCCCGAAGCTTTTAACATTACAGTTAAGACCAGTTTTGAAATAGAACACAACAATTTAACGGCCTTACACAATTTGGCCTTGACAAACATACATGCTGATAATGTTCTAACTGTATGGGAAAAAATTCATCAACCTCGCTTTATCTTTCGAAATAATTCATTTGATAACATTGATTCTGATTTTTCAATCCACCCATCGAGTAATTTTAATAGTAAAATAAGTGAAATTCACGTTATTCAGCCAAAAACCTGTGATTTTGTATTAAATGCAGCTAATAATGATTTCATTAAAAATGTATCACATGAAATATTTATAAGAACAAATTCTGACCCCAAAACACCCATAGCTTTAAGTCAATATGAGGAAGAGCATTGTAAGGAGAATTCATTTATTGTCTATGGCATTATTGGAATTGTGTTTCTTTCAACAGCACTTGTTATAATTGTGATTTGTGTCATCATTTATTTTCATCGAGAAAGACAGAAAATTATTCAAGCAAGAATGGTGTCACCAGAACCGAGGACTTATCGTGAAACACACATTGTTATGCAAGTTGAAACACATAATTTAATGAAGACTGATTTTTAAATTGCTCTCACAGCATGATTAGTCACAGTGAAGTTATTATATTTGATTTAAATGATATTTTTTAATTTATTTGTATATTCAATAAAATGTCAATTAAGAGTAATGCATTTTCTTTCCGTTTGGTAACATTATTTTTTATGTTCGATTTGACTCCAAAGATTCTTAAGTTTAAACATTAAGTGACACTCATTCATTTCAATTAGGTTTACCACCAGACTCATTCTGTGTTCCTGCTTGAAAAAGTTAAGGGTGTTAATGTTCAAGACCCTACAAGATGACTGTGTCGTGAGTTTAATCATCAGAAACTAAGTCATTAGATAAGACTGAGGATTATTATTTATTGCTAGATTGACTGTTACTCTGTTTTTAATTGTTGTATGGAGTTTTAAATCTCTAATGTCACAAAAAATTAGGAGGATTACACATGGTTAAACACAATTTTATAATGCTTTTTTCCCAGTGTGCATCTTGGAAATTCGTCTTATCTATACAAATTTTATACATTGTCTACCACATATCAGAAAAGGATTTTCTTTCCAACCATTTAATAGTTTGACTATAAATCACTTTCATCTTTAGATTATAACTGGGTATACCCACCTCAGCCTCCTTTTTTTTTGACTTTTTGTGGGTAGTTTTCGTCTTATAGAATATACACGATTTTTCTTATCAATCTTTGTCGTATTTAACAAATTATCGACCATTAGGATACTAAAACCCAAATTTTTCTTGAAAATCTCATTGAGACTTTCCTAAAAGTCTAATTATTTTTTTAAAAAAATTAATTTATATATAACAAATTTTTTTAGATTCTTGATAAGCTAAATATCTTAACAATAATGAATTGATAGAAACGAATAAGGCAAAGTCGATGGAACTCACTGTAGGACTTTTCAATTGTAAATAGAATTTGAATCTAATTTTTTCAACATAAAATGTTTCTACTTATTAAAAATTTTGTATCGCATCAATACCGCAGTAAAGTTAATCAGTATCAGTTACCAAATCACAGTTTCACTGCATTTTTCAAATAAATTCATTATCATTTTTTCCTTAAGCACATAAGCGTTTCAGTATTCAATTTTAAATATTTTAACCATAACACCACATACTTGGTTAATTAAAATTGTAAATTAACATTTTTTTACTATTTTTAATTTGTATTTTGCTATGCACAATGTCGAAATACTTTTATTTCGAGCCATATTTTAATTCACTTAAAATCAGTAAATTCATTACTGCACCACACATTTTTACATTAATTTATTTGGTGCGTGTGCTTATTTTACTCTTCATATATGATTTTTTTTTGCAATTATTTACTTAAAAATAAACTTCATTTAAATATTTTTTAGATATTTCACTGTCATCATTGATACATTTAAAATAATTAATTTGAATTTAATCACACTTTAATAAATCATTTATTTGATTTTATTTCAAATTTTCGCAGCTATCTAAGCACTTATAACCGATAATTGCTCACAAAATCAAATGTCTACACTTTCCGGTATAGTAATAGTTCAACAAATAATAATTATAAACTACTCGAACATGTTAATCCTGTTATATTTTGAATTGAACTTTTTTTTCTCTTCATTTCTTCACATGAAGTTTGTAGTTAAATTTTTCAAATCATGTGGCTTTTAAATTGAAGCCGGTACCACAACTAATTGATGAGAAGATAATTTGTAAATAATGCGGAAAAAAATCCGTATACACAGCACAATAAATTATTGTTATTATTTTGATTCTATTTAATTTATTTTTTTTGTTATCTAACGTTACTCTTGCTAATAATAAGAAACTGACGATAAATCGACCTGTTTGAGACCAAAGTAATCATAAGACTGTCCTATACATACAATTTTCTTTCAGTTATAATAATAATAATAATAAAAGTAAAAAAGCAACATCAGTCGAAATGTTAAATGTCTGTTTAGAGTTTATAACAGATATGTATTGTGTGTAGAACTTATGTTTTTTTTTACATAGTTTAGGTAGTAGAGGAATAATGTGTGGTTTGTGTATGATCTTGTTATGTGAGTAAGATGCTGAGCAATGAAATATCGGTACATGTGTCGTGTGTACTTTGAAGTACAAAAAAATAAAACAAACAGCTAAATGATATGTTGGAGAAGAGTATGAAGAAGTATAAGAATGATAGTGATACATAAAAGGACAGAGTTTAGCATCGTGTTGTGTGTATTTTTTTTAATGTGAAATAAAAACGAGTCTAGGTAAACCAAGAGGTTTATGGCTTTGAAAGGCTAGTACTTTTGAGCTAAAATTGTCAGACAATCACTCCACCCTTCTATTTCTTACGCCTGCTTTATGCAAGGTATAAGAGTTGTAACAAATTCGTATGTGCATAGATAGCAGAAAAAAGTATAACGCGCTCTGTACGTAAATTATAAGGAGTTATACCATGCATAAAGTAGTGATTAATCACTGAAACTTCTCAAGTCAATCCATCCCTTAATCCGATCAAGTTACTTTCAAAATAAATCAACTCGAATCATCAATCCAACTATGGCATAATGAATTTACATGTTCGTGCTGTAAATATTCTCATAATATACTGAAACATAACCTTTAAGCTATTATCCATTCGTATAGAGCAAAATATTGAAACACTTACCTTTTAGTTTGAATTTGTTCTTATTTATTTTGTGCTCTTATACGCAACTCTTCACTTATCCAAGTCATGTGAACGTATAGGTAACGAAATTGCTCTCAATCGAATTAATCAGTAAAGCAATCATGAAATTATTTGATTGTTTTTTACTACATTGTACATTTAACTTAGTAGAAAAATGCCAATAATGAAGAAAAATAACTTCAATTCAACATGCACTGTCACATTTTTTAATTCATTCATAGCTATTCGTATTCAAATTTGCTATTAATAGATCATTAGGGTCGAATAACCATTTTATGTCATTTTAAGAGTATGTAATTGAAGTGTTTGAATTTTGTGATGCAGTTTGTAATGAAAATCAAGCTTTAAAATTGGATTGTTATGATAAATTTTTATTACAATTAGCTGCATATGTAAGCAAAAAAACGGTAAGTGGTTCAATCACCCTATTACTTTTTTATTCTTTTTTCTTTCATTACATACTTCAATTATGGCTATTTTTAAATTTTAAACTATTTCAGGTATTTGTACTTACTATGAGTGAGTTAAAAACTCGTTTTCATCTTTTTTTTTTGTAAATTTTACTTCACATTTATTTTGCAGTTCTTTGGTTCTGTAAAGTTACTTCAATTAAAATGTCGGAAAAAGCACTTATTACTTTGAAAAAGTTTAAAACAATTTGCACTTCTACAAGCAGTTTTTAACTTTATTTGACTTTTGTTCAAATGGAGGTTACAACTTATATCATTTAGAGTAGAGAATGGAGATTTGGAGAAATGTGGATTTCGTCATCTTTTTTTTCTAAAATATGGAAAGGGGCTTTGAGAGGATCTCAAAAGTGAATTACTCTTAAAACTCAAAGTGAGAGTTAGGAACTTTTTGTAACTTATTTAAAAAAATTAATGAAAAAAATAAAATTTGATAGAGATTGGTGAAAAGAGAGACACGGATAATAAATTGAAGAGTTTCAGAACAACACAGTTAGCCACAAATAGGCTCATAAACACAATTACACGAGTTTAAAACCAAACCTACCTCAATTTCAATCTCATCATTCAAAATATTAAATTTAAAAATCACAGTCAACTTACTTTAATATGCAACATAAAAAACTCAAAATTTATTCATAAATTCATGAGATGCGAAAATAATTGATTGGTGGCCAATTAAATGCAATATTAACTGTATTATTATGATTATGTCTCGATAAGACAACTCAAACATGAATGATATATAAATTGAAATAAAAGTACGACAACACACACACAAAAAAAATGCATAAATTGAATAAATTTTACAGTGCGTGTCAAATCAACGATAGAGTTGTTAGTCAATAATGATATTGATTATTCAGCGGATAAATAAATGAGATGATAATTTGATTCAATTTATCGACAAGCTTTGAAGTAGTTGTATAGAGTATGAGTAGATGAGCGCTCGTTTGTAATGATTGATGAAAAATTTTTGTTTTTGATTAAATGAAATTGAAACCAATCCCATTTCACATGCCAAACAAAAAAAAGAGGACTCATTTCGACCGTTGTGGAGACCTTTCAGTATAATTTTCAATTAATTTTTTTTGTAAATTTATTCTTTCTGATATTATCTGCTCAGTGAATTTTATTGTATTTTAATGTGATATAAATTAATTTTCATCTTAAAAAGAAATAAATTCATAAAAATACGAGATATATTTCGAAAGTGCGTCTATTAATTTCAAGAATAAATAAGATAGCAATGTCTAGACATTTTTCACAAGAAATCAGATAATTATCTCATGAAATAGCTTTGATTTCAATAAAGTTTGCAAATAATTCATCTGAAACAAAATAAAAAATCATTATTTATGTTACTAATAAAATAATCTCAAAAAATTTAATTTAATTGAAGAAAAATCATTCAATTGAATTAATTTTTAAGTTATATTTCATTCAATTAATTCCTTCACTGAATTTAATTCACAAAATATTGTTTATTTTTCATTCAATTTTATGGTCAATTCATTCAATTGAAGGAAAAAACAAACACGAAAATAACAATTCACATAAATCATCTAAATATTATTATTATTGTTTACACGTTTTTCCATTTTATCTTCCGTTTTTGTGTGTCTTGTCTCTCAGGAAGTAAGAAAAAAACACATTTTATATTCATATGACTTATATAAAAGAGGGGAAATTAGGCTACAAGCTGAATTTCTCTCGCTCATGTAGCTACATTGAAAGTATTTGTACAAGAAAAATGTAAACAGAGCGAATTGAATGAAAAAATGAGAGATTGCAATGAAATTGAATGCTTTTGAATTGTAGATGGTGCTTTGCAATATATCGGTTTGAATTCAATAACCAGTTTTGGTTGGTACGAAAAATTCCTGATATGTCCTGGTGTGGCAGAGTCGTTCTAAAAGCATCTGTCACGCGTCTTGAGGAACTTAGCATGGAGAATCGATTCCGTTTGAATAACGCCCTTGTGGCCCTTGATGCTCTGAATTTGAACATCGACTGATAGAGTCTGCGGACCAAATCAATTTGAACTGCGGAGCGTTTTCAACTTACAATGTAAAGGTTACAATTTTGGTGCCCAAAGTCCCATTCAAGCAGCTTCACAAATTCACGAGCACTGCTGAGTGAAACACAAAACAGACAATATCTCAAAATAAACACACATGATACAATATTTTTGTATTTTCAGACTTTTTTCGTTGAAACTTGAAACCAAAACCATTTTCTCACATTTCATTTCAATAAAAAGCACAATATGATTCTTCGTCATCAAATAAAATAACATTTAAAATTGAAAAGAATTTCATTTTAAAGTCAAAGTTCAAAGAAACTTTTCTCTTTTTTATTATTTATTGCATTGTCTACTCAAATTTTTTTCCATTTTCCATGTTTTCTTGCATTAACATGCTTCATTTCACGCTCTCACATCCAAACTACTTTGACTCTAATAGCCAGAAAAAGAGTTAGCAAGATTTATTTTTATTTAGATCAGACACTCATTTGCTGTAACTACTAAGAAATCTATTAAGCAACGAAAGATAGAATCAAAGCACACACACACAAAAAATTGAATCAAAGTATGTGATAAATGTTTTTTACACATTAAGGAATCAGAAAATCATATATTACATTTTCGTACATGCATGTCATGAAATCTATCCAAAGAAACTTTGTTCATTTTCAAGAACGATATAAATTATAAGTATTTAGAGATATTACAATAACCAAAAAAAAAAAGCAATAAAATCATCATGTGGTTTCACTTTCTTGGCAACTAAGCTGTCTTTAATGTGTTTTTTTTTTGGTATGAAATTTTAGTGTAAAAAAGACAATTTTTAGCAAGTAACTTTTTTGTTTATCAAATATTTCATTACTATTCGTTATTATTTAAAAATAAAAGGAAAATGAAATAAAAAAATATACAATTTCGGTCATTGCGTTGTATCAGGTCATCTGCTAACAAAATAAATTTTATTTGCAAGTCATTTATCAAAAAAAGTAAAAAAAAAAGCAATTGTTCAGCATTAATGATGCAAATAATTAAAAGATGTATGAAAGTATGCTTTTAATGGGTCGTTTTCCAGGGAAAACATTTGAATTGTGACGTAGTCAAATGATGATAGTTCATAAATTTGATTGAAATGAAATGGATATTGCATGTTTTTATGACGAAATGTCGGATATTGAGGTCAAAAGGAATTTTTAGATGAATTTTTAAAAGAAATACGCTATTGAACGGGCTTTCATTGTCTTGTCGGAGTTAATCCTCGTAGGATTTCACTTATTTTATAGAATTATGACCTTTAGAGAAAAAAATTGAGACTGAATGACAAATAACTGAGAGAAATTGATAGGAAAATTGTGACAGCTGTGAAGTTTTGTTCGAAAAATTATCGAAAAATTAGGAAAATTTCAAAAACACTCAAAAACTTTCAAAGCTTTTCAAATCATTCAAAAATCTTCAAATTATCAAAAAAAACTCAAAAACATTTAAAAATTTTCAAAATTTCAAAAACAAGCAAAAATTTCCAAAAGTTCAAAAACCTTCAAAGCTATTCAAATCATTCAAAAACCTTCAAATTTTCAAAAACACTTAAAAACCTCCAAAGCTTTTCAAAACACTCAAAAACCTTCAAATTTTCAATAAAACTTAAAAACTTTCAAAGCTATTCAAATCATTCAAAAACCTTCAAAAATACTCAAAAACCTTAAAAATTTTCAATAAAACTCAAAAACCTTTTAAAAAACGCTCAAAAACCTTCAAAAACACTCAAAAATCTTCAAAGCTTTTCAAAAAACTCAAAAACCTTCAAAATTCCAAATCATTCAAAAACCTTAAAAATTTTTAAAAACTTTTTAAGTCATTTTAAAACCTTCAAATTTTCAAAACACTCAAAAAAACTTCGAAATTTTTTAAAAAAATTGGAAAACCTTCAAAATTTCAAAAACACTCAAAAACCTTCAAATTTTAAGACTTTTCTCATTAATATCATCCAGCAAATTTTTTTTATTTCATTTTTCCATTTTCTAAAGCAAAATTCACATAACAAAGCATATGCGATAAAATAAGCTTTAATTTACTTGTTTTCATCCGAAAATAGTAACATTTTACATATGTTTGTTTAAGAAGAAAACAAAAGACAAATATGCCACTTTGACTTGTCTCGTAAAATTTATATTACAGCATATTTTTCTCTCCAATATTCAAAATTAGTTTGTATCAAAATGTATGAAACTAATTTTATACCATTACTGCAAATGACAATGATATGCATTTTGATGATAATCTATTCTGATGTAATATTATCTTAAAATATTTAGTTGAATGTTAATTTTTATGTCTAACTTCTTTTCTTTTCTCTTCTTACAACGAAAAATTTTCATAGAATAGATTTTTATCTTATTTTTCTTTCAATAGAAATTTGAATGAGAATATATCGAATTTTTGTTCTTTATTAAGCAAGATAAACTTTGAAAGTTTTTGTAGTGACATATTATTGTTATTTTAGTTTTACTATGGAAATGTTGTGTAAGGAAGAGTTTGAATGAGCCAAATTGATTTTTCTCAATAACTTTGAACAACACTTGAATAATGTTTATTTTTGTTGCATAGAAACCATTATTTAGATAAAAACCACTATATTATGATAATAGCAATTGGCTCTCAGCATTCAGTTACTAAAGTAAATATTAATTTTGATTCAATGAAAATATATTTGGTCATTTTAATGGCGTGTGAAGCCCGTAGGTCTATTATGGCAATAAATTTCATAACAGCCATCGGTATTTTGTGGTTCATTTTTGAAAAAAATCCATTGAATTTCATTTCATTTCCATTTAAAGAGAGCTTGAAATTTAACTTACATGAAAAAAATGAATTTAATGCAAAAAAACATCAAAATCTCTTAAGGATCACTTTCAAGTTAACTCACTGATACAAATTAAGTTGTTCCTTAATAGATTATCAAATTATATGAAAAAAACAAGATAAATGATCTTCCATTCAAGCCAACTTTTTTTCTCATATCATCTTCTTTTCAAATTTCAATTTTTTTTATATTCATACTAATAATGTTGACTAAATAAACAGGAAATTAACAAATGAATAAAAAAACTGGTTATTTTTTATCTACAATTCAAACATTTTTTTATCAAACAAAAACTGTCAACGAAAAACTTATCTATTTTTATTTCCATTCAAAATAATCCACTTTACATGGAGACGCATGGCCATTTACATGAAAAAGAAGCTTATTCATGATTTTGATAAGTATTGAAGTCATTTTAGAGCTGTCATGGAAATTTTTTTATCCATTGAAATCGCTGAAGCATGAAAATTACTCCAATTTTTCTTTTTCCACAGTGAAAATACTCAATTTTTTCTGAATTTAATTCAACTCGTATTTTTTGTTTCATTTCACACTTAATCAATTGAAATTTTTTTTATTTGATATTTCATTTCAAATAATTTAGTTAATTAATCATCAATTTTAAGCTCTTTTGTGTGTGTATGAAAATTCATCTTTGTTTCATTCATTTATTGTTTGAAGAGTATTGTAACCTAATTTTTATATACCAAAATGATAGATGACCAGTAATTTATCATCGAAAGAAGATAAGTATTGTTTCTTTCTTTAACAAATACCTTGAATTTTTTTTCTTCTTTGTTGTATTTTAAAGGTAAAATGGTGATAATTTGAGTTGTCATATAATCGATTACGGTTAATTTATAGAAGGAAATCATCAGAGTAAACAATTCTATGGGGAGTATCTAATTTCCAGGACATTTAATCCATTGAGTATGATGACAGCAATTAAGAGGATAAAACGATATTTTTTGATATTGCTATATGAAAGTGAAATTATCACAAATATCCTGTCAAGCTTTAAAAAAATATTGAAGAACTTTGCAGTTCGATTTAATGTATAAGATTAAAGTGAAAAAAACACCCAAAATAGATTTAAAGTATTTCATTAGTTTTATGATTGGTATAGTTTTTGCTCCTTTAATATTGCATACTTGAAAAACTTTTATGACAAACCACACGTATCTGTTTATGGTTGTTATTGATGATTCCAAATCACAACATAGTATCAATATTTATTGTGATTTCAATTCAAAATTTGCGATAGTAAGACCGAAAATCATTCTGTTAAGGTTTGACAACATTTGACACATGTCATTCTCGGTATTGGTCCATTAGCTCCATAATTCATGTAACATTAAGCTATAACTGGGTTTCTAAACTTGTCTTGAGAAAATCAATTCTTTGCAGGTTAAAGCAACTTTAAAAGCCCGAGAGCGACTTGAGTGCCTCGATTATGCCGATGATAAATTTGAGCTGTCTCATAGACAAATTGGCAAGAGAAACTATCTGACTTGGCCACGCAATCGACTAAGGTTGGAATGAAGATCAACGTCCACAAGACTAAAGAAATGCGAATTAATTCAGAATCTCAAGCTGCTTTAATGCTCAATGGAAATCCGATAGAACAAGTCAACGAAACCACGTATCTAGGCAGTGTGTTGATGGATGGCAGAGCAGCTAAAGATGTGCAAACCAGGATAAGAAAAGCTAGGGGTGCTTTTACGATACTTAACCGTATATGGTGTTATTTTGTCAATAGCAAACTGGTAAAACTTAACATCTCTAGATCGTGCGTAGTCTCTGTTCTTCTGTATGGTTATGAGACCTGGGTCGTTACAGAGGACATTAAAAGGAGGCTGCAAGTATTTGACAACCGCGATTTCTGTGTATGAGAAACTTCTGAGAAAAGCCGAGATGCAAAACATAAATATTGAAATACGTAGAAGAAAATTTGGTTGTATTAGGCATACCTTATGAAACGACCCTTCAGAAGTTTGCCACCACGCCAAGGTAGCCATAGAAGAGATCGACCAAAAAACACCTGGCGGCGCTCCACACTCTCTGATGCCAACTCGGTCAGAGTAAAGTAAGTTTAAGTAACTCGGTCGGGTTCATTCTTGCCAATCAAATTCTGGTGACTTTTATGTTTGCAACTATGTTTAGTTCTGCATAAAACCGCTTAAGCTTGAAGCTGTACGTTCTTCTCCATATCTCACTTTCACGTATGGCATCAAAGATATCACGTAAATACCTTTTGTTCAAAAGACAGTGGCAACTGTTCATCGTTTTTGGTAAGGGGCCAGTTTTCGGATCCGTATAACTCGACTGGCCTTATTAAAGTTTTATAAATGGCACACTTGGTCTTATTTGTCCTTTGCTTCTTTTCCGAGGTATGTAAATGCACTTTTACAATCTAGAATAAATAATAATTTCCCATAATTGTTTTTATAAAAAAAATTTCCATTTGACAATGTATTGAATGCACATTCAATGAATACACACATTTAGTAAACTTACTCATTTGTAATTTTATTGAACAATAATAAAATATATTTTTTGTTTAATAGAAAAGTTGTGGTTCTATTGTTTTGTTGTTTGAAAAAAATCAAACTTTTTTTACTTTAAACTTATATTACTGAATTGTCTCTGTAAATAAAATCAGTTTTAACAGGATAGTAAAAACCATCAAATCATCAGAAAAATACCTCTTTTTTTCCTTTAAAACCCATCAAACTTTTGATATAAAAACAAAATTAAGATACATCGCATATGAATATATTTAGCGTGATTTCTTGTTATTCTTTAAAGTTAAAGCTCAATTTTCATTTGTCTAGACAAAAATATCAATTTCACGTCATCTTAAATGTTTCACTTGTTCTCACATGCCAAAATGACACACAATAATAAAAAAGTCAATTGCTTCTGCAATAAAAACATAACAGTTTAGTACTCAAAATATCTTTTTGACCGGTGTATTGCTGTTATATTTACGCCCAATTTCATAAAAGTACTTTTTTTACTTCTTTTATCAGAAGATTAAATCAAATTAAATGCGATGAGTTATAGTGAATTTTTATTGTCATAATATTATTAAAAGATGATTTATTATCATAAAAAATCTTTCAGTGATATTGCAAACAATTCAATTACAAGAAAAATGAGAAGGATTGACGCAAACCTCTTTTTTCTTATTTTAAAGTTAATTTAACTGCTTAAATTTTTATATATTGAAAGAAATTTCGCTTAGAATCATGATGACAAAGAAAATTTGAATACGTCTAAAAATATTGACGATTGTGATGAAAATTTTGTTGGAAGATGGTCTAATATAATAAAGTTTGCTCTACTTTATTTATTAGACAGTTAAATTAACTAAATTTATTTTCTCCAATAAAAAGCAACAAATTGTGATATTTTTGAACCAATGAGATATAAAAAGAATTTTTTTTTTAAATAATTAGATAAATTTGTGTCTTTCTTCTCGAATATATCAAATCTGTCAAAACATCTGTTAGACATTATTGGAACATTAATTTTGATGAAAATAGTAATCTTCTGTTGAATTTGTCAATTCAATGATAAAAATAAAAAAAGCAACAGAAACGAGACATCATGATCTGCTTTGAAGAGAAAAAAAAAGACATTTCTACAGTAGTTAAATATTATTACAATTGTTATTATAATGCGTATATAAGTGTCGTCGTCGTCGTAATACCAGCCAGCAATGGATTAATAATAGATTAGAGTTTTACATTGCCTCTAAAATGAACAACTACAAAAAAATCTATTAATCTCTTCATCTTTACATTCATATTGAATATTTTTGAAATCATCAGACACAATAAACTTGTCCAATTCATGATCTTAATTAATTTTTGAATTTTGGGTAAAATTAGATCGATTTATTTTTTCTTGTTTTCAATTGAAATTTTTTTTTACTACACCACAAATAATATTTTGTGGTAGACATTTTCCATTATCAATATCAATTTTCAACACAATTAACTTTCATAACATGAAATCAACAAAATATGTTTACTTGAAAATCTGAGATTTTTTTTGAAGGAGAGGGAAGAATTACCAAAAGCAAAAAAAAAATATGCAATGTTAAAATCTCTTGTTTTTGATATTTGAAAATTCAAGGTCATGTCAAAAAATAACATGGAAAAAAAGTTTATCGTTGAAAGGTAATGTAAATATAAGGAAAATTAAGGTAATTAAATTAAGATAATTGTTACAGCAAATTATCAAGCCATTGGAGTTTTCAATTTCATCAATTATGGTACTCTTGAGATCGGGGGCTCAAATGAGACCTACTGACTCATTCATTGCAGTTGCATAAGTATCTGTGACGGGAATGGTTGCTCTGACAAGCTTAATTTTAGTCAGTTCAGTTGATATCCGAAGCTCCAGGGAAATTATTTTTAAAGAAATTACTCAATTCCACTACCGAATGATCTGTAAATGACCTTTGGCCTGGTGAAATTCTGACAAATCTTGCAACTCGGCTCTTTATCGACTTGATATCCGAAGCTCCAGGGAAATTATTTTTAAAGAAATTACTTAATTCCACTACCGAATGATCTGTGAATGAATCTTTGTCTAATACCCTTGGTAATTCTGATAAATCTTGCAGCTCGGTTCCTCATCGACTTGATATCCGAAGCTCCAGAGAAGTTTTTTTTAAAGAAATTATCCAATTTCACTACCGAATGATCTGTGAATGATCCTTGACTTGGTGTAATTTTGACAAATCTTCAAGCTTGATGCAGCTTCTACTGATCTTTGTCTCCATGGATTAAGAAGTCATCTCCGCTCTAACTTACTGAACAAAAATCCCAAGTACAGTATTTTTCTGTTTTAAGTTACATTTGCACTAACACCTCCACCTTAATCATTGCATAAGGCCAAGGTCAATATTGTATCATAGTCTACAAAACATAATTATTATCATATTCATCCATATCTTTTATTTTTACATCAAATTCAAGAACAACATCCTCATGAATTACATCTTTCAACCATAAAATGTCTCATGTAATACATAAAACTGTATCAAGGTGAATTTCAATTTAAACAAAATTAATCTCCACAATTTTTATCATCTTTATTACATTAAAACATATTTTTTTTCTTACATCAGTTTCTTCAATACACAACATAAATTTTATTATCGTAATTTAATAATAATGTTGTATGAGAGCCAGACGAAGACAGAATAAAAAAAATAATATTGAATCAGTGTAAAAGTGTTGCCTTTAATGAATTGAATTGCCCTTTGGTAAGACATAATTGCTTATCATACACATTGATCAACAAGAGAATTGAAGCCGCCTTTAACTTCGATTCAAGTCGCGAAACAATGTTTTAATATAAACAACTTTTTTTTTATGAATTGTTTCACTTGCTTTGGGTTGGATGATTAACGTTACAACTAAATTTCAAGAGCAGCAGAGAAAAAATGTAGCTGATTAATGTTTTTTTAACTTTGTGTAGAGTTAATGGTCAAAGAAATGATTTTGAACCTTTTTTTTCTTGTTTTCATGAAATAAAAAGCTATACAAAATCTTTAAAAACAAAAGTGAAAGTTCAAGTAAAGGTTGCGGTTTCAATTAGCATAGTACAAAAAAAAATTAAACTTTAATAAAAGCCCACATAATAAATTATTAAAATTTTGGTTTAAAGTTATGAGATTTATTTAATGTAATTTAACTTGCATTGTATGTTCGATGAATTAAATAGCGTAAAAATATGCATGAAACTTATTTACAAGAAAACGTGATGGAATTGAATTCAATTCAACGCACACAAACCAGAGCAAGGATGAGAAAATCTTTCAAGGACATTCATTGTTGCAAAGCATTTCTTTTCATATGCGACTTACCTGAATCATTGACATCCTTATTAAATCGTGTTGCTGTCCTTTGCATATGCACACCATAACACAACTGCAAGCCATGCGTGATAATATTTACGAAAGTTGCTACTATAACAATGCACCATCCCCATCCACCTTCAGGATAATATCTTCGACATAAGAGACGTCGAGCAGCCATTAATTGTTGAAAGGTAGGTGATGTGGGTACGGGTCCTTTTGGACATCCATTTTGATGGAATCCATTTTTTTCTTGTTCGATGCATGTGTGATTTGGAGAAATTAATGGCCACGAGACGGCTCTAATTAGTGAAGACATACTAAAGATGGTAATAACGACAGGATTATGGCATTCATTTAATTAATCTGTTTGATAATTATTTTTATTTTATTTGGAACTTTAATTTTATTTTGTGCTTTTTCATCCCATTTCACTAGATACAAATAATGATTATTTTTTTTTTTTATAAATTCACTGTTTTACTTTAATAATCTTTTAAATGAAGAAAATGGTTTTATTATTCTATTAACAGTTCTTTAATTGCTTTTAGTTGCAATGTCTTTATGTGATGTTTGATCTTTTATTAGCACTAATTAAGTCTGAAGAACGAAAAATAGTAAAGAAGCAAAGTGTAAAGAAAGCAATATCAAGTATAATCATTTTATAATGATGTGCTTAAGTGACTGGATATTTCAATTAAAAATTCAGTGATAATAAATTTTTTAAATTAATTTGCTCATTGTAAGAAAAATTTCAAAAATCTTGTTCCGTACTGATTTCTTTTAATTTGTGTCCTTTTTTAAAAAAATTCGATGATTTTGAAAATTTGATGATTTTTAAAAAATTTTTGATTTTGAAAAATTTAATGATTTCTGGAAAATTCGTAGATTTTGCCCAAATTGGACGATTTTGGAAAATTCGATGATTTTTGAAAAAATTTTAAAATTTTGGAAAATTCAGTGAATTTCGAAAAATTTTACAATGTTGGAAAATTCGATGATTTTATAAAAATTTGATGATTTTTGGAAAACTCGATGATTTTGAAAAAATTTGATGATTTTGAACAAATTTGATGGTTTTTGGAAATTCGTTGATTTTGCACAAATTTGACGATTTTTCAAAAAATTTGATGATTTTTGGAAAATTCGTTGATTACTAATATACGGTATCTGATTGCTTAACCCTATAAAAATATTGTTACCTCTTTTTTTCATTTAATCACAAAGAAATTTTTTTTATGAACTCTTTTATTTTATAATCAATGTAATTGACAACACAGCTTAACAAAAAAAAATCGATGTCATACTATTGAGAAATCCCGAAACACCCCAAAAAGATTTTTCAATCCTGATTATTTTTCACTTTGAAGTTTTAAAATTCACTGATTTGTGTTTGTTTTATGAAATAATGAAATTTGTATGGAAAAGATTCATTTTCCCTTTAAGTTTAAATTATTAAATATCAAAGTTTAAACTTTTCTGAGGTTAATTTTGTTCCAAAGTGTCAAGTAATTTATATTTTAGAAAGAGGACAAAAGGAGCTAACAGAAAATATAAATTTTAATATAGTTTGTCCAATTATATTGGGCTTTTTCAGGTAACATATACAAAAAAAGAGAAAAAACTCTTTTTTTTTTGTTAAGCTGTGCAATTAATTTCATTTAACATTAAAAAAAATTACATTTAATTGAAAACTGATTTAAAAACTTTTACAATATTTCTCAAACTACACCCATTCATACATTTACTCACATTTCAATTGCATACTTTTAAAGTTCATTAAATTTTATAACCGTAATTTCTGCTTTTATTTTATTATGATTGAAAGACCATTTCATTTTGAAATTATTCCCATCATTAAAGAAATTTGTATTTTTTTTTTAATTTCTCAAAATAAATAACAGGAAAAAATATTATTTGTTTTTCTTTTCTTTTGAATTTTAATCAACAAACAAGCAAAATTTTGCTTTATTCTCATCATTATTATTTATTATTTCATTAAAAAATTTTTTCGAGGTACATCGAAACAGTAACAGACAAATTAAATTGTATAAACATTAAAATGAAAGAAAAAATTAAATGAAATTAAACGAATCTTTTTATTATAAATTTTTTGTTATAAATTTTGATGATTAATTGATAATGTTAAAATTTTATGTTTATGCCAATTTGTCGACATTTAAGTGGTGTAATTGTGTACAAAATGGGCAGAAATTAATGAGTTTGTTATTGATGCATCTTGTGATGTGTAAAAATACAAATTTGAGTTATAGAAATTTTTGACATATGAAATATGATTTTTATGTTTGTCTTAACCCATTAACCGCCTCTCCTAGAAATATTGAGTTTAGAGCAAAACTTTCTTCTACAATTTGTTCTTTGCGTAACAGTGATCACTTTTCATTTCGATGAAAATTTTGAGTTTCATACAAAAATTTTACAGGAGAGCCGTTTGAAAGTTTCGTATAATGACACAGAAATACGTACAGAATTCTTGTACGAAGAGGAATAAATTACATGACTTTCCATCTGCTCATAATTTTCTTATAATAATCGAAAAAATCAAAATAACTGGCCCGACATCTTTGAAACATGTCTAATTATTTATATTGAAAATTTGAAGAAAATATTTTGAGAACTTCTAGGAGAAATCCGGCTCCAAAGTTACTGGTCGAAAAATCGACCAGCGGCGGTTAATGGGTTAAATGGTCTAAAGAAGCAATTACGAGGTTAAATTGATCAGTTATGTCACGTCACTCTTTAAAGCATCATATGTTCAAATTTTTGGTATAAAAAACAAAATAAATTTATAATAATAAAAATCTTTTATCTAATGGTTCAGTTTCAAAAAATCTTTAATAAAATCCCATTTTCAAGACAATGTTTTTGTTTCACCAAATGTATGAAAGTCTGCTCATGTTTTTGTTTACACTCAATTTTACAACACATATGAGAAAGATGGTAAGAAACAAGTGTTGAAAAGTTGGTGCAATAATAGTAAAACACAATACAAAATACACAACAAAAGTTTACATCATAAACAATCTGACTTGAATCTGATTATTACGAGTTTTGTTTATGGGTATGATGAGAGGATGAAAATAAATGGAAAAATTAAATTATGTAGAACAAGAGAAGATAAAATGGAATAAAAGATAGTAGTTTGTAGTGAGACAAATGAATGAGGATAGAAAAAGTGAAGGAAGTGAAGGAAGTGTTCAAAAATTGTCACTTCAAAAAGTCTCAGAACGGGGCAGGCCTTTTTTCAAACTCTGAAGCTTCAAAGTTATTTAAGGAATTTCATTGGCTGCACTGCCAGTGGTGGATTCGCCATACGGCCAATCTGACAAATGCCAGACAGGCTGCAGTCGATCGCCTTGTAAAAGTTAAGTTTAGCGTAAATTTTAAAGAAAATCATACAGAATGCCAGGGTCGTTTATAATTTTCAATCCGGCTCTGTCCACTGGCCTCTCACTGATTTTGTGAACTATGAACTGTTTACATTGTGAACTTTAAACGCCAAATCAATTGAAAGTGTATCAATCAAAAGGCTGCAGTCAACTGAAAGTGTATCAAATAGATGTCTAAGTGTTTTATCACACCAATATTGGAAAATGAAACTACAAAACGTTTTGGAATGCCCTAAATTTCAATATTTGATTTGATAAAAAAAAATTATATGAAAATCTGTAACTCATTAAAGACTTATAGCTCATTTTTTTCAACCAGTAACTTCAATAAGACAGTTTTTTCGTAAAATTTCAAAATTTTCAAATTTTTTGGTGCATTATGAAAAGTAATCGCAGAATTTTCACTTTTGACCACAATCTGTCACATTTTGTCCATAAAAATTACTTTTTCCAGCAATGACAGTGAATGGGTTAAATGAAATGCCATAACAATTATTTTTTTTATGATATTACATACAAATCATAGTACGATTAAAAAAAACAAGACATAAAAAAATTGTATCAGTCCATATAAAGTGACATTTAAAGGGCAGAAAATAAACGAATTTTTAATCTGCTCTTTTGCATATTCATTGATATAATTTTTTCATATTAAGTTACTTTTAATTTAAATGCACTTGATACACTTTGCTTCTTTTAAGTTTCGTGTGTCCTTCGAGAGAAAAGACATTAAACAATTTTTAAATGAAATAAAATAAATGAATTATAACCAATCAACTACTTTTTAATTGTCTTATATTTTTTTTGCTTTTTTAAAACTTAATATCAGCAAAAAATAAATTTAATTTAAGATAAATTTAAGATCATTGCAATACAAAAATTTTAAAGTAGGCTGTTTATTTATTTATTTAATTTTAAATGTCTCATTTAAAAAAAAAAAGTAATTAAAAACTACAAATCGTTTCAAATCATTAACTTCCATTTAAATTAATTGAAATTTTCAATTTTTTTTTCTATTTTTTTGAAATTTATTTATAGTATTTCAAGTAATTGATTGATTACATTGCATTTATTTACTCCTTCACACAATGATTGAGCTTTTTTCACACACTCAATTTAATGAAAATCAATTAAATTAAGACATCTTTTGAAATTTAATTGCTGGTAATTGCTTTCAGATAATAATCAGAGCTTAACTGACATTGTAATTACTTCATCAGTGTGATTTTTTTTTTAATTTTTTTTTATTTCTCTCTTTTTATTGGGTCGAAATTTTTATCAGTGCATTTTTGCTTTAAATATCACGTTAAATTATTCTTTTTTTTAACTTTAATTTAATTTGATTACATTGTGATTAAATTTAATTTTGTTTTTTTTTTTTTAATTCAATATAAAATTAAAACTATTTTTGTAACATCAAAAGGATCAAAGCCAAATTTAATTAAGATAATGAACAACTTTTAATTAATTTGATTAAATTTCAAGATAATTTTATTCAATATTTAAAAATTTTGATGTAATTTCGCCGGCAAAATTCTCGTACAATTTAATAGCAATCGAATATAAAACCGAAAAATATTTTGAACGATCTGAACTCAACTGTGGCAAGGAGTCGACTGACTGATAGAATTAAAAGTAAAATGTGAAAGAAAAAAAAAATGTTGAATGAATGAATTTTTGTTGTTGTTGTTGTTGTACGCGTATATTTACGTTCCATTTACGAGTGGTGTGTATTTTTGTATCTGAGTATGATGATATTGCAAATATGAGACTAAGAAGGTATGTTTTTACTTGGAAATTTGTGTATTTTATTGTGTTTATAGCAAATTTTAACTGAAAGGGAAAGGAGAAAAGTGATAAGTTTTGGTCAACTTTAAACCATGAAATTTTTTTGAGTTACATGTTCAAATAAATTTTTATTATTTGGGTGAGGAAAGGTTAAGCATGGACAAATTATGTTAATATTTTAATATTTTCCGGGGAAAAAATCAGCATGACATGAATTAATAATGGAAATTTAAAATTAAATGGAAGAATTTTTATTATTATTTAATCGGCACTTACTCTCAACATAACTGAATTTGGTCTTAAGCGAAATTGCACCATTTTCCAAAATTGTGTAGCTAATTCTAACTAAATTCGACCAAGTGAGAAAAGTTTCTTGTCAAAAGCTAGAAATTTTTGAAAATTCCGTCATTTTGTTGAAGTTGCACTTAAAATTATAAGACAATTTGAGACAATGATTCAAATTCAAATTCTATGGATCTTTAGTTCAACTAACTATTCATAAAATTTTAACCCATCATCCAAAAATTTCATTTCTTGACTGTGAACTTCACGACTAGACATAAATCGATTACATTCCATGTTTATTCAAATAATTCATATTTTTAGCATCCTTTTTACGTTATTATTTTACAAAGAAAAAACTTGTTAAGCTCTAAATCCAATAAAATCTGTATCTTCATTTTATTTCACATCAAATTCAGCATCGAGTCAAAACAAAATCGTAAAAGTGGTTGTCTGAAGACCATAAAAAATCTTTTAAAAGCAATAAATTTTATTTGGATTAAATGATTTCAATTCAATTCAATTCAAATAAATATCAGGTTGCACTTCACACCTACTGATCACTAATATTCAATAATTGTGTTAATTAACACCTTGTTAACATTTTTTTGGTTATTTATTTTGGTTACAATGAAAAGTCCCGTTATAAAAAAATAGTTCCATAAATTTTATGAAATCAAGAATATTTTTATTTCAGTACTTCATTGAAATTAGTGAGAATATGAACAGTTTTTAAAAAATAATAAAAATATGACATTAAATTACAATAAAAATTCATTTTATTTCATTTCAATCATTTTATCGCAAATTTTTTGGATAAATTCATGTAACGGCAAATTTTTGCTTGTACCACCAACTGCTCCAACGCGTCATCAACTGCTTTGGGGTGTTGGAATTCCGCTTCCTTTACAGTTGTCTGTGACAACGGGTTATGTGCTGAAAGCCCAATATTACTTGGCAGATAGACCCGAACAATTATATCTTAAACATGACACGTGGGCTGACATAACTGACGTTACAGATCCGGGAGCAGGGCGTCGAAGAAGGGAAATTTTATATGATACAGAATTAAATCAAACTTATGAGAGGTATGACGAGGAAGTTGACGGGCAAGTTTACTATGAAAATGTTGATTTGAAACTTGAATCAATGAAACATGAGGATGCCATGAAAAAGTTGGTAGAGCACCGTGAAAGTCTCTTTGGACAGAGTAAGGAACATGGAGTTAATCGATGGCACATCTACTATGTCATTGAAAAACTGTTGGAACAACGTGGATTTGATGGCAAAGCATGTTTATTGAGGATGATATGTGAATTTAGTCATGCTCCGATCACATATTACAGTGGTTTGTTAGGAGAAATCGCGTACACTTTTTTAAGGTGAATTTAAATTAAAATTCATTTTTTAACAGTAAATTAATTTAAATTTTAATTGCAGTCCCTCAACAAGTGACGATGAAATTGCAAATCCACAACAAAAAGATTATTTAATTGCGGAAAGCTTTGGAAGGGATCATAAGCCATGTGAGCGAATCTACCACGAATGTACAGAATCGATTTTGAGCTATTTCACTGATGTCTGAATTCAAGTCATTACAAAAATAAAGACCTACATGATTGAATTAACGTCATTTATGTTTCAGCCGACACCTTTTATATAATTTATTGCTTCAAGATTTAAAAGGAAAAAAAAAGTTATGTGAAACTTATCACTCATTTTGTATATTAAATCAAAATCAAGTATAAATAAATAATTATAATAATTAAACATATGGTTCATGCGGTAAGAAACAAATTTTTTATTAATTGATGTATTGTGTTTCATTTTTTCCATTAATGTCACACCAATTCAATATTAAAATGTGATTAAAAAATCGCAATGTCTGCATTTCAAAAAAAATCGGTGAAAAGTGACACGGACTCAGATCAACAGAGACCCTATTCGAGAAATGGAATGTCATGATGAGGAGGCTTCAGATTCAATTTTTGCATTTCACGCAGTTCCAACTTAAATTGAGACTTAACTCAAGTAAAATTTATCATTTAACGCCCTCTATCGGTCTCCTTTTGACTACCATGAGGGGGTCCAGCCACCTTCCAGCTCTGTTTGCTTATCAAATACCAGTGTTTCGTTCTTTAACCGTTAAATTCCATTAATTTCAGATCAAATTCACGCACTTGTCACATCAACAGACCAAGAAACCCACAAATCATGTCAAAATGCGCTTAATAATTAACCTCAATTTTCAACTTCAATGTTTCGCATTACTTTTAACTTTTTACACATATCACTCAACTTGCATGGTAATGATTGACTGTGATTACATTCATATGTTTAATTGAATATTCGTTTATTTTTCTGAAACTTTCGCAGAAAAAAAAAATCATTACTTTTTAATCTTAAAAAATAATATTAAAATGTTAAAGTCAATGTTATTCTTTTTCTTTCTTTTTTATTTAAAATTAAACGTGAAATGATACACATTTCATACCTTCATTGAATCAGCTTTATTCCGGAATATCAACAAAAAATTAAAATTAAATTTAAAGAGAAAAAAATAATTGAATGTTTATTAATTTTTTTATTACATTATGCACGATATGCATATGAAGAAAATTATTCATGAATAATTACATTAAGTAATTTATTTACTTTTTTTTGACATTAATTTTATCTTTTATTTTGCATCAAATAATCTGATGTTGTATCTCAATGATTGACATTATCTTGATGACTTTATCAATCATGTTTACATTATAAAAGAGTAATACAAGAAGTTTAAATAAATAATTTAATTTTAATTGAGTTGTAAGGTAAATTACAGTGAAATTAAAGTGAAATAATTTCTTGAAGCTTTAAACGTGCAACAGGTTGATTAATTTGAAAAAGTTTTGACCCATTTCAAGTTTTTTCTGTACCTTAACCCTTTACGACCAAATGGGCTTTTAAACGGGAATGCATTTAAATGCTCCTTTTTTTCCTTCATTTAAAAACAAACTCAATTTGATTTTTTTTTAACATAAAAACACTCCTTTTGACGGATTTTGACCTTGAAACGGAAAACGGGTTCCAAAAGTCTGTATTTCCGTAAAGGGCTATTCTCAATTTTTGAGCTTCTTTGAATCGACTTCTTTGACTTCGAAAAATTTATTCTATTTCAATTTATGTCAGTGAAAATCAAAAAAATAAATCAGATTTTCTGAAAAAAAACATAAAAAAATTTCCTCGTGGGCCCCAAAGGGTTAATTTTAAGGTCAACTTGCTTCAATCTTATTTTAACATCTGGGTAAAATGCGAGCCAAAAGACAGGAAAGTAAAACAAATAAAATAATATATTTACATTAAAGTTACTCATTTTATGTAGATTCATTTAAATTGTTTAGATGAGCGTCGAGACAAACAGATTTAGAAAAGGCATCCATGTCAGTCAGTCAGTAATGTAATCTCGGTAAAATTTAAATCCCTTATCACACATATATATTGTATGAAGATGCCACACTCCACACTCTATTTATTTATTATTGTACCATACCAAAATTTTAGTAAAATTTTTTTTCTTCATCCGAATAATATTTTGGCTACATTTTCACATTTGTACCACAAACAGTAGCTTACTAGCTTATTACCGTTAAATTGTTATGTAAATTTATTCAATTCAATTGAAAATTATAAGAAAATTGCCAATAGCTAGTTCGAATTTGCCCTAAAACCACGAACACATGTTCCAATTTAAATGCAATCAAGTGAACAATCGCAACGGTTGTTTTGTTGATTAAATATCGCAATGTGACAGTGATCAATCTTTGTCCAAATAATAAATAGATGTGATTTAGAAACAAATAATACAATTTTTTTGGTGGTTCAACCTAATAACGTTTGAATTCAAAGCCAAAATAAAAAAAATATTTATTGTAATGAATATAAAATACCTACATATAAAAGAATCGATACTGTCGCTGACTTGCACTACATAATAGAAAAACCGATTGTAATCCTACCTCTAATCCTTTAACATTCCATCCACTTTAAATATACTCACTGTGTCTTTTTTTAGTATGACAATGCCTTTAAAAAAATCGTATTTTTTGAGTTGAACGGAATGGTAAAAGAAAAAAAATGCAATTCACGGTCATGACACATTTTTTACACCTATTTTTTTGCTATTTTTAAGATAATATTGAAGAGAGGTAGCTCATTTTAAGTGATTTATGTACCTGAAAGTAATCGAAATTTTATTTTGTATCAAGATTTTTCATACTTTTCACTTATTCAATGAAAAATTTGATGCACGTGTAACATGGGTTGACTTTTTTCGGCTCTTTTCAAATCAACAAGGGTTTTGGGTCATTTGAGAGTAAGAGAGAGAGAAAGGGAGAGAAAATCAATTACAAAGAGGGAAAATTTCTCTCTCACACTTTCTCAAAGACTCTGATAATATATTTTTTTTCATAATTTCCAGCAAAACCCCCTTGCAAAATGCTCATCATTGAAATGGAAAGAAAACACAAAACAAACCAAAATAACGTATATTCAATGTAAACAACATTCAAATAAATTCTATTCTGCGCAGGGTCGTATCAAATCTGATTCTTTTTCTCACTCACAACCCCTTACGTCACAGAAATATTGACATTTGTAAAAAAAAATAACAAATAGGTGTTCTGTTACATCGAACCCGGATTTAAATTGAAATTCACCTAGAAAATCTAACAAAATTGTGCTAAAATCTGCATAAACATGTTCTTTATGTTTAAGTTTCACTAAATTAAGTTTCGAAAAGTCAGTGTTAATGGTAGCAACATGGAAAAAGTGAAAAAGAAAATTGATACCCAACTTTGTTAATATGACGTCATAGATCTTCTTCAATATTTTTAAATACAAATTGATGTAGGAAAAAAAATAATAAAATAAAATAATTTTTAAGTATTTATTGGTAGTTAAAGGATTACATTTAAATAGTTTTTACATAAGTTATTTAGTAAAAGAATGCAAAATGAAGCTGAAGAGAGCAATGACAAAGAGACAGAAGGTCTTGAAACGCAACAGCAAGAAAAAGCGGAAGAAAATCCGGAAGTTGAAGGTGCTTCAGTTGATACGACGACAAATTCAAATGCCGATGGAAATTTAGATTTTATTGATAAAAGTGAAATGTCTGATGAGGATTTTAAAAGTATTAAGACTATAGATGATAATTTGAACGATTTTGAAGGTAAATTTATTTCATTTTAAAATTAAATGTAATTTAATATTAAATTTTTAATTTATTTAAAGATAAAGCAAGTATTGGAAGCTGTGTAGAAAATAATAGTGAGAAACCAAAAGATTTGGATACATGCTCTGCTGGTCATGGGGGTGAGTCATGTTCAAATTCATCGACGGGCGGATGTTCTGGAGTTCGTCGCAAAGCCAAACCAACAAAAAGTTTTGAACAAGAACCTGTCGCAAATGGAACAAAAAAGAAAATTCGACCAAATGGGTGTGTTAAATCGACATCACAAGACTTATATGGATTTATATGGCAGGCAGGACAAGAAAATGAAAATACTCCAACAATGGCATCGAGAAAATCGCCTCCAAGTAAACATCATAGACCTTTGGAGCGGTCATGGCCGCCAAAGTGCGGGCAAACAGATGACTTTTCATTTGATATAATCGATACTGACGAACAATTTTCAACGCCATGCGAAGAACCAAATGGACTTGACTTTATTCCAGGAGAATTTTTTGATTCAGTTGCTAATGCAAAGCAACAATCAAAACTTGTAAGACCTCTACAACCAATAATTGTAGATGAAAATGCACCTCTTGCAACTCCAGAAAAGGATGTGAGTGTATCAGATAGTACGCCAGCAAGAAGTTTGATCACAAATATAATTGTTATAAATAATCATGGTAGCTCGAATAATTTAATGAAAAATAATGATGCTTTAGAGGCGTTAAATGTTGAAACGAGTCCCAAACAAAAACGGGCGTTAATTAAGAAAAAGCTGAAACTTAGTGATAAAATGGTTCAATGTGAAGAATTTAGATTTCCAGATGAACCACAAAAAAGTTCAAATCCAACTGTTGCTTCAACTAGCACCAATACTGTAACACCTGTTCCCGTCATCGTAATGGGTCATGATGTAGCTGCTCAAACAATGCCTTTAAAACCGCACAAGCCACTTGTTAGAACAACTTCCAATGGAAAAAGTCGTCGTTTATTGAATGGATATAATTTAGATGCCGGAATTCATGATATTGCTGGTTGTTCATCATTAGATCAAGCTTCAGGCTTGGCATCAAGTGTTCTCAGCAGAAGTTTATCACCGAGAGCAAGAAGTCCACCCTCAGGATCGTCAACAAGATCGCAATCACCTTTAGACTCATTATCTTCACCAGATAGAGGATCTCCAATTTTGGCCTATCCAAAACCTATAAGGCCACAACCACGACCCTTGTCTCGCATTGGAGGAAGTATTCGAGATTCAAATTTAATTTGTCCTCCAACTCCAACACATCATGCTCGTCGATTGAGAGCTCTTGCCGAAACACTTGGTCCTCCAGATTTACATTTACGTAATGTTTGCTCACCAGAAACTGTGCCATCTCCCGAAATACGCCATGCTGATATAGTTTCACTTACGAATCGTAATACCGATCATCATCATAACACTTCTGCCACAAGTAATTCTGAATCTCGCGATGAAAATGACAATTCTGATGGTGTTAATATGCGTCACATTACAAGTGCTCGTCTTCCTTCGATTCCGGAAAGAGCTCGAGGTGAACATGTATTGGAAGAGTCACTTCCACCTGCATGGGAAGCCCGTATGGACAGTCATGGTCGTATATTTTACATTGATCATGCCACTCGAACCACTAGTTGGACAAGACCTGGACAACAATCGACAATTTCGGTTCCAGAACAACATCGACAACAATTAGATCGACGATATGCATCAATTAGACGCACAATTTATGATAGACGTGACACAAATAGCAGTCCAGTGCTTGATATGCTTCAACAACAACAACACCAATCATCATCCTCCTCATCAGGACCAGTTCAATATCCAGTGAATGTTCAAATCAATGATACACACCCAGCACTTTTGATGATGTTGAGATCTGATTTTTATTCAATGTTACACAAAAATGAGCAAGCAATTGAAATGTGGACAGGAAATTCTGCACTCAAACATATGGTCTCAAGAATTCGAAGAGATCCAAACAGTTTTGCAAGATATCAACATAATAGAGATTTAGTCACACTCTGCAATTGTTTTGCACAAATTAATAAGGATTTGCCTTCAGGATGGGAATCGAAAACAGATCAAACTGGAAAGGTAAGTTATTTAAATTCACTTAGTTTTTGATTTTATTTAACATTTTTTTTAATTTCAGACATTTTTCATTGATCACACAAATCGCAAAACATCGTTCATGGATCCAAGAGTGCCAACAGAATGTCCTCGAATCAGGTTATGGCAAGAACAAGATGTGGCTCCAACACCACCACCTCGTCCACCCAGACCGAGCATATTACCACGTGTGCCTGTTGGAATCGATATTCCCATAGCATATAATGACAAAGTGAGTACAGAATAAAATTTAATCACAAATGAAATTAATGTTGATTGTTGAAATTTTTTTTAAGGTGGTGGCATTTTTACGTCAACCAAACATATTTGAGATATTGAAAGAGCGTCATACAAGCAGTTCTCGTAGTTTGCGTGAGAAAATAAATGCCATACGTGTTGAAGGTACTTCGGCCTTGGAACGCCTAGGACATGATTTGCAATTGACCTTGCTCTTAAGGTAAGTTTCATATCATTAATTTGTATTTTTTTTATCTATTACAAATGAAAAGTTAATCGTAGTCGAAAAACAAATTTAACAAACTTGACAATAATCATTTGATCAAGTGTAAGGTGAGCTGTCCACACCTCACTGGACATATTTCCTACGTTTTGCGTAATTTTATCTCATTCCACATCGTAAGTTTGTATTTTATTTACTTTACGTAATTTTATTTCGATTTTTTTGAAAATGAAACAAAACAAAAATAGAAATAAAAAAGCAATAAAAAAAATATCAAAGACAAACGATTAATTTTAATGTTTACATTGATGATAATCAGGTGCGAAATCGTAAAAAAATAATTTAATGTGCAATTAACAATCAAGTTTATAAATTAATTATCAGATTCGATACAGATTTTGATGATTTAATTATTGTTTTTATTTATTTTGAGTTTAACAGGAATTGTGCAGAGTGATTTTTCATGATTTTTAACATTCAAGTTTGAAAGTTTTTCCTTTTTCCTTGTAATCCTTTGAATTTTCACGGTCAAATAATATCAAATTTTGAGTTTCAGTCATGATCTCACATTGTTAAGTCATAATCAAGTTCCACAAATCACTTCACACTGATAAACAATCATTAATTAGTGCATATTTGATTTTAATTTAACATTGTTAAATTTCAACTTGATAAGCTATTATTAAATTAACGTTAATTGTAATTAAATTTAAACGCATTCAATCCCAAATCATTTATCATTTGAATGTGATTGATGTGACGCCAAAGTTTAATTTAAATAAAAATGAGTCTTAACGTACTTTATGAAATTTCCTTGAAAATTTTTAATCAGTTTATCCAAGGAATTTGAAGGAGATAAAAAAAAGAATTTTTCAGAGTAATAAAACAAGAAATTAAAAAAAAAAATTGTTCTTAAACACAAAATAACGCTATTACATTTCATAAATAAATAAATGTTTCGCATGTTTTACAATTTTGTTTGAATTAAGTAATTTAATACTATTTTACGAGGAATTTTTCGGAATACTCGACAGTTCTCATAATTGTATTGATTAAAAATTGTTTCAAATTTTCAATTGAAATCCAATTCAGTTTCAAATCCAAAACATTTACTTAGCTCTTATGAGTTTTGGCCATTTCTTTTTATCACTTTGGGTTCAAAAAGGGAAGCATTTTCAGTTTGATTTTTTCCAAACTGTTATTTTTTGTACACAGCTAACCATAAACGGTCCTTCAAATTTAAAATTATTGATCAATTCTGTACTTTTCGATGAATTTTATAAAATATTCTGAAAAACTCGAAATAAGACTCTTAAAATAGTTCAAATTCTTCCTGAGAATGTTTAGAATTAATTTCAGTTGATCAAAATTTTTCTCACAACATTTCAAACAAAATCACGTTTTAATTGACACTTTAATCTTCTATTAAAGTAAATAAACAGATCATAAATTTCATTAAAATAAAATTATAAAATATTGAATTTCAATTTTTTTTCAATTTTCAATCACACATGAAAGAAAAATTATTTATCAATTTATTATCCATTCGTCCTAAGCACAAGGTACACGATTCAATTCTCAATTATTATCAATTTGAGTAAGAACAATACCTTGTTCTTCATTTTTTTCAATTCGTGAATTGATATAAAGATCCAACTAACATAAATTTCAGCAATGTGTCTGATAAAATTCCTAAAACACGTTTTTTTACATATAAATTATGTATTAAGTGCTGATTCACTACAAAACACACAATTTATGTCAGAAAAAAAGGGGATGAAGATTAAATTAATAGGCTTTTAATTGATACAAGTCCCATATTAGAGTAAATTTCGTTTGATGTGATAAAATTTGAATATTTTTTTGAATGCCTTTCAACAGGTGGGGAAATCTGGTTATTTAAATTTTGCAAAAAATCGTACAAAAAACGGTGACTAATCGAAAAATTGATACGATTTTTGTGATAAAAAAAATTGATTGAATTTCTTGTGGTTAATATTCAAGATGACAGGAAAAAAAACCCCAAACAAACAACTACAAAAATTTTTAATTCAACCCACAATAAATTTAATTTTAATTTAAAATATAAAACTGTAATTTGTATCTAGTATTCATTTAAATTAAAGAAGAGTAAATATAACATTAAATTTGAATCACAAAAGGCGTTGATATCATCATTTACGTTTTATTGAAACATGATTATGAGTTTAGGAAAACAATTTGGTAGTATCAATTGAATGTTTCGGTAGAATAAAACCACAATAATATGAAACCGGACAAAATTTTGATATTATATGAATTTCGGTGCTAAAGTTTGTTCAAAATGAACAAGCAGTTTTTTTTTAAATTGCACCCTAATTTCAAAATAGACTCAGCTGATCAGTTTCAAAGAAACATTCAAAATTGTAGTAACCGGCTTGAATTTATGTGCGTGTTTTATATAAATAAACACGCACTAGTGTATATTTTACATCATTCAATGTACGTACGCTATACAAAAATATAATATTTTACATTAATTATATCAAAGAATATTTGTTATATGGTGATAAAATAAATAAATAGTCTGTTTGACTGGTTTAATCATCGTGTTTGTCTGTCTGTATGTGTCGAAATTACAAATTTTATCTTAAAAGAGTAAAAAAAATATATCAGTCAAAGGTTTTCAAAACACCTCTCAAGAAACTCGGTTTAAAACAGAGTTTTCAAAGCAACATCATTAGAGACTTATCTGGAATATCATGGAGAGAGAATATCGTGAAATGCTATACTGAGGGATCAAAAACCGATAAAGGTGTGTGAGATTTATGAAAGCTTGGGCAAATATGCAACGGTCTTTATGGCCGAAGTTCATGCTATAAATCTTTGTGTGAAAAAATGCCTAGAAAGAAGTTACACTGATAGGACTATATATATAATGTCAGATAGTCAGGCTACTTTAAAGGCACTAATAAATAATAGAGTGAATTATAAAATAATATGGAAATGCTTGGATCTTTTCTATCAACTTTCAAGAAACAACAGAGTGAAATTCATTTGGGTGCCTGGACACAGTAACATAGACGGAAATGAAATTGCGGACAGACTAGTTAGGGAAGGTTCAGCTTCAACTTATGCCGGTATAGAAACATGCTTAGGAATTTGAATAGATAAATAGATGAATCAACTTGGTAATGGGATCAGCAAAGCAATCGAATTTCCGAACACGTGCTTAATATTATACCCAAATGGTCAGCCACTCGTAGCTTTTAGGAAAGACCACAGGTCAAGTAAGAGTTCTGGTGGCATTCCTTACAGGACACGCACATGTACTAAAACACCTTAAGATAATGAATCTAAGTGAAACAGATTTATGTAGAATATGTCAAGCAGAAAAAGAAAGTGCTCAGCACATTCTCTGCTTCTGTAGTGAACTTGAGAACAAGAAAAGGAGGTTTTTTGGGTGTTTGAATGGGCAAATAAATCCAACGGCCCTCTTTGGCATGAAACTTCATTTCCTATATGATTTTTTGAAGGAAATAAGTATCGTTAAAAAAGAATATAATTTAGGGGAAGTCGAAAGACAGCCCACAAAAAGCCCAATGTAGTAGTGGCTGAGGTGGGTATACCCTTCTCTAATCATCATCATCATGGAGAGCAACTCGAAAATTTTTAAGGCCATCCAGCCTTGTCTTTGTCTTCTCAACAGCTGAAAATTGCTCTCCAGTTTGGTTAAATGGCAAATATGACAAATTGATTGCTACGAAATTGAACTCAACAATGCGCTAAAACTGACTGGTTATCTGCTCTATCAAACATCATCCCTGAAGATTTAAGAAGGAAACAAGTCTTCGTAAGAGAATACAATAAAGCTCTGAATTTTCTGGAGACATTTCTACACCACGATATTCAAGTAACAGTACCACAAAGACTGAAATCCAGAAAACAACATATATCACTCACACATCAGCAAGATGGTTTTTCCAGCCATCTTAGAAGATGAAATGCTTTGAATTACACTCATCGACTGTTTTTTTCATTCCACAACGATCCAGAACCTGTACTAGAATTGCCTTCTCAAATGTTTCTGGTGTCCCACTGCTTTTGGGTTGAGAATGTAAATGCACTTAAATGAATCGTTTAAAATTCCATCTTTCAAATTAATAAATTTAGAGTTTCAACATAAAAAAACTCACATATTTTAAAGATAATGTTCTTTCTTATTCACAACAACAAAAATATATAAATAAAAACACCAAAGTGCGGTTGTACTATCAAAAAAAAGAAGTTCTATCGCTTCATAGAATATTTATGAAATGTATACAAAAGTAGCGAAAAGTTATTTCTGTATTATTCATATGAATAGAAATAATATGTGTGTGTCTTGTTGCTCATATGTTTTATTTCTTTATAAAATATATTGTTTATATATTACTACATTCCGTTCAATATGATATTTCATATTTTTTTTTTAAATCAGTCAGTCGGTTAGTATTATAAATAAACTCAGAGTGGAAAGAACGTTCTTATATTAAAGTTTAACTTTCAAAACTAAAATAAAAATACTCAAAAAGGTGCTTCAATAGAAACAATCCTATAAAAACATTTCAACGGTATTCCCAAAAACTTAAATTTCAAGTAAAAAATTCAAACCATAAATCTTCTGTTATCAATCTTTAATTTGATACAAAATTTCTTTATATTCAAAGTAGTCAAAATATTTTGTATTTATACTGACACTCTACCGCTCGACCAACCACCACAACTAGCATAGAATTATAAGTAAAAGTAAAAAACAAATACACTGCACACCACTTTCATGTAATTTTTCCATCAATATAAACAACAGTAGCTGACTGACATTCAATTGTAACACATTTCAGCTGCTAATGTTACAAAAGTATAATAATAATAAATTTAAAAAAAAAATAAAATAAAAAATATAAAGTTACCAAATAGAGTGAAGAAAATATATTCCATTGCAAAAAATGAAAAAAATTACATGAAACCAAATAAGAAATTGAATCTTCTCCCAAAATAAAATGAAAAGAAATTGAATCAATGAAATTGTGATACACAAAATGACCTAAATTAAAGTAAACTTATTACAAAGAAGATAATGAAGTTCAATTAATTCGTTTTAAATTTGACAAAAGTCGAAAAAAAATTATAATTAAATGAAAATATAAAAACAAATGAAGTGAAATGGAATGAAATGAAATGAAACGAAAAAAAATTAATTAAAAATTTAAAACAATCGAATTTTGACAATAACAAAAAAAAATTATATCCGATGAGTAATCGAGTGTAAGCGGCGAGGTTAAATGGCGATTTTGATATCAAATTCTATTTTAAATTAAACATTTTATTTTACAACTACCAATAAATTTTAAATTCAAATTTCCATTTTATTTAAAATGTTGAATGAAATGAATAGGAATTAATTTACTTGAAAACTTTTTTAAGGCTTTGTGAATTTTGTAATATGAGAATTTTTTTGCTTTGACGTTTAGATGACATTAGACATTAAAGTCATTCAGTGGCGGATTCACCATACGAGCAATCTGGCAAATGCCAGGACGGCCGCTGTCGATCGTCTTGTTAAGGGGGGGCCTTTAAACGAGCTTATCTACAAATTTTTTGTTGAACAGTGAGAGCTAGATAATCTTTTCATAATAAATTTATACAAATTAAAGAGTTTAAAAACCTTTCACAATAATAATTGTAATTAAATTTATGTAAAAATTGCGTGTTTTTTTCTTGATAATGAAATTTTCATTTCAATTTTTACTTTTGAAGATTGATTCATCATCATAACATCATTATTTTAACATTGTTGTTACATTTCAATGCCAAGACATTAATATTGATAAGTTAATTTTATGTGTTCTTGTTCTTGAAATTGAAATTTGAATAAAATTTGTTATAAAAAAAATCAATATAAAGAAAAATTGTTGCATAATCAGCTGAAGGGTTGAACTTTTCCCAATTCTTTTACTTGCAATCCTTAAATGTTGGAAATTGAAAAAACTTTCTTACATAACACAATGAACTAACATTACCTGCATTGAAAAAGTATTTTAACACAGAACCTTGCACTATACTTTTAATTTAACGACAGACACGCGATAAGTCAATTGCCCAGCATTATGCTGGTTCACTGTGAGCCAATTAAGACCAAAATGAGCTAATTCGTATTTTTTTTTTTGAATCGAAATCACAAGCATAATATTTTTATGATACATTTCAACTGATAAATTATAATTGTTTACAAAAACTTATCAAGTTTGGTCAATTTCAGTTCATAGTGCGGTCATTTTCATATTTTATCGATCACACAAATTGTACTTACTTAAAAAATACAAATGAATTACATTTAAAATGAAGTAAAATTGTTAAATAAGAAGGTTAAAAGTGAAAATTATAAAAAATATATATTTTTTTTGCAGTCCATACTCTGCTGGATTCGGAGGGGTGGTTTACAAAATAAATTAATAAAAATAAAACAAAAGTAATGAATATACAAAAAAAGTGTTGAGCAAACACGTGAATTAATAATAATTAGGGTAGATCATGTATGGGCGATATGTAATTAAATATATTTATTTATTTATTTACCCTTACAATTAAAGGAGTTCCTTTCACTGTCTTTCCTTGTAAATGTGTTATGTGTGAAAATTGGAGTTGAACGTCAAATAATATGAGCGGATATAATAAATTCAATGACCTTGTTTTGCTTTCTTTCTTTCTCCTTTCCATGCATTTTTCATGTAAGGGGGTGAATAATGTTAACTCATTATCACACAACTGTTTGTAAGGCTCACTAAATTTTCACTTGAAATGACTCAGAGTGAGTGTTAATGGAAAATGGACTTCACAACAACCTCCAACTCATTAACGAGTTAAATTGATTAATTTTTCATCGAATTATCTCAGATTTAACAGCAATTAACACAATGTCAAAGTCAAATTAATTTAAATTAAAATCAAGCGAAACAATTAATGACACATATCTTAACATTAAACTAAAATTAAAGGTAAAACAAAAGAAATATGCGATTAAAACGCATACAAGCATGACATTCGATGAACAAAAAAATTAATATTAAAAAAGTTTAATCCTTGTTCAATTATTACGACTTAAAATTGCAATTTTTAACGCTTGAAGTGGGCAAAAGGTGATCTTGGTATGATTCCTTTGTACCATATCTTTATTTCCTGTGATATTTTTTTTTTTGAAATTGTACTTTAAATATCAATTTTAATTACTTAATTAAGCAAATACATTTGCAGAAATTATTCATTCAGAGGGAAGTTTCAGAGACAGATGTTTTTTTCCTTATTTTTTTTTTTTAATTTTATTAAATTTAATGACAACTGTATTGATATGAATTTGTAGTGGATACTTAAGGAAATATCGTATTATTTTTATTTTGACCGGTGAGCAACCAGTCATTCGTTGCGTAACTAGTTTTCTTTGTGTTTTTTTACTATTTTTTTATTATTGCTAAATTATTCAAAAATTACTTTGGAAAGAAATCACCATAAAACATTCAAAGATATTTGGATATGATTTTATGCAAAAAAAAAAAAATAAATTTATGTTAATATAAGACTTTTGACAGTTTGAGAGGCACGTCCTATGCTCATTGAATTTTTCTAGTATTTGAATAGTGATCACATTAGAATTTTTTTTTGTAAAAATTGATATAATGACGTTTTTGACTACCTACAACTTTGCCGTACATCACTTTTATCATGTTATCTTAGAATGTTTTCACTTTTACATGGCCTTTAACTCAAATTGAGTAGCCGGAACGAGAGAAAAGGAGAGAAAAAGTCACTGACTTTGGTTTAAACTACACTCTAAGTTGAAAACGCCTCGCAGACCACCCCGCATAATATGCATAGACTAAAAGAGTGCTTATAATACTCGAATTCTTGTTCCAAGTTAACTGGAAATGCGACAAAAATTTCATTTATTAAATGTCCTGTAAGCATCAATCAAACGTCTCCATCTGCGGACCAAATCAATTTGTACTGCGGGGCTTTTTAAGCTTTCAGTGTACAAAAATTATCCAATCCCTAACTTTCTCGTCACATTTAACCAGATTCGGGATAAGGATCAAAAAAATTGCAATACAACACAAAATATAAATAAATAAACAAGAGACTTTATTTCCTTTCATCTATTTTTATTTCCTCATATTTTTTTTACCATTTCATATAATTTTTTGCATTTCATATAAATGTCTGGAAAGATGAAAATTTTTATGGGATTTTTGTGTCTCTACTGTCGCACTGTAAAATATCTTGACCTACTTATTTCCATAATTTCATTAAAAATGCAAAAAGGATGTATTTTGTTGTTTTATTTAAAAAAAAAAAATTATATTGAAAATTGTTTAGAAAAATCTTTGGAATGAATTCATTGTGTCATAAATTTTTCCTTATTAGAACAAAATTTTTCCATTCCATTCCAATTTAGATATAAAATATTTTTTGAGTAGTTAATTAGAAATTTAAATTAAAAATAAAAATAAAAAAAAATTCAAATAAAAAGACTCGTTATTTTCCTATTTAAATGAAACGGAATAAACACGCAAATTAAACATAAATTGTTAGTGTTTGTGTTTTTGTCTTAATGCAATGCAAAAAAAATACCATCAAAGAACAGAAACTGTGTAACTGCATTTAAAAACGTTGAATGATAAAAAAAAATTAAACTAGATGTTAAATGTGATTATAAAGAACATATTATTACATGTTCAGTTTTTATTTTAACATTGAATGGAAAAATAACAGACCGCATCTTTTTCTATTACTTAACATTTAATAGAACGCCACTTGTTTTAATTAACTAATTATAATTATTATTATCAACTGTATCTATTTCTATTACATTTAAAATGCGGGTATTGAAACTCTTCTGTTTATGTAATTGATAAAAAATGTTAAAAAATAGACGAGATAAAGAGGAGAAATTTATTGAGAAATTTTTTGAAATTAAAATGTAGAACGTATTCGTGAACGAATAACACGAGCGTATTTTAATTGGTAGAAAATTCGTCCATTTTGAAAAGTCCGTGATTTTCTGCGATTATGGAAAAGTCCAAAAATGTTCGTGGTTTTGTAAAATTTTTCGGATTTGGAGTCAGGTCGCGCCAAATTCACCCTACAAATGCCAAAGCCGCCAAATTCGCCAAACGCCAAATTCGCCTAATACCAAATTTTCCACATGTCAAATGCACAAAATGCCAAATTTACCAAACGCCAAATTTACCAAACGCCAAATTTGCCAAATGCACAATTCGCCAAATTCCAAATGCACCAGATGCCAAATGGGCCAAAGTAAAAAATGATTTTTTTCTTGGCAAGTGACCTGACTACCCCGTGGAAAAGTCCATCACTTTGATGAGACAGACGGACAGCTAAGCGTCTATAATTTTCACATTTTTAAAAAATCAACGAAAATGTGTAAGAAAATTTCGTAAAACTCACTGTCGTAACCTTTATCACTGTTAAAAATATTTTTTTTTTCAAAGTTAAATATAAATTAATCATTTGACAAATCATCGGCGTCTAAAGAAGGACCAATTTGTTTTATTGTCCCTTAACCAAATAATTTAATGATCAAATTAAATTATAAAACAATAAAAATAAAACTGATTCTAAAAAATATCATAAAAAAAATCAAACAAATTAACGATAAAATAATAAAAAAAAAAATATTTATTAAGTAATGGTGATAGATAAGATTATGATAATATACATTTGACAAGAAAACTGTTAAACAGTTCAAAAATAAATAAATAAATAAATGATGATGATTGTCTACAAATTTCATGTATCGTTTAAACAAGTGTTTTATTTTAAAAAGTTAGAGTAAAATAAAAAAAGCCGGAAACATTGTAAGCAAATATACAAATTCTTTCTGATATAACACACTTTGAAGGACATAACACACACATGACTAGTAAAATTGTATTGAATGACTGTTATTGTGAGTGATAATTTGCATGTTGATAATACACTTTTTTTATTTCTATTTGATTGTTTCTATTTTAAATGAAACGATTTTGAAATGACAGGACTTGAGACAAATTTTTAAATGAGATCTCAGAAGAAAATTGTTTAATTCGATCGTAAAATTTGCAGTCATATGTGAAAAAGTAATCAGATAAATTAAATCTACTAAGTAGTTAAATTTTAATTTATTAGTATAAATAACGACTTTATATGGTTAAGTAATTTGGAAGATTAATGAGTGCGATTTTTATATGGTGAATTTTAAGAGTGATATTGAATGTTTTTCAGTAAATTTTACGTTTAACTTTAAATTGTGTTTAGCTCTTTCTGCACTTGGCGCTTGCGGATCGACTGCGAGCATCGCGATTTGCGTCGATTTGAAAATATGATAAGTCAATTTGGCCGTTCCAAAATAAATTTAAGAATTTAAAAAAAAACGCAGAATTTAATAAAAAAAAACGCAGAATTTTCAAAACCACGGAATTTTCAAAAATTGCAGAAACTGTGGAGTTTTTAAACAAACACTTCAGATAACCGTGGAAAATTTTCGCTATAAAATCCTCAAAAATTTTGGGAAAAACTTATTTTATATTGACTGAGCTCTTAGTGGTGGATTGGTCATACGGGTAATCTGGCAAATGCTAGAAGGCCGCAGCCGATCGTCTTGTAAAAGTTAAGTTTAGGGTAAATTACGAAATGCCAGGGCCGCTAATAATTTTCAATCCGCTCCTATGAGCTCTCTTCTTGTCTTCAAATGCATTTTCTTAAAAAACCCCAGAATTTGCAGGTGATAGAGCTACAAGGCAGGAAAGAGCTAAAGTAATCTCAGTCGTGTTTTTGGAAATGGTTGTTTTTAGGGTCGTTTTTATTTGATGACTTTTGCTTGAAATCCACTCAAATGATGTGCGTGAAGTTTTCGAAATTTAATGATTGAATTCTCTCGACTTATAAATTTTGACGAACATTCAATGAAATAACTCTCAAAACAATCACCACCTACAAAATAGCGAGACTACTCTAAAATTTATATGACTTTTATATAATTTTTTTTTCACCACATTTGCAATAAATAAACTCAATGAATGAATCAGATTTGCCTTTTAAAATTGGCTCATGATATAACTAATAATTGACCAATTTGATGATTGAATAGTCATCACGTCATACATTTGCAAAAAAAATACTAACGTGGTAGAGTGATCATATCATATCATTGTCATACATGAAGAAAACGACCAACTTGAATTTATAGGAAAAAAAATATTTATTTTTAATTCGTTACTCCCCTATTAAGAATAAATTATTCATAAAAATACTATTAATAATTATTAATAGTGTTTGCATGATTAATAAACAAATAATAATAGTCTATTATTAAAATTAAATAAAAAAAATTATATTAATAAAGTTCAACACAACATGAATTGAATTGAATGAAATTTTTGTATTTCATTAAAATAAATAAAAATAAAAAGAGAAGTCTTCCGGGCAAACAAAATTGTGTTTTCTTGCAAAATCAATTAATTTTCTATTCATCACATCACATTACATTTTTTTTTGTATATTTTAAACATAGAACTTTTATTTGAATAAAAAAAATGTGTTACAACACACACGATTAAACTTTATAACATTTGATACATAAATAAACAAAGAATTCAATGTAAACAGAAGCAAAAACTCCATTTATTAAAATTACCAGCATAATTTCAACATTTACACACACAAATCATCGTTTGCACAACTTCAAAAGAGAGTCAAAAGTAATTAAATTGAATGTTTTTATTACTTTGAATAAGCAAAAGCATCAAGATGTAACTTTTTAATAAAATAATCAAATTGAATGTGTACTTTTTTCTTTATTAATTAATTGATTATCCAAATAAATAAAATGAAGATGATGAATGACAGAAGTTGTGCAATATATGAAAATGTATTAAAAATACACATGGAAAGTGAATTTCAATGAAAAAGCATCATAAATGAAAAATTAAAAGAAACAGTGGGTGTTTAACTAACAATCTGTGAATACATATCAATTTGACTATCATATCAATATTAAAGGAAAACGGCTGTTAAAATGTGTTAAAATTATGGGGGTTATCACCAAAACTATATCAATTGTCTTTTCAATGTAAGTATTAAATTTGAATTTGAATTTCAACGAGTTTTTCTGTTAAAACTTTATTTAAAATGAGTACGGTTTGAAAATTTGAGCTTAGACATCTGACACTAGATGTCGCTATATATCATTCGCCGTTATACGAAAAATACTGATCCCCTTGACGCTATGAACAAGGATTTTTTTTTGTATAAATGGCAAGACGCCACAAAAATCGGTCTTGTAGGATGAAAATGCCCATTTGGAGCTTGTAAAGTGACATTGAATATGATTTCATATCAAAAATCCGTTATATCAAAGAAAATCAAAAGATGTCACTTTAAATCGGTTTTCTTGGTACTATAATGAAACAGACAGAAAATTCTAATTAAAAATAAACTTTTCTGGTCTGAATTCTCCAAGAAATCAAGACATTCTGAAATAATTTTATCACCAGAACCTAGTTTTTTATCATTAATGAAAGTGCATCAGCTTACAATGACAATATTTTAATTAACCACAAATCGTATTTTAAATGAATAAGTTTTAATTAAATCCCATCCCACACAAAATACAAAAAAACATTCATCGCGTTCTTTGATTTGTGTTTCACATCGTTAAACTTCAGAAGAGAAAAAAAATGCATTGAACCATTAAATAGTTTTGCTACAGTTAATTGATTAAAGGAAACATTATGATCATTGTCTGTTAATTTACGTGGAATTATAACACAAAAAAATCAGTTACAATTATTTGTAATCATTAAATATCAATTAATTTTTGTTTAAATATTTTTTTACTGGGTATTTGATTGAATATTTTACGTTTTTTATTTTAATTTTAATTTTCATGATTATTGAACGTTTAAATATAATATGAATTGATTCGGATATTTTTGAATGTGCTTTGGCACGCGTCAAGAAACATTCAGAACATTATCAGCATATTGAACAGTGAAGCATTGCAAATTTGAATGAATATTAAATGAAAAAAAAATATTTGAAATAAAAAGGGGGTATAAAATTTTATGAATCGGATTAATTTTAATCGTTTCACATTTATTTATCTCTTCAATTTTATTCAAGATCCATTTAATCGATTGATGAAGTCATATCTTTTGTATAGGAAAAAAATTTACGATCTCATAATTCTCAACTTAAATTGAAGAATGAATTTTCAATAAAAAAATTAAAAAGAAACACTTTAAACGGATTTTAACATTTTTACGCCTGTCTTTTGTGAGATCATGGATCTTGGGTTAACTAAAATCAGATGAGAATGCGGAGAGAAAGAGAACGAGAGAGAGAAAATTTCATTGAAATTTCAAAATTCTTCTTACTTTAAGTCACCTGGATTTCATGTTATGATAGCGTACTAGCCAGGAATCGAACAAATTTCGAAAACTCGATTTCATGAAAAAAAAGTCTTTGAACCCTGATTAAATCCACAATCGAGGTCATTTCATCCGGTCCAAAAATTGATGACAGATTGTCATGTAAAGAAAGTGCCGTTTTTTGCTCTCTCAATATAAAAAAAAAACAACAAATAACTTGTAATGATATCATCCTTAACAAATTTTTATATTTATTGTTTTGAGTGAAACGTCAAAACTAAGGGTTTTACTTCGCATATTTTTAACATATTTTAGTATATTGCATAGAACATTGTGTCCCACCCGATTTATTTTTCTTATTAAAAACGTTTTTCGTGAAAATTTACTTACGAATTGTAGAACACCTTTAAATGTTTTTATTGTAGTACTCAAAATTGATAATCGTTATCGGTCACGGTAACATAATTTCATGTATTTTATCGATTTTTCATTAACTCATTCAATATTTGTGTGTTAAAAAGCTTATGTGAATTGATTAAATGTGTACTCAATTTATGTTCATTGATTTATCAAAGGCCAAACCCTGAAAAAGTACAAGGTTTGATGAGTTTTGTAGTATAGGAAGTGAATTAATGAAATAATTGAAAATTGTGGGGCACAGAAATTTCGTTCTTTTGTGAAATTTTGTCGTTTTTCAAGTCATATCAGGCTAAAAACTGAATTACTGGGCGGTAACTGCACTCAGAGAATCTGATCTTTTTGAATGCTAAGCTCCTGAAATCGTAAGATCATGAAATAGCCGTAATTTCAGAAATGTTCCGACAAAATACAGGTCAGAAGTTGACAAAACCAAGGGTACTTCATGAATGGCGAGTGAATTTCAGGCAAAATCAAGCATTAATAGCAACAATGGGTCAAAATCAGCAAGCACTCGCTCTTCATGACCTCCTCTAGGGCAAAAAGGCCACTGTGGGTGTTTATCAGTTTTTTCCGAATTGCTTCCAGCTCAAACCCCTTCTTCATGGTGTCAGAAAGTCCCTTAGCAGAATTTTTAATTTAAAATTCCTCATCTTGTCAAAATATTGATTTTGTTAATTTATGATCGATGTATTGCCAATACAATGAACGAAATCCATTCATCAAAAAACTTTTATCAATGAATTTCATTCATAAAAATTGTGAAACAAAAAAATTCTGTTTTACGTCTCGCAGAATTTATCATAATTTATTTGACAATATCATTAGAAGCAGTCTAACATACAAAATTTTTTTGTTATCATCATGAATAATTTTAAAAAATAATACAATGTGCTTAAAAACTTATAAATTAAACATTTTAACTTATTTTTGATTGTTTTGATTTGAAATGACGTTAAAAAGTTCTCATAAGGCGTTGTTTTGTTTCAATTCTAATTAGATTTTGCCTATTTTCATAGTCCGATGATTCATTGCGTTGTTGTGCATTTTTAATTTCAATGTGTGTTTGGGTGTCGACAATAAAAATTGTATTATTTTCTCTCATTTGTAATAGATAATAAAAAAGTATAATCACGTCTTGAAAAAAGTTTTTTTTTTGTAATTAACAAATTTTGCACGGTCTTTAGTTAAAATGAAATGACGAACGTTTTTTGTTTTATTTATTTACAGTCTGTTTGAAAATGAAATAATGAGCTATGTGCCTGTTGAGGCAAGAAGTCCTCAAGGATCACCAAATTTGAGCAGTATAAGGGCACCACAAAGGACACCGCCTCCATTTAGACGGGACTTTGAAACAAAGTTACGCACATTTTACAGGAAACTTGAATCTAAAGGATATGGACAAGGGCCACATAAATTGAAGTAAGTTTTGATACACTAACTTTAAATTTAAGATTTAATTTAAATGAAATTCAATTCTTTTCAGACTCCACATACGTCGCACACACTTACTTGAAGATGCGTTTCGTCGAATTATGTCAGCAAATAAAAAGGATCTTCAACGTGGACGTCTCGCTGTGTTATGGGACACTGAAGAAGGCCTTGACTATGGTGGTCCATCACGTGAATTCTTCTTCCTCCTTTCACGTGAACTCTTTAATCCATATTACGGGTTATTTGAGTACTCTGCAAATGATACATATACCGTTCAAGTATCACCATTGTCTGCCTTTGTCGACAATTCTCATGATTGGTTCAGATTCAGTGGACGCGTGCTTGGCTTAGCCCTAGTTCATCAATATTTATTAGATGCCTTTTTTACAAGACCATTTTACAAAGCCCTACTAAGACTTCCATCGGCTTTGAGTGATCTGGAATCGTTAGATAGTGAATTTCATCAGTCTTTGCAATGGATCCGAGATAATGACATTGGATCTGGAGCATCGCTCGGTCTCACATTTTGTGTAACCGAAGAGTTACTTGGACGTGTAGTGGAACGTGAATTAAAACCAGGTGGTAAAAATATTACGGTGACAGAGAAAAATAAGAAGGAATATTTGGAACGCATGGTCAAATGGCGTCTTGAACGTGGAGTACAAGAACAAACAGAGAGCTTGGTTCGTGGCTTCTATGAAGTCGTTGATCCCAGACTTGTCTCGGTATTTGATGCACGTGAATTGGAATTAGTAATAGCTGGCACCGCTGAAATCGATTTAAATGACTGGCGACAAAACACTGAATATCGAAGTGGGTATCATGATCAACATCAGGTCATTATTTGGTTCTGGCATGTCATTGAAAAATTCTCAAATGAACAACGATTAAGACTTTTGCAATTTGTCACTGGGACATCAAGCATTCCGTATGAGGGATTTTCGGGTTTACGTGGCTCAACGGGACCACGACGATTTTGCATTGAAAAATGGGGTAAACCTAATGCTTTGCCAAGAGCTCACACTTGCTTCAATCGCTTAGATTTACCACCATACCCAACACCCGACATTCTCTATGAAAAACTACTTTTAGCTGTTGAGGAAACAAGTACTTTTGGAATTGAGTAACTTCCATCAACACAATTTAAGCTTTAGCCAGAATTTAAACAAAGATTTACAGTAAAGTTAATAATTATAATTATTAAACATTTTCTAGTCACAAATATTTTCGTTTTAAGTGTTTTAAATGTGAAAAAAAAATATAATAATAACAATAAAATAATAATAAAAAAAATATTTATAATAATTAAATGAATTCAATTTATATAGGATTTTAAGGAAGGATAAGAAAAAAATTAAACGTGATATTTCATTACAAGTAAAAAAAAATACAAAAAAAATATACCAGTGAAATATTTTCATTCATTTTAAGATAATTGAAGAAAATGAATAAATTGAGAAGAAAATATTAAAATATAATCACAATAAATGCTAAAATACCATAGATTTTCATAGTTTTTTTTACTAGTAAGCTAAGCAATTAACATGTTAACACAAAAAATGCTAGAATTTTTTTTTTCAACTGTTACCCAGTAACTCAAATATGAACTTAACTTAAATAAATTAATTATAAATGTAATAGAATTTAAATTTAAACTATGATTAATAGAAACACGCCAAAAAAAGTAGACTTCAATAGCACTGCTAAGTGAGCCTCAATTTCAAGTTGAATAAAATTCATACAAGTAGATTTTGATTTGTATTTGAAAAATAATTTTTTATTCATTAAATGATTTAAAGTGACTTAAAGCAAGAGTTTAAAAGTTAAATTTGATAGTAAATTGATATGAAAATAAATATGAACATAAATGAAAATAATTTGATTTTTTTATTGAATTTTGAACATTTCCGTTGAAGCTTGTTCGGATTTTTTTGGGTAAGTAAGTTGTAATGACTACAAAATTTTTTTAAAAGTGAAAACGCAATAAAACGCAAACTATTGATCGTAATCTGATCACATTTCAATAGATTTTGGTCAGAAAAGTAAGAAGCAAAAACTCGACAGACAGCAATCAAATTAATTTTTCATCACAGACAAACCTTTTACCATTGAAAATGTAATTTTTGTATTGTCTACCTTTAAAAAAGTATCAAATTAAATTCATATTTAAATTTAATGTTTTCAAATGTTTATCCAGCTTTTCATCCCATGAGTACCAACAAAAAAAATACAAAATTCTCATACTTACACCACTTATAAATATGAAAAGAGAGAAAAATGCTCCTTATTATATCATATCATATCAAATATAACAAAAAAAAATATTTTTCTTTTCATGTCATCACCAAACAATACTATGATAGTCTAAGGTTAATAGAGCAAGAGCAAACACACACTCATGTCAAATTATATTGTTGGTGTTTTGATATAAAGTTTATTATAAATGTAGTTTGCAAACATAAACATCACATCGCAGACTAACACTATAAAATCTTATCTTTATCCTTTTTATTTAAAGAAAAGAACATTTTCATGATTTTATTGTCACAGTGACATCATTACATTTATAAAAATGTTTTTTTTTTGTTATTTGTTTGTGTGCTTCTTGAAAAAAAAATAAAAAATATTAAATAAACATATGAATGAAAGCCAAAAAAATATTTCATTGAAATGAGAGAGAGAGAGAAAGAAAAAAAATTGAATTATTTTTATGTTAAAGCAATGTTTCAATGCTAATGTGAAAAAAATTTGTCTTGTATTTCATGGCACTTACATTATATACTTACTTACATACTCTCGATGAGATTTCCCTTGAAGAGTATCTCTCTCTCTCTTCACCTTTCTCTCTCTCTTTATCTTTCTGTCTCTCTTTCCTTTCTTTTTACCTTTCTCTCTCTCTCACTTTATCTTTCGCTTTCTCTCTCTTTACCTTTCATTCTCTCTCTCTCTCTCTATCTCTCTCTTTACCTTTCATTCTCTCTCTCTGTATCACTCTCTTTACCTTTAATTTTTCTCTCTCTATCTCTCTCTTTACCTTTCATTTTTCTCTCTCTATCTCTCTCTTTACCTTTCATTCTCTCTCTCTCTTTACCTTTTTTTCTTTCTCTCTCATTATTCTTAAGATGACACGTCTCTTGAATGTAGCATTGCCGCTAGTAACTAAACGCCCCTTAATATTGAAAAAAAAATATTTGATGTGTGACAAAAATTTATATTTTCTTTTTAATGACAATCAAAAACATTTATTTGATGGTTATTTCAAGCCACTTTCCATTTACATTGAAATTAAAAGTCTAACACTCATCAAAATAAATGATAAAAGTACTTCACAACATTAAATTGGACCATTTTACAAAATAAATGACCCAATAAAAGAATTTTACAAGTATTTTAATAAAATACAATACAAGAAACAATTTTTTGCATATAATTTTCATTTAAACGAATATTTTTTTTTTCTTTTTCCAAAATTCAGCGATTTCACTCATTTTGCTGTTAAAACTACATTCAATACACCGACAAATCAATTCAGATCAGATCAAAGCCTACCAATTTTCTTTGACTTATACAAAAGCATCTTCACAAATAAACTGATAAAGAAACCAAAAATTGATAGATAGATAAATAAATAAATAAGATTATGATTATGATTGAGACAGTCTGCAATCTAATCACATTATCCTTTTTGTCTATTCAAAGGCATTCACAGCTTAAAGCTCATTTCTTTTGCTTTTGAGTTGTCATCGAACAGATGTTCACGTTCTAAATGCAAAAATATAAAAAATGTATGGATTGATTCCCTTATTTATTTTGTTTACAAAGATAAAATTTCATATAATAATAATAATGTAATTTTATTTGAAATTCACTTGATAGATACTCAAAAGAAGAGACACTTTGTATTTCCAATGAATATTGTATCAGATCATATTCAATGTGAATAAAAAATGAAATGAAATGAAATTCAAATTTTGCTTCACTTCATTATTTTAAATAAAATACGGTAATTTTACGAGAAATTGATTGAATTTTTCACTAATTTAACGGATCCATGCACTTCGATTGCCGATGCAAGCCAATTATGCTTTAGCCAAACACTGATTTTATCATAATCATTGAAAGACGTACTTGAATTTTTCTCGGTTGATTCTCCAAGGATTTTAAATTTAATGAAAATTTTTGTTTGTACTTTTAAAAAATAACTTTTTCTATGATATCACAAGGTACCCGTATAAAATTGAGTAAATGTGCACAAGATAAAGCCAATTGTATCACAGTTGAAAGTATTAAAGTGATGATAATAATAAAAGGATAATCCGAGTAAATTGGTAGATAATTTGTCATTTAACTGTCTCGCCCTTTTGTTGCACTTTCACTTCATGACATAACTGTGTGTGTGTGTCAATTTTTCTAAAATTGTTTTTTGTTGTCAAATAAATGGAATGAATGCTGATCAAGATGAATTTGATTGATTATTTTCAGGGCTGATGGGCAGGGCGGATTGAAAATTATTAACGGCCCTGGCATTCTGTATATTTTTCTTTAAAATTTACGCTAAACTTAACTTTTACAAAACGATCGACTGCGGACTTTCTGGCATTTGCCAGATTGCCCGTATGGTCAATCCACCATCAGTGATGGGGCACTGGGCTGTTTAAAACAAAGCGGATGGTTTAAGGGGCGCTTTTTATGTTCAATGGCATCGACCACGTCAAGAAAACAAAAACCGGTCATTGAAGTCTGCATCAATGGCATTGAGCCATGTCCTAGACAACTGAAAATTAAAAAAATCAGAGTGAATTTAAATCAAAGGAATCCCACAATGCTCATTAATCATTTGAATTTCCTGATTCATTAAAATTTCTTCACATTTTTTTCGTTTTCATATGAAATCATAAATTAAATGACAAAAACCACACTAATTCCCACACAAGTATCATGGGATGTGTTGAAATGTGTTGAGAGAGCAGCTCAACGGATATTTTTCACACGAGTCATGTTTCGTATTTGATTTATGATAAGACTTTTATGATTATTTTTTATTTCAGTTGTAATAAATTCATGCGCATCATCAAAAAAAAACATCCTTAAATGTGGTTCAGTAATAGAAAAGCATAATAAATATAAACAATGACTTACCTGCACTGTTGACATAATTTTGGTGAAATCTCACACCAGCTGGCAACAGAAACAATGATGCTGATAATTGAAGACCATGCGTTAAAATGATATTGACGATAGCGACAACTACGATCACCCAGCCCCAATTTCCTTCAGGATAATAATGGCGTTGCAATGTTGATGCTTTAAGTGCCGCTAATCCTGATACACATCCATTCACATGTTTATGTTCATTAAAATTGTTATCAAGTTGAGATGATCTAGAAATAATTCAATTGACATTTTTGTTATCAATTGCATTAAATGAACACACTCACCTAAAATCCCCATTTTTCTCTTTACGTTCAGTGTAAATATAATCCCAATTATCAACTTTAATCGATTCTGAGCGTAAATATGATGGTGGTGGTCTTGTTGAATTTGTAAACAATCGACGTTCGGTAGAGCAATAACAAAATTTACCACCATTCGGTACATGTAATCGATTTAACAGGTGACTCGAGCATAATTGTGTGTCATTTGTCTCAATTGACGTGTATGGTGAAACAATATTAATCACTGGAATTGCATGATTTTGCATTAAATCTTCTTGTATCTGCTCTTGATGTGTTGGTTCAATTTCAATAACTTGCTCGGATGGTGTTTGTACAGCATGACGTTGATGATTTTCAACATTATTATTATTATTATTATTTATATTACTGTTTGGTAAAGTTGAGGAAATTATTGAACTAAAAGGTCTCCCTTTCGGATCGACACGTATTTGTACGACAGCCATTGTAGATGCAATAATTGATGGCCATGTTCTACTATATTTCAATAGTGACATAATCGTCGTAAATTATTTATATTGAAATCATCTTGTCTTTTATTATTACATATTCGTTTAATGTCTGCACAAAACGATATTTAAATTTATTCATGCAATGGTTGGGCAATTTAAATTCAAATAATGTTTTACTTTGGTTAAAAGGTAAAACGACAGAGAATGAGCTGAAAAAAATGCAATATTCTGTGTCTTAAGGATGAAAATTAAAATTTATGGAACTCAACCCATTAACTGTCAATATTTGAAAAATTCAGTTTGGAGGAAAATGTTTTTGCATGATTCATTGTGCATCAGATTGTGCTCCAGGGCCTCTAGAGCATAAAAACCGTTAAAAAAAACAACGGTTAAAATTTTTGAAAAATTAATGATTTCTTTTATTGGATGGAAATTAGGCTCTAGAAGTTGGGCTCAGGAATCAGGCTCAGGAATCAGGCTCCAGAGCTTGAAAACGGTCAAAAGCCCAAATTTTTATGTTTTTCTGTAAAATGGCGGATTTTTAAAAAAAATAACACAAAATTTTAAATTTTTTAAAAGATTTCGGCATTTTGAAAATTTTTGAAAAATTTTGACATTTTGAAAAATTCTTTAAAAAACTTAATTTTATTCAATGAAACTAGTCCCATCGAAATGCACTTTTCTAAACCACCCAGTGGTCAGGAGTTCAGATTTTTTGCCTACGTTTTTATCTGGATTTTTCGATTGAACCCACCAGATGGTGCTGGTGGCGTTTTTTTGCTGTGATTTTAATAAAATTTGGACTTTCCTGAAATTTTTTTAAATAATAAAGTCGTTGGGAAGTGAAAATGTGTCAACTATTCACTGTTCGACAAAAAAAATCGAAATCATACTTTTGAAAAGTTTTGAAAAACGTCAAAAAGTGTTTTGAATCCTGATATTTTCAAAATTTATCGAAAAACGCCTCGCTTAATTGAAAAACGGATTAAAAATCGTTTTGGCGTATTTGGAATATTTTAGGGTTATTAATAAAATGTAAAATGTAAACGTACTAAAAATGTAAACCTAGGAGTTCAATGAGTGAAATTTAGTACTAAAAATGTAAACCTAGGAATTCAATGAGTGAAATTTAGTACTAAAAATGTAAAAATTAGTAATTCAATGAGTGAAACTTAGTACTAAAAATGTAAACCTAGGAGTTCAATAAGTGAAACTTAGTACTAAAAATGTAAACCTAGGAATTCAATGAGTTAAACTTAGTAATAAAAATGTAAACCTAGGAATTCAATGAGTGTAACTTAGTACTAAAAATGTAAACCTAGGAATTCAATGAGTGAAACTTAGTACTAAAAATGTAAACCCAGGAATTCAATGAGTGAAACTTAGTGATAAAAATATAAACCTAAGAATTCAATGAGTGAAATTTAGTATTAAAAATGTAAACCTAGGAATTCAATGAGTGAAACTCAGTACTAAAAATGTAAACCTAGAAATTCAATGAGTGAAATTTAGTAGTACTAAAATTTAAACCTAGGAATTCAATGAGTGAAACTTAGTACTAAAAATGTAAACCTAGGAATTCAATGAGTGAAATTTAGTATCAGAAATTTAAACCTAGGAATTCAATGAGTGAAACTTAGTTCTAAAAATGTAAACCTAGGAATTCAATGAGTGCAACTTAGTACTTAAAATATAAACCTAAGAATTTAATGAGTGAAACTTAGTACTGAAAATGTAAACCTATGAATTCAATGAGTGAAACTTAGTACTACAAATGTAAACCTAGGAATTTAATGAGTGAAATTTAGTACTAAAAATGTAAACCTAGGAATTCAACGAGTGAAACTTAGTACTTAAAATGTAAACCTAGGATGATTCGATATTTTTTGACGTTCCTTTGAAATTTTTCGTGTATAGCGTTCATCAAAATAAAACAGATATGCCCATATTAAAAATCAACTCTGGGTGAAAAACCCAGCAATTTAACATAGAAAACTTCCAGGAACACCCTCCTTTTACATTGAAAATTGTCGATTTTCCCCAATAAATTCTAATTTTATCACTATTTGACATTTATACCCATTTTCCTACTTTTATCATGTCATTTTTAACATGCATTTTTTGCACTTTGAAATTTTATATCTTTTGTTTCAACTTTAACACATTAAATTTAAGTACTCTTTTCTCTTTAAAACGATTCACATTGTATGATAAATGATACGCTTTTTTTGATAAACTTTTGTTCTCAGCAACTTTTCAATAGCAATAATAATACAAGCAGTAGCTCAGTTACACAATATTTATGTTTTTTTGATTCTTGTCTCGTATGCATTTTTCTTTGCAAAACAATTGTGTAATATTATTGCTTTATTACACTTTGTGTGCATTTATGTGGTGACACTATAATTTAACATTGCCTTTGGTGTCACTTTATCTTTTCTTTATTATACATTTTATAATTTTTTATTGTTTTTCAATTGAATTGATAGTTTTGTTACAGTGCTTTTGGTTTACTGATGTTCTGCAAGAAAATAAAAATATCAAGTTTAATAAAATGTGACCATTAATTTTTATGATTTTTTGGATTTTTATTTTCCTTTTCTAATTTGATGTTAAAATAAAATTTTTTCTAACTCAAAACTGCATCAAGTGAGATACAAATAATTTAATTGACTTTTAGCACAAACATCCTTGATCTAATAACCTACATAATGCAAAAGAAAAAAAGTGGAAGATATAAAATTCAATTTATGATAGGAAAGAATCAGTTTTCATACTTAACATAGAAGAAAATACAATTTTTTTAATTAAAATGTGTATAATTATCATAATTTTCATTCATAAACGTAAATGTATGAGAATATCAAATTCATTGACCTATTCAACAAATGTAGAATGAAAGTGAAATATTTTTTATTTAATTTAATTTAATGACTAGACTCACGACAGAAAACAACCTGATTACATTTTTACCACATTAAAAGAGTTTTATCAGTTATTTTTATGTTATTCTTAATGTTTATTGGTAAACTTTTTTTTTAAATTATTTATGAATAATATTTTTTTTTATTGATAAGAATCGTGAACATTTACAAGGGGTATGTGACTGTTATCTGAATGGTATTATTTTTAGGTTGAGTAAGTGAATGATTTATTTGAGAATAATCACTTTAAAAAAAATACAGTTAGAGCTGAAATATCAAAAACGAGAAACTCTAACCACTGGGCGGCCTAGAAAAGTACATTTCGATGGGACTCGTTTCATGTTAAAAATCAAAATGGCTGAATTTTTCTAAATGGTGGATGTTTTTTAAAAATTTCAAAATGGTGATTTTTTGAATTTTTTTAAAAATTATAGAAAGTTTAACGGTTTTTTGCGGCCTTGATAGTTTGCGTGTTTTCCACGATTTTTGAAATGTTAGCCATTAAGGACAATGACCTCGTCCCTTTTCTTGTCTTCTTTACTTCTTAACTCCGAAACGGTCCATCGGAGCGATTTTCAAAATGACGGTTATTTTCAAAATTGCAGTTATTTTCAAAATGACGGTTATTATAAAAATGAATGGAAAAACCGCCTTTTTGAAAATTTTTTAAACATTCTCCCATTTATTGAAACACGTCCCATGGAAATGCACTATTCTAAGCCACCCAGTGGTTAGAATTTCCCATTTTTTTATTTTGTTGAATAAAATTGATCAAAATTTCTGTTCAGCTTTGTACCCTCAACCCCAAAACATGTAGTGCCAATAAGATGGTCATAAAATGTGACTTACACTACGAAACATTTATTACAATTGTAAAATTTCATTAATTTGTTTAGCAATTTAATTGTATTTGAAGTAACATTACAAGAATTCGTGGTGAAGGTCACGAATCTCTTATTCTTTGAAGAAACAAGTAAAAATAAAAAAAAATTACTTGTAATGGAAAATGAAAGCACATTTGCGTACAAATTTAAATTTTTGTTAACATCAATCAATTTTACTCTAATTCGACTGAATCGTTCTAGCAAGCTTCTTAACACGAAATTCTTGTGTGAGTTGAAATGAAACCAATTATTTAGGGAATGATCGTTATCTTTCAAATTCCATGGAACTTCAAATTAAATCTTTGTAAAATTATCTCTCATTAACCTACACAACCTCACATAAAACTTTTAATCTCTCATTCTCAATTTTTTAAGTCAAATCGGTATTTTTTTTTTTGTTTGTTTATTGTGTTAAAAATTTAGTAATATTGTCGTCAGAATATTTTTAACAGTGAGAGAAACTGGTTGTTTAAAGAAAAATATACAGAATACAAGAATTTTAATCATCATGCGTTTCATAATATTTTTTGTTATCATCTGTCTTTACATGATTTTACCTAGCAGTGAAGCTTGTAATCCAAAATCAAGCAGCAAAAGTGAATCAAGCAGCTATTCGAGTTCAAGCTCTTATTCCGGTAACAATGGGGATCCAAATCTCTTCAACAGAGGCTCATTCGATCAAGGCGGTAACCAAGGAGGAAATTTCCATGGTGTTTCTGTTGGAACTCAATGCGATTCCAATGGAAATTGCAAGAAATTTGAACAAAAATGGTGAAAATTTTTAAAAGAATCATAAAATGAAGTAATCAAATACTAAAACACCATAAACTTAAATAAAAATAATAATAAAAACTGAAAGAGAGACAAAATAATGCAAAAATACAAAATAAAACACCTTTCTTTCAAGTTTGTGTTCATTGTTCCATTGAATCAGAGAAAGTGTTGACTATAAAAATGTTTTATTGTCTCAACGAAAATATATCAACAGTTCAATTTCAAACTTCAATCAAGAAAGTACACAAATAAAAATGCATTTCAAATCGCTGATCACACTTATTTCAATTTTTGCAATTTTAATTTCCCCCACAATCGCATGTTTCAATAGAGGCAGTTCAGTGAGTAGTTCAAGTGCATCATCAGGCGTTTTTGGACCTGGAACTGGCTTCAATGGACAACAAGTCTCATCCAGTGTTCAATGCAATAATGGAGTTTGTACACATCAACAATCTCAACAAAATTTCGGATAAATTTAACTTCAACCTTAATCAAAACTAACTTAAAATACAAAATTAATTTAATCAAAAAGTTATAACAGTGTTTAATTAATAAATATCTATGTTTTTTTTCTAAAATTGGTTTTAGTTTTTTCTTCAATATTCTATTGGATGCTCTCTTTTCATATCAAAATTGAATGAAATTTGAATATAACAAAATACAGAAGTGTCAAAAGCAGACAAATAAATGATTGTGTCTTATTATATTTAACTTATAATTAAATTGTTGTTTTTGTGTATAATATGGGCAACTTTTATTGTGTAGTGATGTCATGAATATTAAATAAATAAATGTATTTCATATTGTCATTCATGGATTTTTGTATCATCATGTGTGACTCATACAAAGATATTGATGTTTAAATTAATGTTAAAAACAAGAAATAACAAGAACAGGAATGAGTATTGTATGAAAATATGAGAACTGTAAGAACTTTATAAAGTGTAAATCCAGTGTAAATACAGATATTTCTTAATTTGTTTGTTCTTTTGGTTGATACTTTTAATACGCATTAAATTGAATGTGTTTTGGATTGAAGGCATAATTTTGAAGATTGACAGTGATATTTTGTAATTTTGAGTAATTTTACAGGTTTTCATGTAAAAAATATATTGCTCGTGAGAGAATTTTACACGTGAGCTGATTTTGGTTGTATTTTAGCAGCACAGTACGTTATAAGACACATATTTGTTCAAAAAAATGAAATATGAAGGTCAAAGGGCGGTTCAGACCATGAGATGGATACCGAAGAAGAGTTCATTTGGACACCTAATTCCCGGTTGTGAGGGTTAAATGTTTTAGTGGACCCACTTTTGGACTTTAACAACGTGACTATTTGAAACACGTGTTTCACTTACCAGGAAGGAAGCTATAATTTTAGCATGTAAAGTAGTTCCAATTAAAATTTTCTTCTCTTCATTTGAGTCATTCAATTATTGAACAATGCAATTGTGCTGCCGGTTGTCCTTTATTGCAATTTTCATCTGGTTTTGAAAACTATTCTTTAATTTAAATGAATTACATTGATACCATGGTATTATTACTAAATTAAATTCTTGTTTTACATTGATTCACTTTTTCATTATTTTTGATATTATTACAAAATGGAATTGAAGACAACCCTCTGTTCTCTCAAATATTTGGTTTGAGATCTCAACTGAATCGATGGGACCGCGTCAAATGAATATCAAAATGTCTAGTCAGTTTTAAAAAGGCAAAGAGAGGGAAGAAGAAGCTAAAAAATTTTTTTTATAAATGAATTCCATTGAAATGAAACGTTTCCGTTACTTCCACTTAATAGAAATTGTTCAAGAGTCCTAGAAAAGTTGAGTGTCAAGGGGTGACACTTGCCGTTCAGTTGCACTAGGACAAGCTTTTAATTTGTCGTGGCCTTAATTAAAAGCAAAATATTAATTGTAAATAGTCTAAAGGTTTTTGACCTTTGTAAGGCTCTAAAGCTGAATTTGACAAAGTCAAAAACACAGTTCATTTTCTTCGATCTATTGAATCACGACCCCAATTTCGAATTCAAAAGGACAATAACCAGTGAATATGACTCAATATTTAAAAAAAAAAAAATTAAAATAGACAAGAAATAGGAAACAAGCTTAAATTACTTATAATGATTTTTTCATTGTAAAACAATGTACTTTCTCTTTCAATATACAATTTTTATGTTTTTTAATTTCAAACGTGACTGGAAACTTAAAAATTGCATTTAATTTGCGTATCAATGGTGCTATTCTCACATTTAATGTAATTAATAATGACGCACCATCAAGTCCATTTAGCCTTAAATGTAAATAATGATGCATTTCAAGTAAATTCAATTAATTTGAGTAAATAAAATACAAAATGATAATAAAAATCAGATTTTTTCATGTTTTGTTTAATCAAATTACATTCATTTAAATAAAATACATTCATTTAATTTAATTAACAAACAGAACGTTCCAACGTTGTGTAAAAGCATCTTTATTTAAAGGTTTAAAGAGACCCAATAAAAACATTATTTCATCATCAGTTGATAAACGACTTGCTTTAAAAGTTTAATTTAATTAATATTGTTAAAAAAAAATTCAACAATAAACTCCCAAATTTTATTACACCAGACGATCATAAAACTTAATTTTATCAACTTTCCCTTTTTTTTGTTGTTAGTGTTTTATTTGGGCTTTTACAGTGGTAATTTATGAAAATAATTCTAATAATAGAATGAAATGAAAATAAGTTGAAATCAGTAATTAAAAACCACTAATCTGATTGTTGTAATTTAAAAGGCAATCGTTAAGAAATGTTTTGTACTGTGATGTCTCAATGTCGTCTAGTATTTTTTTTATTCTTATTCTAGAAAATGAATCATGTCAGATTTTTTTTTCTTGCTTTGGTTTTATGACTGTAACATAAATTAGATTACGATTATATCATGATTTATCAAACATTTGTATGTATTTTTATTGAATCGGAATCGTACGTAAAAAGAATTCTTTTAAATGGCTCATAACATTTTGGATTCTTTTCAAATTTAATACAATTCAAATAATGCTTTAATGAAAATAAGATTCAAACAAAAAAGAGAGATATAGCGAAAATTTTCGATCAGCCCAAAATATTAGGGAAATGTTATCTAATGTATTGGATAAATTTTGGAATTTCTTTTTGTAAAGTAACCCTTTTAAAGTTCGCTGTCAAGGCCGTTACACTTAAAATTGATTCTATTCAGTAATCTAAAATATAAAAGCAGATATGACAAAAGACTTTGATTAACTCACAACTCAGCAAACTTTTTTCGAATGTGTTGCATAAATTTGGGAGTTTTATTTGTGAAGTAACGTTTCAAGGTACATCAACACTAGGCTCTTACACTGATATTTTATTATTTTACTTATTATTTAAATTATTTTAGTAGCCTAGAATAAAAATAGACAGATATAGCGATAGACATCGACTAAATCAGAAACTAAGCAAAATGTATTGCATAAATTTAGGGGTTTTATTGGAAAATAACTCTTTTAAAACTCATTTTCAAGACCTTAACACTTAAAATTGATTCTATTTAGTTATCTAAAATGAAAAAGACAGATATAGCGAAAAAACTCGATTAACCCAAAAAGTCAGGATAATGTTTTTTAATGCATTGCATAACTTTAGGGGATTTTTTTCCAAGGAATGAAAGCAAAGTACAAAATAAATTCATTCTATTCACATTAATGTTTAAATTGGCCTAGTCTTAACAATAAATTATCAGCTTAATATCAGACATGAATCTTTTCTTGTTCTATTTTCTGGTAAATAAAGAAAAGAAAAACCAAGAAAACATATTTTTATTTTTTTAGAGCATCAGTAGTTATAGTTACAACACATTATTACACAAATGCTCAACAAGTTAATAAATTTCAATGAATGTTCTAATATTTCACTCTTAACATGAAATTCACCGCTTAAATATAAATTTCATGTTGTCGTTTCAGGTTTAAGGCCTACTCCACTAACATTCTTCAAACATGTGTAAGGAAAATAAAATTTTTAATATTGCGGTTTAAATTACATCAATATTTTTTTTCCCTTTTCATTGTCTTACTTTTAAATTTTGAATTTGACGTCATAATCCAGCTGTAACCTATTATGATAACACTTCTATTTAAATTCATTCATTCATCCGTCTTATGATATTGTTCAGTCTTCTGTTAAATTTATGCAGCACACAAAGAGACGTTTTACAGTACTAAGAACGATAACATTGTGAATGTTTACATAAAATTATGAAAATTAACTCATTAATGCAGCATATTCGCCCACAAAGAGCAAGTGTATGTCATTTTACTTATGTGCCAATTAGAATGTGGTTTTTGCATAATGAATTACCATGCGTAAAGTGACTGCAGTGTTATCGTCATAAAATGTTAAAATTAATTTAAAACACGAATAATTTTCGTAAATTTATGCAGTGAATCAACTTTGAATTTTTTAATTTTCTTGTAAAATTTACACCTGTGTAAGGAAGGTATGACAAGAATAAATTTCTCAATTTAAGAGATTATCTGTGGCAAATGAAATGTGATTTTTCTTACAACGCGCTTTTAAAATTTTCTTGAATTTCTTCGACTAATATACATGAATGAATAAAAATTATACACAATTTATGTAAAATTATCATAAATTTTTTGCTCTTCTTGTCTTTGTCATTTTCTTGTTCGAATATTTTCTGGGTTGTTTAATGTGCTAATGATATATATATTTTACATGTATTTTATTACGATCCATCATCATTTCGTTGAAAATATTACTTATTTTATTATTATGATTGCAATATTTATTTACACGATTTTTTTTCTCTTCTATTCTCTATTATTGAAAAATGTGTGGAAAACGATGTTAGTGCACTTTTTTTTGTAAAACAACTAAATTCACATAAATTTTATTTGTAAATGTGTTGTCTCGTTTTTCGTTCATTTATGAATTTAAGTGTAAACTTTAATAGTAGAGTAAATTTGTCAGCACTTTTTATTATTGATCGAAGTTAATTATCTCTGTATATTGAAAGTGAAAAGTGCAGATCAATGAACGAGGAGTCACTCATTTAATGTGAATTTATGATTTTACATTAATTTGTAAGTGTTTGTTTATTTTAAATGTAATAAATTAATCGTGACGTGAGCTAGAAATTAGAGAGGAATTGTTTGTGATGACATTTAAGTTGGTATTTTGTAACAAAAATTTGTACAACGATTACACTGTAAGTTGAAAAGGTTTAGGTAAAAGTGACCTAAAACAAAGTTGTAGAGAATATTTCAGGCTACAATTTTGCTTAAATGACCAAATCAATATTTCAGATATTAATAGGCCAAAAATGGCAAAATACACAATTTTGAGCACAATTTTGATAAAAATCCATACACGGGAAATGCAAAAGTTGCCGTATTTGTTGCCGTAGACGGCAACTCTACGGCAATTGTACGGCAACATTTTTAAATTTTTTTTTCATTTATTCAGTAACAAAAACATAATTTTATCAAAAAAAATTCAAAAACTCAAAATTTTAAAAATTTTCAAAAAACTTAAAAATTTCAAAAAACTCAAAATTTTCAAAAAAAAGTCAAAATTTCAAAAAAAAAATCAAAA
>LN483491.1:25932-69801 GCA_900002565.1 Culicoides sonorensis | reverse complement strand
GAATTTTTTAATTTTTTTGAAAATTTTGACTTTTTTGAAAATTTTGAGTTTTTTGAAAAAATTATATTGTATAAATGAAAAAAAAATTAAAAATGTTGCCGTACAATTGCCGTAGAGTTGCCGTGCTACGGCAAGAAGTTGCAGTCTACGGCAACAAATACGGCAACTTTTGCATTTGCCGTGCAGTTCCACAAAAATATTCTCTACTGTTTTTTCTTAGGCCACTTTTGCCCGAAATTCAAGTAAGTATGCTTTATTTTACTCCAAAACCGAAAAATGAGCTCAAAATTGTGTATTTTGCCATTTTTGGCTTATTACTATCTGAAATATCGACTTGGACAGTTCAGCAAAATTATAGCTTAAAATAATCTCTACAACTTTGCTTCAGGTCACTTTATCCTTAAATCCACAAATTTTTTAGAGCCACGAGATAACATTTCATTTAAATTTTAAAATCTTCACTCTTAGCATAAAACCGGTGAAAATTCACCTGAAATTTCTAATTTTCTATCTTAAAATTCTCAAAAAAGAGACAAATATTTTTCATTAACAACAAAAAAAATTAATAATTACCCAGAAAAATTTACCCATTTCATTAAATTTTAATTATGCATAAAATAATTAGGGTATCATACACATATAAATTTGTTACGAGCAGTGACACACAAAATCCAAAGTGTATCACACACACAAATATTATAACAAACATTAAAATTTCAAGTCACATAAACACTTCAATTAAGTACTTTTATATTATTTGTTATTATTTGTAAATGCCTCTGTGTTACTTTTACATTACACACACACATATTTTAATAATCCTATTAATTTTAAACACACAAAATATTTTAATGGACACATTTTAATATAACACAAAATAAAATGAAATAAAATTAAATGAAACACACAAATTATGTTTTTATTTATTCAATAAATTGAATCTAGTTTTTTTTCAGCATGAATTTTTTTTAATGTGTCTGAACACAGTTCAATGAATGACAATTTTTCATGGAAAATGCACAAATTATTATTTTTTTAATATCATGCTGATTTTCTTTTAAATTCAATTAAATTCTGTTTATTTTCGATTTAATTCAAAAGGAAAAAAAAGAATTTTCATTTCACTTTTATCCATCAATTTTAATTTGTTTTGGCATCACATGTCAAGTTATTACACCTACAATTAATCTTTTAACTTGAATTTGTATCTCATTGGATGCGTTTTGAATCAATAATAAAAAAAAAATTGTTTTTACATGAATCAGACATGCAAATTTTTATATTTTTACATGAATTTCAATAAATTTTTATTATTTTTTTTAATTTAAAGTGAATGAATGGAAATTTGTTTATTTTTATTACTTATGATCACCAGCTGCGTTAATGGAATTTTTCTTTGTAAATAATTTTACTTATTTTTTTTTATTTACAACGAACATTTGCCTTTAATGATCCAATTAATCACGATTTACAAGTCTTGTGTCGATTTATAAGAATTTTAACAATGTGATTGATTTTCTTTTATCTTTTTTTTTCATTTGGATTTTCACAATAATAAATGATAACACTGAATTTAACGCACGTCTAGCAGTATCGCGCATTAAATTCAGTTCGATTCTCAATTTAATTTTCGTTTCGATTTGATTCCGTTGTTGACCGCTTTAAAATTTTCAACCGACTGAATTGCATAGTATCAAGAAAGAAAGCATAAAGTCAGTGAATTTTTACTTAAATATCTTCTGTACATTCATCGTACATTATGTTGTTACTATTTTTATCACTACGTATGTCCTGTTGAGTCTCCTATGCAGCCTATGGCATTGTCTATATCTGGGGAGAAATTCTCATACATGTGTGTGTGTCTGTTATAGTAAAAAAGAACAAAAAAATATGAAAAATTCTGAATGAAATCAAAATAATACTCCAATATAGTAGAAAATTACTCGACACACATTTACCACCCTTTTTTTATGTGTGTAACTTGTGTGTACAATAAATCATTGAATAACATTACTGCGTTTTCTTAGCACGTATATTGTGACATAAGTTGGTGATAATATTGGCGTCATGGTGTGTTTGTGCCACACACACATATGATAATAATACTATTGATGCATTTTAATTTATTGTCAAAAGTATCGGCTACTGCTTTTATTGGAATTGATGAATTAAAATTATAATACAAAAAATACCAGGCGTTTCCATTTAGCAGCGATTTTGAATCAGTTGCGTTTATTCTGAATGATCTTTGCGTTTTGTTTCAAATAAAATAACGGTTGGAATATTCAAATTTTGGAAAGGGAATTTCATATGTCCATAAGTTTTAGATAAAAGTCATCTAAAGCAAAGTTCTGGAAAATATTTCAATCTGCATCTTTACTGAACTGACCAAGTCGATATTTCATGTATTTAGAGGCAAAAAATAGAAAAATACACAATTTCGGGCTCATTTATCGGTTTTTGAATTTCGCTGTAACAGGAAAAGCATTTTCTATGCAGCTCTTTAAATATTGCATATAATTTTCAATTAAAACAGAGCCAAAATCAAAGCAAAAGAGGTTAAAATCCCAATTCAAATCAAATTTTATTTTCTACTTAAAATTAATTCTACACTTAACGTAATTTAAAACTAAATTAATGCATTTAATGGCAGATATACGTTGAAAAAGAGAAAAAGGCAAAAAAAACAACTGGCATCTCCATCTATAATTTCATGACATGTCAGCTGATTCGTTTTTTTTCATTAAATTCCTATAAAAAAATTCCTAAAAACCTTTCAAAAAAATGTATCGTCCAAAGAAAATGCATGAACGTCACTCAATTTTGACGGAAAATTCAAAATAAACCACTTTTCGAAAAGGCTTTTTAAATGTTGTGACTGTTTTGAAATAATTTCTTTGAAATCCATTTTAATCCTCTTTAAAACTATTAACTTGCGATATTTCATTTGGCTGTTCCTCAACTTTAACAATGTCAAAGAATTTTTCTGAAATGAATTTTATTTATCATTAATTTTCTGATTTTTTTTTTGGTATCAGCATTCCACAATTCAATTCTACGAAAAAAAAATTCACAATTTTTATTAAAAAATAAAATAAAATTGAATTAAGACCTTCTTTTATTGTAATAAAATTCTACTGAAAAAAAAAAATTAAATTATAACAATGGCGCTCATTTTACAGCATTCCAGAAAACAAAAATGTCTATTGAAAAAATTTACAACATCAATTTACTACTCAAATTATAATAATAATAAAAAAAAAATTTGAACTAAAATTTAAAAAAAAATTACTGTTAGTGTAAAAGTAAAAATTTAACATGAAAATTCTCAAGCATTATCATCATAATTTTTATTTTTGTTCAAACGCCAACCTATTTTATTATTGTTATTGTTACCATTAACACGCATATTCAAAAATGGTTCACTTGAGCCACGTTTCGGTTGAGATTTGGGGGTGCCACCTCTTGAAAGGGAGCGTTCTGTGATAATTGAATTCTTGGAGCCATTTGATGAGCTCTTGCGATGTCTTACGGTCTTTGTGTTGCCACTGCATTTCATTACAAATTTCAGTTCTTCCATGAATTCTTCTTTGAATGGAACCTAAATTTAATTTTTTTTTCATTAAATTTTAATATTCAAAAGAGATTTTGTTTAAATTATATTCATTGAAAATTAGTTGGAAAATTAGTAAAAAAATCATTGCAAAATGTGAGTCACAGTTAAATACAATTTTACATGGAAATTTAACTACACAAAAAAAAATCAAAGCTCACCTCATGTTCTTTGGATCGTTTGCGTATTAACAATCCCCACTCAATGCAACCATATAAAGTAGCAAAAGCGGAGCCAACGCATAACACAAAGAACACACCGCCTACATTTTTTAAATTCAATTCCTCGGCACCATCGTCACTTGTTTTCTATGCAAAAGTTTCATGATTGCAGTAAATTTTAAATTAATTTAAAAAAAAAAAATTAAAATTCAGGGAAACTAAAAAAAAATATGTTTAATTAAAATCAAATTAAGGGAAAAAAATCTTCTCATTCAAATTAACTTCTATTTTGGGTTGGGAAGTAGGATGAACACGTGCAATTTATACATATTTTCTATTTAAATGCAGCTTTCTACTGTTTTTCTATCAAAAAATTCATTGAATCTGAACAATTTTCTATTCAAAAGCTTAATTGTAAAAAATTTCTAGGAAAAAAACTAAATTTCAAAGCATTATATCGTTCAGCTGTTTTTTCTTTGGGAAGGGGAAATTAAAATTTTATGTGAAATTCAGTTGACAGACAAACCTTAGCTTCGTCAGCTGCTGATTTAACATCAAATATAAATTCAACCCAATTAATTAAAATGGCAACTAAACAGCCGATAATTAAAAGGAGGAAAACTCCACCCACATTAACTAACTCTAAGGCTTCTGCCCCACCTTCTTCAGCTGCATTCTATTCATTATCATTTTATTTTCAAATTTTTAACGGAAATTAAATTTAAATTTCAAATTGTGATGAAATACTTACAGAGCAGGCACCTCCACCACGTTTTTCCTTCCACCATTTTGTCTTCATCGCTGTAAGCTTACCTTGTTCTTGTAATCGGAGCACTGCCTCACTCAACGCATTTCTGTAAGGTGAATCTAAAATAAAAAGAAAAATAATAATTTAATTTTCGCATTTTTCATATAAAAAAAAAGACAAAAACTACTCTTTCTCATTGCAATTCCATATCCCTTTTCATCAAGTAATCCACCGATTTGTGTTACATCACAATTTCTTTCTGTCATGTATTCAATTGAAGTTGATTCCATCTGTAACTTTCTTTGTTAATATTATTTCTTGCTATTTCAAATGAAATTTATTACCAAATACGCATAATTTTGTGTTTTAACACGTTCCAATCCCTCATCATTCGATGAAGTCAAATCATTGGGATGATCTCTCATATATGCATACATTTTCTGATAAACCTCATTGTCGACAGCATCTTTGAAGAAATTAATTGTACTTCCATCACGTTTCGCTCCATATGGGATATTACTGTGAGCTAAATCATCGGCGTTGTTGATTGTGGTGGCAACCTGTTCCACGGTTAAGAAAGCAGCTAAATTAGCCGTGTAAGATGAGACCATGATAAGGGTAAAGAACCACCATATTGAGGCCACTGTACGAGTTGAAGGTGATCTGGAAATGGAATTTCATGTAAAAATTTAAATGTAAGAGTTAAAATTTATGGACTTACTTTGGAGCAATTTCAGACCCTTGTTGAAGCAAAGCACCAATTGTGAACCACATTGAATTCGCTAAACTAAACTGATTTTCAAGGGTCTCTGGTTCCTCAATACACGGATATGGGTTGTCCCATTCAACGGGCGATAACCGACCAAGAATGAACAACGAAATTGAAACCCCTAAGTATGCTAAGCCCAAATACAGCCACACTTCCTTTGAGAATGGAGACATAAATGAAAAAAGTGATGGTGCTTCCTTTGTCGGCTTGCGATACAAAATCGAAATACCCAGATTCATAAATGGCATTGTAAAGTCAACTCCGCCTTCTCGCTCAGATGTTATCGTCAAATCAGTAATCGCTAAATCAGCTCGCTAAATCAATTTTTATTCATTAAATTAACATACAAAAATTTGTTGTTTCATTTAAACATGTAAAACATACATATTCCAAAATTTCTCGCAACATTCCATTCCATTGACCGTTTTTGAGGGACCCATAGACGCCATCCTCTTGCAGCACAAATGTATAATTGAAACCCAGCATCAGAGAGAGTTCGTGAATTAATTCAATGCCAAAACCCTCAAATCGATCATTTCCAGATAATTTTTCGGCTGAATCCTTTAACATGCCATACGGTTTGCTCTTGAAATGATATTCAATGAAATTAATTTTAAAGATTTCAATTTAAATGCAATCTCTTACCAATGCAGTGATCACAATGAATGATTTATTTTGCAGTGAACCATCGTTTAGTGGTGAAATTTTGGGAATTGTTGCTCGTGAAATATTCAAACCATGAGTTGCATTCCATGTTCCGAATTTTTGTATTCCATCGGGGGCTAATTCAATGAGATCCAACGTAAACTCTGTCCTATTTCCATTTGTATCTAATTTGACGGTTCTCGTAAGGCCATGGACTTCGGTCTTGTAATAAAAATATATGAAAATTTCATTAAAATGATTAAAATTTATTTTCAACGTTACCGTGCTCATGGAATTCATTAGAGATAACCCATATTTCCAGCTTGTGGTGTCAGAACATTGCAAACTCATTGTTTCAAAGAGATCGTCACGCAATGTCTCAAGTGCCTTTGAAAATAATAGGACAGCATCAAACATGAGCGCGGTATCGACTCGTATGTAATTTGCAGTTAAACCTGTCAAAATGAAAAGGAAAAGACTAGACAAAATTTCTGATGAAAATTATTAAAAAATACTCACTTTCAGGTAATTCAAGGCCCAAATCATTGTGTTTCATTTCAAAGAATTCCATAATTTTCTGTGTTTCTGGATCTTCGGGGTCTACTAATCTCAGTCCCGTTATATCCGTTCCACCATATTGATATGGCTCTAAATCAAGAGTATGGAAATCAAGACATGTCACGAGAATGTTATGCTGATCTGACATCAAACCAACTTGTTGCGCTTGCTTCAGCACTTCAGGCAGCAATTCAATGGAGCAATCAATTATTATATTTTTCGCCTCGGATAACTTGACATGGCGTAACACTTGTCGGAAATTATTTGATGGCAATTTGAGATCAAGTTGCTTTACTGTAATCGTAAATCCTTTGGCATCGAAGACTTTTAAGAGTTCTGCTAGGTGTGGCAACCATGGACCTGACTCATAAATAATTGTAAATCCTTGCCAATCAAAAATTTTGACTAAATCGATGAGCGCACTTCGAATCGTTGCCGGATCCGGATGAATGTTCAGAGAGCGAATTTCAGGTTCAGGGTCAGGTCGAACCTCAATATGCGGCATGTCCTTGGCATCTAAAACACTGTTGACGTGAATTGCGGAGGAAGATGATCCTGGACCAAATATTGCTGCGACACCTTGCTAAAATTGTTTTTGATTTCATTTCATTGATGATGATGATGATACGCAATATAAAAGTAAATGTAAATAAACAATCAAATAAAAGTTAAGTAATTAAATAAAGTGGGTAATAAAATCAAATAAAATTCACTAAATAAACTTTGAATTTAAATTGAGACTGAAATTATTTGAAATTGATGTTTATTTTCATTGTAAACATATAAATTTGAATTTTATTTGATCTGATTCTTAACTGACAATTTTCTTGAATCAAACGTTGAATTGACTTACCTCTAACACTTCACATAACTTTTGAGCACATGCAAATTCATTGTCTGGATCAACAACCTCAACGACAGCCTCCAAATTATCATTATTTTCATAATTAATGTAATCGACGGCGTATTCAAATGCAAATTTTGCATCCTCGGTTTCTTGGTCTAGCAAAGCACCTACAGAAAAAAGACAAAAATTAAAATAAAAGAAAGAGACCGGTAAAAAAATGTGTTTTTATGCTCGTTTTATAACCGTCTCATTACAAAAATTTTCATTTTACTCAATCTCTGAATGTTTTGATTTCAGGTTGAGCGCATTTTTTGTTTGTAAACAAAAAAAATCAAACATCAATGAAATTCAACAAGAAAATGTCTGTTTACACATATGAAAATGAAAATCAAAACAAATTCAGATGGAGAATGTAGGCCGCGGTGTTTGTGTTATTAATAAAACAATATTTTGACGTGTATTTTCTCTGAGTATTTTTAATTAAAAAAATAAAATTTTTACTTTGGATCTCTGTCATCTCTCTTTTTGTCATGGTCATGAAAATAAATGACAAAATTTTTCTCAGAACTGAAAATTTGTTCAAAATTTATATGATTGAAAGGAGCGACTTGAAAATTACAAACGGCCCTGGCTTTCTGTATGAACTTAACTTTTACAAGACGATCGACTGCTGCCTTTCTGGCTTTTGTCAGATTACGCGTATGGCCAATCTGCCTCATTGATTAAGAAGTGTGGTCAGAAATTCAGAACGAAAACGAGCAGGATATTTCACGGCTGATAATTTTTGCAATGGGTGCGTTCTTGTCTTAAATTAATTCTCTTAACCCGTTTTAAGCCTATAATGAAAAAATTTGAGCATAGGTTCCAATTTTTTGCATATTTCGCTTTGTCTAAGGAATCTTGCTGCTCAAACTTTAAACCTCACAATTTGAAATGTTCGTACAAAATTGGTCCGTTAGTCCCAAATGGGTTAAAATGAGCATAAAATGAGAAAATTTTACCTATTTTTATAGATCCATCACACATTACACATTGAATTATAAATAAAACTACACTTAATTGAAAAAAACTTTTTGAGGAAGTCATTTTGAATATTTTTCTTATAGAATTTAAAATTCTTTCGATAAATTCTTTATTTGTATTTAAAACTTAATATAATGAATTTTATTTCTCATTTTATTTACTTAACTATCACCATTTATATGAAATTGAAATTTTCACTTTGACACATGAATTGTGAAAAATTTCATTGCAGTAAAAATTTTCTTTCCTTTTTAATCTTTATTCATATTTTTTCTTAATTACATTTCAAATTTATTGAATTTCAATTCAATTTCAATAAATTTCAGTTGTAATTTCTCGTAAATTTCGTTAAAATTAGTTTAATTTGGATTTTTCTTCACATCATTGTAATTTTTTTTCTTATTAAAAATATCACACATTTGACTTATTCTTAAAATATAAAGAGTCGTATATGAAAATACAATACAAAAAATCGCCTTGACACTTCTTTACAGAACGAAAAATTAAGATCAACTGAGAAAATTTAAATTTTACTAAGAGATTTTTACTTTTGTATGATTTTCATTTTTCTTTAATGTCAATTTTTTTATTACCTATGAAGAGAAAAACTCTGATCACGGAAAGTGGAAAGAAATTCTCACATGTTAAATATTTGTATTGTTATAGGTAAGTTGTTTATTTTTGTATAAATATTTCGGAAAACCCAAACATTTTGATGAATGAGTAATTTCATGTTTACGAGTGAGATCAACACAAATTCATATCATTTAATTCATTTAAGTTGAGTAGTCTAGTCTGTATTGTGTAAAAAATTATGAATGAAATTTGAAAAAACATTTAGAGAAATGAAAACGATATGTGAACGATTAAAACGAGCGCATTTGCAAAGTCTTTCAGTTATATAAAAATGATTCTTTGTCTGATTCTTCCGTACAGAGCGCGATATAATTTTTCTGCTATCTATACACATACGTAAATTATAAGGAATTATACCATGCATAAAGTACTAGTAAAAGTCGTTGATGACACCTAGAGCGTGTTGGGGAGGGTCCAGGGGGTCCAAAAACCCTTCCCAGGGGCTGCCATAGTCGTTGATATCTTTAGCCTAGTTTTTTAAAGACACACAATTTCAGACAGACCAACGAAAAGAAGAAATGGACTTTAAATTAATTTTCCCATATTCATAATGTTAATATTATGTAAACTAATTTCAAATTTTTAATTCAAATTTTTTTTCTTTCCAAAAAAATTTAAACAAAAAATTATTCATATTACAATGTAAATTTTAGTCATTAATCGTCAACAGGGTTATAATTAGATATTATAAAATTTAAGATTCATTGCATACTTTAAAAATATTTTCTTTGGATGAATTTGAATTTGACTGATAAAATCCGTTAAATATTGCAATTTATATTGCTCGTTCCGTGCATAAAAGACACAAAGCCAATGCTTATACAAAGGAAACGTATTTTTTATACACGGAGCGAGCGATATTTATGAGAAATTGCTTGAAATGATGGTTGTCTAAATAAAGATGTGCAGAAATTGCATTCTAAGACCTTGAACATTTATCTTGAATCTCAAATGACTAAACTTAAATGCTTTTGGGTTTAAATTTTACCTCTAAAACTTTTAATTATTAATTTTTTGTTAAAATTTTCAATTGAATGTCATTAATATGCATCTTAACTTATTTTTTTACAAACACGTGGCTTTACTTCGATTAAAAAAGCAAGTGTTAAATTGTCTTCTTCAATCCAAAATAAATTAAAATGAAATAATATCACGTATTCAACCTACAAATATAGTGCAAAAGACAGTAAATTTCGCTTTCTTCAAAAATTGAAAATAATTCTCTTTTTGAAAACAATACAATATGACAATGCAAATTTAATTTTTAACCCATTCTCTGCCATGACACGTCAATTGAAACACTTTTGATCGTCTATTTAACAGTATTCAAGCCTGTCATAGGATTCTTTGTGTGTACCGTTAATATAATAAAAAGGTCTCTACCTAATCGTGCTTGGGAAAAACTTAAGCCACTCATTGATGGGTCAATAAATTTAACAACCATTTCTCTTCAAATTCATATAAAATTTAATTCCAATTGATGAATACTAAATCATGAATGCATCAACTCATACTGCAATAAAATTTTACACTCGTGGCTATTTTTATTTTACATTCCGTTTAACCTAATTTCAGTTCAAATTTAAAAAAAATAAAAATATGAATATGTATTAAGAAAAAAAAGTTTAGACAAAATGTAATTGTTAAAATAAAATAATTTAAATCATTTCTTCGGACAAGTCGGAAGCTGTTTCTTGTATTGTAAGTTTAATTAACATTAAAACATTAACAATAGAAAGAGCAAAAGTAATGTCAAATGACGTACTTTTGATTTCATTTTAATGTCATGCTTTACAACAAACGGTCATTAGCATACAAAAGAAAGATGTTTCATATAAAAAAAAGTTAATAAATATCATTTTATCTTAAAAGAATTTTTGATAATAATAAATAGTGTTAAAAATTTCACTTTTACTTTTATATGATTTACGTTCATCACAATTTTGATCATCAAACATGAAATTTGTAGGTTCATTTCAAATTTTACATCAATTTGATTGCCATTATCATGCTCAATCACTATGATTATTTATAACGGATTATTTACAACATAATGCTCATTATTTTTATCTCTATGTAAGCATTTCTCTCAATAAATTCAATTTATCATGTGTTTGGAACATAAAAAGCCACATACAGGTGAAATATGTGGAGAAATACAAAGAAATACAAGAAATAAGAAAGAAATTTAACGCTCAATGAAGTTACAGTTGCATATACATACAAAGAGAAAATTGTAATTTAGATAGACGAGTAACATTGTTTCTTAGGTATCTTGGTTGAAGAATAATTTTTAACAGTGAATCAGTTATAAAACGGACAGTGAGCGGTCAAGTACGAAAAATTTGTGATTGCGATTAAAAATACGAAGAAAATTGATGTAAGAATTTCATACTAATAAATTTGAATTTAAATTTTTAATTTAAACGTGATTTGGATTACGAATTCATTGAATTAGCATTGCAATCATTGATAAGTGTGTGACCTATAAATGAAATTTTAATCGAGTTCGTCGCTTCATTTCAATTGTTATTGAATTTTTTTAATCCATAGTTATTTTTTTTAAAATTAAATTAAAATTCACACAATTTTGAATGAAATCAAAAAAAATTAAAATTTTCAGTTAAACGGATCTAAGGGATCATGCATTGAATTAAAGTCATATGCAATATTCGTGCATCGTACTCTTGCACATACGTCCATAGTAAAAATAGTGAAATTTCATAATTAATTGGGATTTTTTATTGAGAAATGTTAAAATTTAAATCCGAGACAATTTAATGATATGTTATAAAATTTATTGAATTGAATTCTTTTCATACATATTTTTTTGTGTTTCTTTCAATTTCAGTCAGATTCATCGTGTATTAAAACGAGCAAATAGAAACTCAATATTGGAACAAAATTAGCATATCTAAAACAAATTTGATCAAGAAAAGTATTCAAACAAAGTAAAAGTCGTTAATTGGAACTTTTATTATTGTATTTAATAAAAGTAAAATAAAAAAGTAGGTGCTTAAAAATGAAAATAACGTTCATATTAGAACTACTGTTAATATTGGTATTGATTGCCTATGCAGCACAAGCACGCATTATCAACGGAAATGGTATGTAAAAAATTAATTCCATTCCATTTCAGTTACGTTTCATTTTAAATTGGACCACATCAAATTTCAGATGCTCGTAAAATAAGTCGGCGTCCTCCTTTGCGTCAAACTGCCACAAACACAGGTTCAGCATCGGGATCCGTTGAAGACATTGATTCACTTGTCGTTGTCGAACCCGATCTCTATGACGAGTCAGCGTTGGAAGATGCGTCCACAATTATTGCTGATTCAGCTTCGGTCGAGGCAACAACTGTCGAAAATACCGATGATCAAAGTACAATAAATCGCTATTGCAAATGTACGAGTTACGAGTGTAATTGTTGTCGTGAATTCAGATTACCAATTGCTGGTATCGGAAGTAATGGATGTGCTACTGTAAATTATTTGGATGGTGAACGTATGTCTGTTGGACTTAAATTTGGTGATAGATTAGTAGCGAGTCGTGTTATATCGAGTAAGTAGGGTCAAGGTTATAAAATTGGTTGTTTAAGTTAATGAGAGAAAGTTGTCATGCAAGTTTTATTTGTTGTATTTGTATTAATAATATTTGTATTGTAAACATTTTAACGTTTTTTTTTCTAAATCATTAGGTCGACGACCAACACCGATTTGTTTGCCATTACCTGGTGGTTTTTCCAGATTTTGTGGGCGTATCTATGGAATTTCTCGTCGTAATGATGATTTCCAGGCATGCTTAGGTCTTGAATTGCGAGCGGATGATGAAGTTGAAGCTGCTCTCAGAGTGTCATGTTTCAAATTCGGACCACGTGGACTTCAAATGACAGAAGCACAACCATTGCCACCAGCAGTCGTTGATTCAGATGAAGGTTAATTTAACATAATTTTATATATCGCTCGCTCCGTGCACAAAAGACACTTTGCCTGTGTATAAGCATAGGCTTTGTGTCGTTTATGCACGGAATAAACGATGATATGATGAATATAAATCTCAATTGAATTTTTTTAGATGACGATGATGATTTGTTCGGAGACATTTTCGAAGGTAAGTGCAAAATTAACACTAAGCCAGTGAGGCACCAGTCAGATTTCAGCGTGAAACCAAATTCCCACTGATGTCCCACTGGTTTTCGGTTAAGAATGTGACTTACTATTACCAAATAAATAAAATTAAATTTCAACAGACGATGATGAGAGTGATGAAGAAACGGATGATGATGCTGATTATGGATTAATTGACCCCGCTGCTGAATTTGACGAGCCCGTCGCTGCCAAGAAACAACCAGCACGAGATGTTTTGAGTAAAACGAGCAATGGAACTCAAGTAGCCTTGAATGAAACTAAAGTTGAAACAACAACCAAGAAAAATAAGGATGATGATGATGACAGTGACGAGGACGAAGATGAAGACGTTTTTGACATAGTCGAAACAATTGTTGGAAGTCAAGCTAATGTGAGTAGAATTATAAATTTTGAGGTCACTTATCATCAGTTTTTTTTAATTTCTAAACCTCTTTATTTCGCAATCGGCATGAAATCCATTTTAAATTCAATTTTTGTATAAAATTTGATCAAATTTGTCCCTGAGGGCATAATGTGCCCTAAAATTGTACATTTCAATTCACTGTAACCTAATTTTTAATAATCAATTATAGGACGATGATGACGACGATAATGAGCTAGAAGCTGATGAAAGTGAAGAAGACGAGAATGACGAAAAAGATGCTAGTTCTACAACCAAAGCAACACCTTCAAAGAAAAAGGATCCATCAAAGAAAAAGCGTGAAGATGAACCAACAAGTATTTTTACAAAACTTTATCGTTATTTAGCGGCACGGAAAAAGTAAAATCGTTAGATAGTTAATTTCTTAGTATTAATTAATATTTAATAAGGAAGCACATTTTTTATTTGAGTGAAATACTTCTATAAATTTAATTTTGTAAATATATTTATTTTTTTTTTTCATAAATTCATTGAAGTACTTCCTCAAATTTCTTTCTTCCATTTAAATTTAAACGTAATTTTTTTAATTAAATTAATTATTTATTTATTTATTTAAATTAAATTAAATTAAAAGGAAAATAAAATTAAGATTTAAATTAAGCCTAAAATGTCTCTCAATGTCCTTGAATGAGATTCCAGGTCGCGGCTCAGTTCAGTAAAGGCCTCGTCATATTAAATTAAAATGAGATTCTCGTCTGATTTAGGCGCAAAATTTCATTTCAATACTCAAATAAAAAAAAAATGTTAATTTTAAATGGGTGGCAACAGCATTTCCGGTGTCTCTCTCTGTAATGTGTGAGAAATGTAACATAGTTTAATTGAAATAATAGTAAAAAGGGTTCTAACCTACATATTGTATACACATAACGACAGGTTTTATTTATACACTTATAATCACATAGACATACTTTGAAGTACTCATTATGATTTCAATTGCGCATTTACAGTCTCAAGTACACATTCACACACACGTGATTTAACGAACATTTCATATGTGAATCATAGACAAGATATTTTTTTTTGCTTCTATTGATGTAATAGAAAATGAAAGAAAGGGATGAAGTTTATTATTCAAATTCATGTAAATAGGATCATTTAAATTTAAAATGGAGGAAATACTTGTTGAATATCCCAAGACATTTATATTGAAATACAAATGACAATTAGATTTTCATTCAGTTACTTACGCTCGTGTTGTTAAGATCATAAATCGATTTAATTTTTTTTTTATTGTTAATTTTTGTTAATTATATTTTTATTAAATTTAATCCTAATGTTAAAAATGTCATTTAAACCAATTGAATTACGAAAAATTCGTAAGCCACTAATGGAAAAGAAACGTCGTGCCCGGATAAATGACTCACTCAATACATTAAAGCAAATTTTATTGCAAAACACTGTTGCAATTCCAACTTCGGGTGGTCGAATTGCTAAACTCGAAAAAGCTGATATACTTGAAATGACTGTGCGATATGTAAAAAATCTGCATCGACGACTTGGGATGCCAATTACCGCAGAAACTGAAGTCATAACGTCAACTACACAAGATAGCGAAAATTCTTCAAATCATGAACTGAATAAGTCATTTCTTGTGAATAAGGAGTTGTATAAAAATTTGCTCAATGAAATTGAACGTCCTGTCGGATTTCATAATTTAGGGAGAGATGCAGTTCCGAAATTTACTAAAAATAGTTTTAATGGAAAGTCTTTCTCAATTTTCACAAGTAGTGATGATAAAGAGAATTTGATACCGAAAAGCTGGAAAAATGAAGAGAAAAAAATTAAAAATAAAAGTGAAGACGTGAAAAAGGAAATTTACAGTTCGAATGAAATCCATTGGAGGCCTTGGTGAACAATTTTTAGTTGTATAAGAAAGTTTATTGTTATGTTATTAATTTTTTAATTTAAGATTCTAAAAGTTCTGTCATTTATTGTTTAATTTTAATATTAATTCTATGATTATTATGTTTGAGATAATAAATAAAATAAGTTTTCATTACATAAAATTACGCCATTTTAAAAAGATTCCGCAAATTTAGACATTTTGGGAATATTTTGGATTTTAGGCTTTTGACCGTTTCAGGCTCTGGAACCCAATCTCAAAGCTAATAAGTTTAAGTTCATTTAAGTAAATTCCTCTTCCAACAAATCTAAAAAAGGCAATTTTTTAAAATTTTTAAACGTTTTTCAAAGGTTGTCAGGCTCTGAAGGCTTGGAGCCCTATAAAATCATCCTTATGAGCTCTTCTGCATTACAAAAGAATCAGCCCGCGCGCCGATGGATCATTCTTGGATTATGGAGCTAAATTTGGGACCGATTGTCAGGGTGACGGTGGACAAATCGTCTGTAATAGTGCATTTTTCTTACGAAATGCACTAAAAATGATCTTTCAATTTCATGATTTTTTGTAATGAAAGTTCATTTCGGCTCTTATCTTTTTCTTAGCCCAGAAAAAAATGATGTATGTGGGTTTAAAGCGCATTTTTTTCACACTGTAAGTTTAAAACGCCCCACAGAACAAAATAATTTGGTCTTACAGTGCACATTTTAATCATCAAAAAATATCATTTCATCTCCCAAAATTGTACAATTAAAGTTCATTGCACTTTTCAATAGAAATTCCTTTTAATTCACATCATGTATGAATAAAAACACACATCAAAGTATTAAGACGGAAGTAAGTGAATATTCTAAAGATTTTTAAAACCATTCAATTCAAAATAATTTAATAAAAATAATTTCAATAAGTGAAATTGTATAATGACATAAAAAAAAGGATCATAAACAATGAAAGTAGGTCAATCCTTTCTCTTCAATCAATATTCCAATATCTTAATGTTACAGTTTCCTTTTCCTCTCTTCTTTTCAATGCAATATTTTATTAAAATTGAAATCATATTTTTTTTGTATTTAATGCAATTCATATTCAATTCAATTTTTATTCAATCAAAGATATGCATATTGATAAAATTTCTAAGACAATCGATTGTGAGTGACGTAATTTTGAATGCATATTTTACTAAACACGTGTGAAAATGTCGTTACTTCCATAAATTTAAGGTACCGGAAATGAACCCTTTTCATAATACATGAAGAATGTGATGAATCATTTGATGAATAGACAGATAAATTTGAATTTACAAATATTTTTTTTTATTTTAATATTTAAATTTAACATTTTAACAATATTTTGAATTTAACTCTAATTATTTTTTAAATATTTTTATTAATTTTATTTTTAGTCATTTAAATATTAAAAAATTATTCTACGTGTCATATTGCAATTTTCCTTACTAATACAATCCTAACAATAAATAAATTCGTTTTTTGAATTCTGAGAAATTTTGTAGCTCACTCTTATTTTTTCTTTGTTCAATTTTGTCTTTTTTGAATTTAATCCACTCTAACTTATTATTCAATGCCTTTGGTCCCCATTTAGGTGATGGTTTTAGTCCAGTTATAAATGTGTCGAAAAGATCTCCGTCATGCCGATGTCCTAATTCATAGAAAAACCAAAGAGGAACTTGAACAATACCGATTAAGAAGAGAGACCATCCAATTGCTATAATTAACAAATTTTAATTGAAACATATTAAAATTAACATTAAAATAAATTTTTTTCTTACCATAATAAATTTCAGGGAAATTCTTTGATGCATATGTGGGATTTTCATAACTCACTAGAGCATAGACGAAAAGGAATATCATACAAAATGGAGTAATTATTCCCCAACAAATACGCCAATAGAAGCCAACATGTCGTTTTGTCATAAATTCAATGTCTAAACAAATGTTTTCCAAGCCATAAATCCAACTGATTGTCACGATTTCCATGATAGCTAACGCTAATACAAGGAAAACTCCACCATATTCATCGACGAGTGTCAACATCCATTGACCACCCTAATTAAAAGGAAAAAAATTTTGATTTCAAATTTAATAAAGACAATGAATTTCAAATCTTACTGGTGTGACGTAAACTAATCCAGAGAAAAATCCTAAAATGCATCCTCCTAACGCAAACTTCCAATATTTTTGTTTTGGGTAATGGTCCCACACAGCTGTAATTGCAGCAGCATGCATTCCTACACAACTTCCAATACCAAGAGTTAACAACATGACGAAAAAGAGAACGGAAAATAGTTGTGGTACATGTTCGAACTTGGCAATTGCATCAGGATATGAAATGAAAGCTAATCCTGCACCACTTTTTATGACATTTTCAATCGGTTTTCCTGTGTTAGCTGCTAATGAGCCAAGAATTCCAAATACTGTTACACCGGCCAATAAGCTAGTAAATGTATCCATTATTGAGACAATTGCAGCATCTCGATAAATATTGTGATCAAATCTGTTGTACGATGAAAACATAAAAATTGGCCCAAGTGCAACGGATAATGAAAAGAAACATTGTTCCACTGCTTTCCGCCATACCTTTGGTCTAAGTAGCTGATCCCATTGTGGTGTTAAAAAGAATTTGATGCCATCCCAAGAACCATCAAGAGTGACTGCCCTTATTAAAAGTGTAAATAAAACAACATACGGAAATAATGCAAGGAAATAAGAAGCTTTTCCTGAACTCTTCACACCTCGCACCATAACAAGGAAAACAATTGTCCACGCTAGCAGTAAATACAAGCTCAATTTCAAACTTGGCATTCCAATCCCCGAATCAATGTTATCCTTTTCATGTAAAATTTCATTCAAAAAATACAACTCCGAACTTGATTGTTTTCCATCACCATCGTCCATTGCTATCAAACTTCTCGCTGATTCATTAACTGTCACAACAGAATCAACACAATTATTTCCCCATTCTGGTAAACATGTGGCCCATGGAAGTGTTTCCGAAAATGAGTCCACCATATAATTAAATGCAATTGCTAAAATGACAGCATAGTATGAGACGATAAAGCATATGCACAGTGTTTGGCCAATTCCAATGCCTTTCATGAAAGGAGCCAATTCCCACATTTTTACATGACCTTTGCTAATAAATTGTCCAATTGCCATTTCAAGGTAATACATTGGTCGGCCAATAAAAACTAAAACTATGAGATAGGGAATGACAAAAGCACCTCCACCATTTTCATAGGCAGTAAATGGAAATCGCCATATATTTCCAATTCCAACTGATAATGAAATGCAAGACATCTGTAAGAGAAATAAAATTATTAAGATTAAAATGATTTATTTGAAAATATTATTTAAAGAGGTTACCAAAAATTCGATTCCATTTCCCCAGGTTGGTCTTTTATGATCTTTAGTATGTCTTTCAATTTCTGATATGTCATGAGGAAGTGTCTCTGGATCCTTACTATTTATAACAGTTGGTGTTTGAGTGCTGTTTGTTGAAATTGAAATGCGAACAATGTGTTTTGTGCCATTTTGCTTAAATAAAAATATTAAATAAATTAGAGGTGTCAATCAGATATTTTTCAGGTTATTATTAAATAGTGAACTTTCACTTTTAAATTATTTAAAGTTCTAAAGAATATTTTTCAATGGTCATTTAATTTTTTTTTGCGTAACAAATTATTTATTTTAATGAAGAGTATAAGACGCAAATTGAAATTTCACCTAACATCGATAAATGGACTTAGACAAAAACAACCTGTAAATATTGACTAGACGAATTGGCTAGACGTTTACATAAGTTCTTAAAATTCTAAAAATAGATATTTTGCCATAAACAAATTAAAAATCAATAAACATAACAAAAATAAGGGTATTACAATACAAAATGGTGTTTATCGTCAAAAAAAATGGTCAAATGATCTCAGGAAGTTGGACCTTATCCCTAATTGTACCAATCTTTAAACCAGGAAGTGACCCACTTTTAGCCAAGAATTACAGCCCGATTGATCTGACTTGATGCGTTGCACATTTATTCGAGAAAATTGTCAACAATCGTCTTGTGTGGATCACAGAGTCCTAAATCAATATTTTTCAGTTTGGGTTTCGAAAGCACTTAAGTTTGGAAGATGCTCTCGCCATGGTGAGGCGAGAAAGTCATTATATATGATTCAAAAACAGCACGTGTTGCTTGTTTGTATCGATCTGGAGAGTGCATACGATTTGACCTCAATCAAGTGTGTTCAAAGTGCTATGCAAATAAAAGAAATACGTGGAGATATGTTTAATTTCATTACGAGTTTTATTAGTGGCAGAAAGATAAGATTAGCTGTTGACAGAAACATGTCTTCAGTTAAGGAACTGAGCCGAGGCCTACCACAAGGTTTAGTTTTAAGTCCCACGTTATTCCGACTCGCCATTGAACTGCAGTTGCTGATGCTTGACAGGGTAAGAATTATAAGCAGTGCTGATGATTTGAGCCTCTATGTCAGAAAAAGTGATTTGGGTAAAATTGTCCAGGAAATGCAAAACACTTTGAACAATGTAACATAATGGTAAATGAACTAGAATTTCGCTTTAGCGACTGAAAAAAACGATTCTGTTACATATGTGAAGCCCCCACACAAGATTATCTAAAGAAAATTAAGAATTTGTTAGATTACTCGTCCAGGGACAAACAATAGAAGAATTTACTTTTAGAAGAGTTTATCTGTCTTGATCTTGCCGATTTTGGAGTATGGCTTTGAATCGTTTGGTTCAGCCTCACAGACTAACCTTCAAAAACTTGATGTGTTTTAGAATAACGCAATGGACTCATAGCAGGATCATTCGTTATCAACTTAATATCATGCCTCGAAACGAACGTGACTTATTGTCACTTGGCTTAAGAAGAGACTATCTACTTTGCTAGTAAAAGGAGGCCAAAATATTTCTTTTACTAGAGATAAATTATATTTTGACCATCCCCATCCCTAATGGTTTTCATGTGACGGTAAACACCAATTAAAATCGTACCACCCTAAGTAATATCCTTATAAGAATATTTTGTATGTAAAGTAAACAACTTTTTAAGAATTGACCACAAATTACAATTATTCAAACATTTAAAATAATTTTTATCCAGTCACTTTATATTCAACAGACGTTTACAGAAAACCCCTTTTCAATACATTTAAATTGTGTTTCATAAACCATAAAGGTTTTTTCATTCTTGAATGTTAATAGCATTAATTTAAAATTGTGTGAGAAATGATTGTTAACACAAATAAATTCTAGTATCAACACTATAAAAATGGGCTCAAAACAGTTTTCAAGCTCAAGGACAATAATTTTAATCAATTATCATTGTATTGTTATGGAAAAAAAAACTTAATTCTATGCATCACTTAATCTTCATTAATTTTATGTATTAATGATGTATAAAATTCAGTTTTTTTCCTATTAATTTTTAATACAAACACAAAATTTAAATAAATTATGATAATATTGAAATATAAGAATGGGGAATTTGGCATTCACTTTAACTTTTCAGCGGTAAAAGTTATTCTAAATGTGATCATTAGTAAATTTATCACTCGTGACAATCAAATTTAATGGAATTTCCAATTTGGTTTTACGTCCATTTATATTTTGCAGCCATTGATATACTAATTTTATTTCATCTCAATTTTTATTAACACATTTTTTTTAAAATACATTTTCAAATGTACACCATGATACACAAAAACAATTGTGTAAATATTCAATTGTGAGATTTTTTAAAATAATTTGATCATTATTAAATTGTGAGTAATGATAAAATAATTTGAATTAACAAACCTTTGCCGTATCTTTTTCATTTTCAACTTGATTCTTATCAGATTCTTCTCCATCTTTGTCGTATGCAGAATTGAATTGTCCTTGTATATCACCATTATGCACTTTATCAATTTTGAATTTTTTTGCAAACATTTTTTTTTTATTATTTTAATTTTAATTTCAATTTAAAAGGCAAATAAAATCTTATTAATTTATCACATTTATTGTCTCGTCATATTAATTTAAACCAATTTTTTTTAATAATCGAAGATTTTGTTACAAAAATGTGTCACTTATTATTATTTTAATAGAACTTAAATTATACTTTTTAAAATCTAATCAAGATTTAGAATATTTTGTCAAAAAAAATGTCCTATCACAAACAAATATTAAAACACAAAAAAAATAATAGTAACTGTTCTGATTGCTTGTCAATAGCTAACTGACTCGTTTAATATTTATTTCGAACGTATATAAACAATATCACAATAAATTAATTTTGCTTAAAAAAATAATGATTTGCTTTACTTGTATAGAAAAGTGTAAAGCACCTGTATTTGTTATTTAGGGGCAGGACAAGGATTGAAAAAAAAAATTAAAAATTGTATACGACTTTTTTTTGACCTGTCTCCTTAATGTTGATATGATTTGAGACATTTATTTCATGATTAAGCTTTTTTGACATTAAATCATTAGTGAACGATTCCATTTATAGCAAACTCTTTTCACCAGAACCAGTAACTTTTGTTTATAACTCTGTATAGAAAAGCTTTTTTTTATTGTAGTTATCATTGTTCGACTACGTGTTTGCAAAATTTGTGTTCTATGTTTGGATATTTAGAACGTAAAATATTGTTCTTTAGTAACATCTGAGAAATCCCACAACATAACGGTGTAGTGTCTATGACGCGTCTAGAATTTATGGAAAATTTTTTAGCATACAATTTGAATGATGGATTGAATTCACTATTGCAAAATTTAACTTTTACAGATGGGAATCCCATGATCTAAAATTTACTACATCATAGTATTTCTGGTTTATAATTCTTGTTTAGAGTATCAGGTGTTCTTTTAAGAAATTTTTAATGAATATTCAATTGAAAAGCCATACAATATTAAGATTTATCGATTTTCGCAGAAAATTATATTTTTGTAAGAAATGTCAGTACAATTTTTATTTTCTCTACACTGTAAGTTGGAAATGCGCTACACACCACCCCACATTATATGCATAGACTTAAAAACTGACTATAATATTCGAAATTTTTATCCAAATAAACAGGAAATGCGGTAAAATTTGCATTCAGCCAAACAACCCTCTGAGCGATGCCAATCAAAGATCTACACTGCGGACCAAATCAATTTTTAACTTACCTGAAACTCAATTAAAGGTTGTTTTTTTTTAAATAAATTTCAATTGATATTTGAAAAAAATAAGCTAAGGGTGCCTTTACGATACTTAACCGTATATGGTGCTCTTCAGTCTATAGCAAAAGGGTAAAACTTAACATCTTTAGATCGTGTGATCTGTATGGTTGTGAGACCTGGAGACATTAAGAGAAGGCTGCAAGTATTTGTCAACCGCTGTCTTAGACGAATTCTGCGTATGTTCTGGCCGAATAGAATTTCGAATGAGGAACTGCTGAGAAAAGTCGAGATGCAAACATAAATATGGAGATACGTAGAAGAAAATTTGGTTATGTTAGGCATACCTTACGAAAAGACCCTTCAGAAGTTTACCACCAGGCCCTTGTATACAATCTACAAGGTAGTCGTAGAAGAGGTTAACCAAGGAACACCTGGCGGCGCTCCACACTTTCTGATGCCAACTCGGTCAGAGAGACAAATGAGGCACAATTTAACAACCTGGGGGAACTGAAACAAATTGCAATCCGACGTTCTAGATGGAGACATTTTGTAAATATCCTTTGCTCAACATGAGGACAGTCTGGACTCCCTGAGGAAGGACAAGGAGTAAAGTAGTAAAGTAAAGCAACAAATGTCAAAGGGTTAATAAAAATATATCATAAAATTAAATTCTGTCACTAACTTTTATTTGATGATATTTCTTGAACAATAATACTTGAATATCATAAAAATTAATAAAAATAAAATAAATTGTTCTTGTTTCCTATTTATTTTTAATACATATAACACTAATCTAATTTTAAAGGGCACTATGGAAGTCATTTTAATACAATCATCTTCAAATCTATCAAGAAAATTTTTTTTATAAATGCTAACAAACTCCTTTTTAGTTCTAAGAATAATTTGAAACAAAATGTTTTTGATATTTGCCCAAAAATGTGTGCCAAAATTTCTTCCAAACCGAATGATTTTCCTGATATGCCACAGTATTTCTGTGTTGAATAATTTCATCCTTGAATCGTAACCATTCAGTCTTAATTTTGGGACTTTTTGGACCCCACATTTTATTTGGCTTGAATGACGTTTGAATTGCAGTCCATATTCCAAGTTTACGACTTCGGAAGATCCGGATTGCAGCAAAAACTGGCACAAACAACACTCCAACTGCAAATATCATCCAACCGGAAACTGTGAAGCAAAAAAAAAAGTATTTTTATTTGAAATTCTTAGGTGAATTTAATCAACTCACTCAAAGTCGGGGTTGGATATTCTTCTTTGCCATGTTTTGGATTTTCTAGCAATACCAAGTAATAGATGAAGATAATCAACATGAAAATTGGTGTCAAGAAGACCCATGTGAATCGCCAATACAATGAAACAATCTTCCTTGACATAAATTGCAAATCGATACTCAAATTTTCAATGCCATAAATCCAGAATATTGCAGTTATTTCTAAAATTACCAATGCAAATATCAAAAATGTGCCACCAAAATGATCAACCAAATCTAAGATCCATTGACCTCCTGGCGTTATGTATACTAGTCCAATCAAAAATCCACTTATGCTCACACAACTTGCTACTTTCCAGTATTTAATGTGTGTCATTTGATCCCAAATTACGGTATTGATGGCACTTTGAAGAGCAACCGCACTTCCAACACCCAGGACAAATAACATGAAGAAAAATAGGACAGAAAATAGTTGTGGCATCCAATCAAACTTGGCAATTGCATCGGGATATGAAATAAATGCAAGACCAGTACCACTTCGCACTACATCTCGTATATCATCAACACCAAGATTGTGGGCAAGATTACCCAAAATAGCGAAAATCGTTGTTCCAGCGAGAATACTCGTAAAAGTATCCATAATTGTGACAATAAAGCAGTCCCTAAATTGAAGTTGCATCATTAAAATTAATTAAAGACAAAGTTTTAATTTAAAAAAATCTATGCAAACGTTCAAAAACAAACAAAAACATATTTTAATGACATTTTTTTTTATCACAGCATAAAATTAACATGCAAATTTAAGATGACGTCACATTAAATTTTGAACTAGATTTACACCGTTGTGAATTAATTGTGTAAAATCATGCTCATTTTACTCATAATATAATCACAGCAGAACGTGCATCTTACCTAGAAATATCATGAGTAAATTGATTATAAGATGAGAACATTATAATACTCCCACAGCCAATACTTAAACTGAAAAAGGCTTGAACAGCAGCTTCAAACCATATCTATTTGAAAACGAATATAGATGGAAAGAATTTAGGTTATTTTTTTGAAAATGTTGTGGACAAAAATTTTTTTTTTTAAGATTTCACTTTTTTTTATTTGTCAATGAAAATTTTTGCTATTTCTCACTGTGTTGAAATTTCCTAGGGATTAAAAGGGCTCTACCAATTTCAAGGCGTTACCTTATATAAATGTTTCCTTTAAACTTTCGTATAGCGATTACTTTTTACCCTTACTTTCAGCGACGGGATTATTTTGAGTAAAAAATCATGTTTTTGTAGGTTTTAGACAAAAGTCACCTGAAGCAAAGTTGTAGAGAATAGTTCAAGCTACAGCTTTCCTCAACTGGCCAAGTCGATTTTGTATATAATAAGAATAAAAATGGCAAAATAAAGATATTTGAGCTGATTTAACGGTTTTTGAGTAAACATTTTTAACTTGTAGTTAAAAAACATGGTTGTTTAAGCAAAAACCATAAAATTTTCTTAATATTTTGTTTATATTTTTTTGATATATTCTTGACTGATTTTTAAATATTCTCTACAACTTTGCTTCAAATCACGTTTACCTAAAACTTACGATAATATGGTTTTTTACTCAAAAACCGAAATATGAGCTCCGAAGTGAGTAGTTTGCTATTTTTGGCCTCCTATTCAATGGAAAATCGACTTTGGTCAGTTCAGTAAATTTGCAGCTTAAAATGTTCTCTACAACTTTCTTTCAGGTCACTTATACTCAAAACACATAAAAATAGGCCTCTTAGTACAATATTTTTAGGGACCTGCCCAGAACCCGTCGTTGATCCGAAAAATTGTGAAACACGCTCGACTAGGTTAAACTTTTAAAATAAGGATCTATATTCAAGGCATCGCCTTAAAAAAATCAAAGAACTTTTTTTTAATTCCTAGGAAATTTCAACACGGTGCTTTTTTTTAAATGGACCATTTATTAATATAAAAAGCGAAATCTTTTAAGTGTTTTTTTTTACGTTTTAATAGGTTTACAATGAACGAAGGACAATGTTTTGTGTATTGTGACAATTAATGAATTTTTTGACCTGTCATAGGTAGGTATTTCAATTCAAAATATTAGCGACTAACACCAAAATATTAAGTGGCATGATGACTTATCCAGTTAAACACTCACCTAGTTATATTATGGGAAAATTTATTGTACGAGGCAAATGCAATTGTGCCACTTAAACCGCAATTTAAACTGAAAAATACCTGAGTGGTTGCTGCAAACCATACCTAACGCATTTTAATTATAAATTAAATTATAGTTTTGATTCGTGTAACTTTTTCATGAACAACATGAAATTGAAGGAATGGAATATAGAAATAGATACATATAAAAAGAAAATAATTTGATACAAAATTTAACGATTTAATTTAAAAATAAAAGGAATGAATTGCCTTGTCATATTATAGGCTCTATTCCATTTGAAAATTTTTACAATCCGAAAGCAGCTTTACAGAAAGCATCTAATTTGCATGTGACTTTTAAAATTTAAGTTAATTTGAGCTCTCTGTAAACTTACCTCGTTATATTGTGATCAAATTTATTATAAGAAGCAAACATTACAATTGTACCCATGCCAATATTTAAACTGAAAAATGCCTGTGTTGTCGCTGAATACCATACCTTGAAATTTTGATTGATTGTGATTTGTATTTGAAATGAAATTTTAGTAGGGAAATTGTGTATTTTTGATTAGTAAATGTCATGTAATTTAAAGTATTTTTGTGATAAATTTGAGTGATTAATTACCTTTGGATTTAATAATTCACCCCATTGAGGTTTAAAAAAATAAATAATTCCATCAATTGATCCTTCAAGAGTACAGGCACGGATCAGTAGAATGATTAACACAAGGTATGGAAACAGAGCCAAAAAGTATGACGCCTTTCCTGAACTTCGAACACCACGTACAATAATCAGGAAAATGACAACCCATGCGGCAAATAAATAAATTGTTAAAAGCCAGTCTGGTGTACCAATGCCGTCATTTATGTTACCTTTTTCTTTTATCACCACATTTCTATTTTGAAATGAATAAAAATTACAAGTTAAATTTTGAATTGAAATAAAAAATTTAAATAAATTACAGAAAATAGTATTCCGAGCTACTCATTCGCGTAGCATTCGATGTATTGAGAAAACTTTGTCCGGTCAAAGTCGAATCCACACAATTCTCCCATCCATCTTTGCATTTAGCCCACGGCAGCTCAGACGAAAATGAAGACAGCATGTAATGAATTGTAATTGCAATCAGAGAAGTGTAATACGTTAAGACACATCTAGTTCAATGAAATGAGTGTTAAATTATATTACGTCATAAAAATTTAATCACTTACGTAGTTGCCAAGATCTGACCGACTCCAACACCTATATTAAAATGATAAAAAAAATTTCAATTGATCGTAATTCAATTTCAACACTCTCAAAAAACACATACCTCTTAAAATTGGTATGACATCCCACATTTTAACGGACCCATTTGATGAAAATTGTCCCATTGTCATTTCCAGGTAATACATCGGCTTCCCGATAATCAGCAATACGACAATGTATGGTATCAAAAATGCCCCTCCACCATTTTCAAAGGCAGTAAATGGAAATCGCCAGATATTACCTAAGCCAACACTCATGGAAATACAAGATAAAAGAAATTCAATGCTATTGCCCCAAGTTGGACGATCATGCCCATGCTCGACAACGCCTTTCTCTACTTTTTCATCCTTTTTCTTTGATTCAATGCCATTTCCGTTGGCGGCTGCATGTCCATTTGCATATTGTGATGTCCCATTTACCATCGATGCGGATTTCGGAACTTGGTCGCTCTTTTTCAATGAAAAAAAAAAATAAAAATAAAAAAAAACAGACAAATTAGTCGTGATAAGATATCAATGTGAAAAAGTACTATTTATTTGATAAGTCATTGAATTCTTTTATTATTTTATGGTTTTAGCTCTGTCTTGCAGATTAAAGTGATAAGATTCAAAGAAAATTTTCAATTTTTTTTTTAAATTGATGAGTGAACTTGTAATTTCTCAACGAGAAGCCTTCAAAAGTCAATTCAGGGAAGGAAGGCAGAAAAAATGGATCTGAAATGAATTTCAATGAAACTCGGTTGAAAAAATGAAGTGAAATTTAGCCCATATGATCCTTAATTTTTTTTCCAAATTCCATTGGCTCAAGTTCTTGTTAATTGTTTTATCAGATTTCTTTCAGATTATAAATTTCAATCTAATTTTTTTTCATTAAATAATTTCTCTGATAAAACAAAAAGCGATAAAATACTTCCTCATAATCATGTCGAGAATGCTTAAACAATCAATTAAACGTAAAACATTTTGATTATGATCTGATTGATAACTTGAACTCAATTAAAAGCTAAGCATCATTATCGTACATTCATTTTCGAGCAAAACAGATAAGATAAGTAAAACTTTTATTTGCATTTAATTCATAATTGGTCTATTATCCAATTCAAAAGGTCTTCTAAATCACAAGAATCGTAATAATACCAAAGAATTTCTAAAAATTAAGTTTTTGAAAATTTCACGTGAATTTCAATCTTATCAAGTGACCTAAACCATGAAAAATGCAGGAAAGACAAACAAGAAATATTTCTAAGTAAAACACGTTCTAGTCTCGTTATAATTATTTTTTTATTATTTTTTTAATCAGCATTTAACGTAATAATTCTGTAATAATCAATTTGGCGATACTGTCACGAATTATTTTTAACTTAAAAAAAAACTAGAACGCAATAATAATTTTTTTTTTATTAAATTTCTAAGAAAAAGTCACAATACAAATAAACAAGTAGGCAAAAATTTGTATTTTTCCATTAAATTTGATCTTAACGTGAATGAACAGACCAAATATTTGTGGAATTACCTTTTAATTATGATAAAATTACGTTCAGATTCGGCATTTTAATAGAATGATGTGATTTTTTTTTTTAAAGAAAGAATGAGTAACTGTCAATCGATCAGTGTCAAGGATTTCAGGGAAATTGTTATCATTTGACCTTAAAAATAGTGTAATTTGGAATTTTTTTGACCGTTTTGGACTTTAATCACGCCAGACAAATATGGACAGCAAAAAAGAATGAACTTTGTTCAATGGAAATTTTTTTGATGAGTGATTGCGAAAAAGCGATCCATTGACTGGTACTTAGGTAATTTGATATTTTTCGGAATCTGCTTGGATTATGCCGATGATAAATGTTGGCCGTCTTATAGGCAAGCTGACATGCAAGAGAAACTTTCTGACTTGGCCACGCAATCGGCAAAAGTTGGAATTAAGATCAACGTCAACAAGACTAGAGAAATTCGAATTAATTCATAATCTCAAGCTGCTTTGATGCTCGATGGAAATCCAATAGAACAAGTCAATAAATTCACGTATCTAGTCAATGTGGTGAGTGTGAATGGCGGCGCAGCTAAAGATGTGCAAACCAGGATAAGAAAAAGAGTGCCTTTACGATACATAACCGTATATGGTGTTCCTTAGTCTATAGCAAACCGGTAAAACTTAACATCTTTAGATCGTACGTACTCTCTGTCCTTTTATGGTTGTGAGACCTGGCTCGTTACAGAGGACGTAAGAGAAGGTTGCAAGTATTTGTCAACCGCTGTCTTAGACGAATTCTGCGTATCTTCTGGCCGAATAGAATTTCGAAGGAGGAACTGCTGAAAAAAACCGAAATGCAAAACATAAATATGGAAATACGTAGAAGAAAATTTGGTTATATTGGGCATACCTTACGAAAAAAGAAGTTTGCCACCAAGCCCTTGTATACAACCCACAAGGTAGCTGTAGAAGAGGTCGACCAAGAAACACCTGGCGACGCTCTACACTCACTGATGCCAACTCAGTCAGAGAGACAAATGAGGCACAATTTAACAACCTGGGGGAACTGAAACAAATTGCAATCCGACGTGTTAGATGGAGTAAAAGGGGTGACGTTTGCTGAGACCGATTAGAGGAAGGTCATTATTTTCACCATATAATTGATGATGACGATTGTTATGAATGACAAAAAAAATAAAAAGAACTCCTGAAGGTTATCACGGGTATGAACATTATCCCGACTGAGAGCCAAACAGACTTAAAATCGAAAAATTTTTGATGTGAGTCGATATCACATGGAAAAAAACAGAGATAAACTACAAATTTTGGTTTCGCTCTCACTGTATTGTAATGATACCAATTTTTTGACATATTAAAAGAATCATCATTACTGTGAGAAAAAAAAACACGATCAAAATTACTTTATTTATTTTACAATTCAACAAACCATGTCAAGTCTAACAATTTTTTTATCTATATGATCCCGCTGAATTTTTTTAAGAAAATACAAAACAAGTCGTATGTTGACTTTATGACTAATTTAAGCCCGAAACTAAAAGTTTCATGTGATTTACATGATTAAGCTGTTAAATTTTCCGCAAATACATGAAATTTTTTTGTAGCACAACAATTTTCGTATCAACTCAATTTAAAAAAAAAATTTTCAGGAACTTACCAAATCCACTTCTGTGTTGTCAAAAGCAGCATTCACCTCTCCGTGCCTGTTACTCATATTCATTGATGATCAGTAAAATAAGAGTAAAAATATTTAAGTCTTTTATGTTTTTGGCTTAATTTTGTCACTTAATTGAATGTTTGTTTTATTTTATTTTATAATTGTCTCTTTAAATTTCCTTTTTTTCGTCTCTTTCGACGTTTAGGTAATAGTCTAAAATCTTTAGGAACACTTTTAAGCCGTATAGAGAATATTACCGTAGTAATGATACATTGATAACAGCTAATTATAGTTGGTAACGACAAAAAAGATATTCATAAATTTTTGTTTCTGCTTTTATTGAAGTTGAAGGTACTTTCAACCTGAAAATATTTTTTAATTATTTTATTTTTTTTTTTAATTGAAATTTAATGATTTTTTTAAAATATTAAAATAATTATTAGTTACATTACACAAACCTTTTATGTTAATTTTTTTTTTAATGAGAGCACCACAAAAAATATCACTTTAATGGTTATCTTTGAATAAAAATATTATTTTTGTTGTAAAATTTTTTATTTTTATCACCACTTAAATTTTATTTTCAAAATTTCCTCTTAAAGTTCCTTCTTCGCCGAGCGAATTTTCACAAACTAACTAACTGTCTTGTCAATTTAACGTTACTTCTTATATAAATTGTGCCTTCGATAAAGTTAAAAAAATCATTTTTAATTGAGGCATATATTTTCGCATGTACACGATGTATCACATTTATTAGACATACAGACGTAGACAACAATTAAAAGATATTCATAAGTGCATGTTTATTTCTTCATTTCATTTACTTATCATTCATATTGTTTTTATTATTCCCTTTATTGTTTATACTGATATCAAACTTCAAATAAAATAAAAAGATAAACTCTCGTATTCGCACATGTATGTAAAAATACAAAAAATATTTAAAAAAAAACTTTTCAAGAAAATATACCTGTCCATAGAATTTCATTCTGATTAGAGAATTCTTTTAAATTAAGCTTTTAATTTTATTTTGAAGCTGATAAGAGATGATAACAAACAAAATGACATTCAAAAAAAAAAAACATATTGACAGTAACAAAAATTTCACACGATAAAATTTTGTATATTCAAATTAACAAGGCGTTTCCACTTGTCAAAAGGAAGGAAAATTTTTACAAGACCCAATTTAAGGTCAGATAAAAGTCTCTCTGATTTGATTTAATTGAATACAATTAAATTTCGTTTTATTACTGTTTAATATACATTTCAATCAAACTACATCACACTTAATTGGTATGTTTATTAAAAAAAAATGAAAGAAGTTCATGAAACCAGTTTATTGATTTATAAAATGAAATATTTTTTTTTTCATGATTCAATATGTGTGATAGATTGCAATAGACATTTTTATGTGTAAATTTATTGACAGATCTTGCTCTCTAACACATGTTTTGTTGATTTATTATTAGTTTGTCATTTATCTTAACTCTTTCTCAAAATAAAAATTAAAATAATGTGAGCATTTGAAAAGTGCATTTCAATGGAACTGAGTCCCAAAACCAGTGGGGCACCATTGGCGGATTGGCCATACGGGCAATCATGCAAATGCCAGAAAGGCCGCACTCGATTGTCTTGTAAAAGTTAAGTTTAGCGTAAATTTTAAAGAAATTCATAGAAAATGCCAGGATCGTTAATAATTTTCAATCCGCCGTTGTGGGGCACTAGTGGGAGACCAGTGAGAAAGTGTGTTCTTATTGGTTTTGAGTTGAGAGTGTATTTAACTAGGCCATTTCAGTTCTTAGCCTTTATCCGTGCATTCCAAATGACATTAAGGAGTCTTCTTAATACCGTTAATATGTTATTTTGACCCCTTATTGTATGAAATATAGGTTTGGTTTCTTCAGCAAAGTTGAAGGTTGAATTTTTTTTTAATTTGTCTCAAATCACTTTAATCAAAAAAAAAACTAATAAAATTATTATTTATGATCTTGCAAAAACATTCCTGTCGAAAACTTTTGTTGAGCGGAGTTTTCGGTGCAAAGTGACGACAGACGTCACTTCCTCCGCAACAGCGCAATTTTGCTAACAAAATGTATTGAATTGATATGCTACAGTTTTGTGCAGTTAATGAAATGATTACATAAAAAAATGTTAATCATGAAAATAGCTTGATTTTTTTTAAAAGTCTGAGTCAGTGTTCCAAGTCCAAAGTTCTTAAGGTCATGACTCTGGATGCAGGCGATCATGAGATTTCTGATCAAAGTATGTCCTATGCAAATTTCCTTATTAATAACCTTTCCTCCAAATTTAAACCGGATTAGCAATTAAAATCAAAAAACTTTGAATTGATCAAACAAATTTTATGATTTTTAATATCTTCAATTTCATACCATAAAAGTTGTAATAAAACTTTGTTCTTGGTACAGACAGACAAAATTACAGAAAATCATTTAAAAGACACAATTCAATTTAAAATAAAAATAATTCACGAGAATGAGAATGAATACACGTCTGATCTCAAAACCTTAGTTCACCAAAACGAAATTATTTTTAATTTATGAAGACATTTAAATATGAAAGTTATTTTTTATTCAATTAATTAAATCACAAATTATTTTACACTTGTTTCATTCTCAATTACTTTATTTTGAAACAATTTAATTTTTTTTCAATACACTTTTCAATGATTCACATGTTCAAGTCAATAAATTTTTATTGTAAACATTAATTTGAAACGTGATTTGAATAAAAACGTTTTGCATTAGACACAAGATGTCTTTTCAAGCAAATTTAGTCATTTACGATAATTTGTTATGATAAAATTTACGGGAAAGTACCGCATATATTCAAATGACCTTGACAAAATTAAAACATTTTATTTATTACAATGACAAAAAATTCATTGTCTAATTACACACCTCATTACTACACACGAAAGAATTCCCATTTATGTAAAATTTATACTATTTTTAATTGTAAATTAAATTTTTTTTTAACCTGCGACCGTTATGATTTAACGAAGAATATTCACTAAATTTCTTCTAATTATAAATGGATCTTTTAAATATAAGATTCAATGCACAGTTAAAATAAAAACAATTTTCTGTTACCTTAGAGACAGTATTTGCCTACTTAAATCCATTTATCAATTGTCTGCTTATAATTAGAAGTGAGACAAAGATAAAAAAAAAATGAAAAATCATTGCCAGTTACAGAAATTGACTTATATTAGTAAACATCAGTTAATGTGTGAAAGTGTCAGTCTTTTAATCAAAAGACATTCAGACGTCATTTTAACTTAACCTTTAGATCACGTGTGGTTATTTTTAAATTAATTTTGGTTGAATACATTAAGAGCATGCTTAATTATGAGCCAAAAACATAAATATAATGTCATTGAAGGCTATTCACATTACAATTATTTTGAGAATCACATCATTTTTCTTGTATTTCTTGTAGGACTTTAAGGAGATTAATTGTAATTTCAAAATCTGTCCATTTAATTGTATTATAACAGAGATCTAAATAATTAATTTAATTTAAGTTAAAGATGGACCTTAAAAAAAATGGTATTTCAATTTCCAGTACCTCTTCTGAAAAAAAGGGTTAAAATTAAGCGAACAGAGACGATGATTAAAAAAGTATTGAATGGAATATGAATTGCATAAATTTTGGATTTATGTTTTGATTTTAACTTTTTAAACACTTTTCAATTTCATTGAATGTTAAATTTATGCCTAAAACTGTGACTCGATACTCATGGATGAATCAAGCAATCAAGCGAGCATTTAGATTCATTTTAACATCCTAGAAGATGCATAGGATCGTAATGATTTCTTTCCAGGTTTGGCGATTCACAGACAGCGTTGTTTGATCTTAAGTGGTACGGTTGTAGATTACCAATCCTTTCGATATTTTCTGTCAAATAATCTGGTATCATATTTTTTGTTGTTTTGAAGATCATGATGAGAACATTGTACGTTATTCTCTGTCAAACACATAGCAATCCAGTTTCTTGCAGCATCTGTCGTACACTCCTGTACCTGTTACTATACGTTAAAATTCGTAGAGCCCTGTTTTGCACTTTTTGTAGCTTGTTGATTTGATATCTTTTGTTCAGGTACAGTATGAAGCTACAATAGTCAATATTTGATCCGACCATGCATTTGTATAGCGTTAATCTAATGGCTGCTGGAATCATTTTACGGTTTCTGTTGAGAAAACCAACCATTTTTGATATCTTTTTCGTTACATGTTCTGCATTCTGTTTCAACTTTAATTCCTTATCTATAATAACTCCTAAATATTTCATAACATTGATTGATTCAAGCTCATCACCATCAATAGTAATACTGTTTTGTTCCATATTTGCATCAATAGTCATAAGCTTTGTTTTTCTCACATTTAATTTTAGTTTGAACATACTCAAAAAAGTTTTTATATTTTTAAAATCACAGCTCAGTTTTTCTAATGCATCATTCATATTTGCAGTGTCTATCCATAATAAAACATCATCAGCGAATAAATTGATATAGCAGTGCTGAACATGCGATACAATATCATTAAAATAAATGTTAAACAACGAGGATTATAACGGGGCGCCATAAGGTACTTCTGTATTAATTGGAAACGGTTCAGATTCAACACCAGAAAAGTTTACATATTGCACTCGTTTTAACAACCAACTTTCGAACCATTTATGAACGATACCATAATCACAGAGTCTTTTCAATAATATTGCACGATTCACAGTTTCAAACGCCTTTTTAGACTGATTTGACGTTTGATTTAAAGTTGCGTAACTTGGCTCTAAGGGAAAATTGAACATGCAACAGATTATAATACACTTTCAAGTAGTAAAGAGCTTTTTGCCAGTAAAACAAGAATCATTTTCACAATATTTTAAAATTTTTATTTGTATTTTTTTATATTTTTTTTACATATTTTTTTTTTTATTTAATTTTTTATTTAATTTATTACTTTATATTTTGCAGTAAGAACTTATCATAATAAATTTTTAGCAATTGTTATAATAATAATAATTTTCATATATTATCATTGTAATTTCAACTTTAATCAATTATCTTGTTTTATTTTATCATATCATAATAATGTTTAAATATTTATATATCAAAAATACACTAGTAAATTAATAAAACTTGGTTTAATTAACTTTTTTTTTCTATTAATTTTTTTTTAATTAAATCAAACAATTTTTTTTGTGCAAAAACTATTATTTTGCAGATTTTCTTTAAAATTTTGTTTTTTTTGTAATGATATCTCTATTAATATTCATTGAAAATCAATTTTATTTTATTCATGTAGTAACTATTTTGCTTCAATTTTTTTTTTTTATTTCTTTGTAACTTAATTTAAATTAATTTTTAAGGATATTTTATCTTTAAATATTTTTTTTATATGTTTTGCATAGAAAGTGTGAATACATGCATGATTATTAGAATTTTCATGATTAAATTTTATTTGTTTTTATGTACAAAAGTTACATGTGGGTTAAATTGTTCATATTAGAAGTTTCAAGAATGTGGATTGTTAGCTATCAGGTTCTAATACTTCAAGTAACTGCAGTTGCCAAAAAAATCGTTCCAGTATTTATTTGAGAATTAGTTAAATGTTAAAAAAATAATAAAAAAATGATAAAAAATTAAAAATAATAATCAACAATTAAAAACAGTTTTAAAATTTATTTATTTAAAAAAAAATTAATTTATTTACTGGTTTTTTTCAATTTAAAAGGTAAAATTAAACATAATTAAAGAAATAATTTTTTGTCAAAATTTATTTACATATTTAATTTGTGTTGCTCCTCAAAATTATCGTTTCAAGGTTATTATTTTCCTGTTTTAGGAGTAACTTTATTTTTTTTGTTAAAAAAATCATTTAATTTTAATTTTAACATAGAAAATATTCTTGTAAATATTTTTTTATATCAATCACAGAGCAATTATAAGTATAAAATTAAAAATTTTTAATTTTTCTAGGTGTTTTTTTCATTTCAAAATTATTTAGTTTAATTTTCGAACATTTTTATACTAAATTTTATTCTAAATAACATCACTTCAAATTGATTATCATCAAAAAAATAAAAAATAAATTGCTTATCCAAACACGGGGTTTTTTTAAATTAATTTTACAAAAATATTTCGATTTGAAAAGGTCAATTCAATCACTCATGTGATTTATATTAATTTTTAATTTTATAAGAAAATTTAACAATTATTTTTTTTTTTATCATCAGTCTCTACGACATTTCAATATATATTTATAATATGTATGCAATATGAATATTTTAAGTATTTTTTTTTTTGAATTGATTAAGAATATTTTCTTATATTTTTAACTTCAATTAATGAATTTCTTTTATTATTTTTATTATAATTAGTATTTCATTTCTATAATTATTTACAAGTTATTTTAATGAAACAAAAAAATTTCAATTAATTCAGTTTGTACGGGAAAATTAAAAAAAAAATTATTATAATTATTATTTATATAATATCAAAAATGTTTTTGTTTGTTTTTTTTTCTAAATTACAAGCACAAATTAATAAGTTAAAGTCAATTTAAGGTTAATATAATTTCAATATAATGTTATCCAATGTTTGTCAAAGTAAATAAGATCAACTTTTGAATTCATCAAGAATTAAATTATTAATTGAAAAAATTCATGCTTCGCGGAAAAGAATTTAAAAAAATGCAGAAAATGACTATCATTTGTTCTAATTTGAATGAAATATGTTAAATTTAGATTTGTGGGCATGATAAGCAAAAAAAAATCTAATTACTAGATGAAAAATTATAAACTGTGGCGTAAGTGAGCTTGATTACAAAAAGTGATGAGGCATTAAGGGCATATTTTACAATTTTTAGGCAGTTACTTCCTGTTTTTTTTATCAAAGATTAATAACAACAAAAAAAAACATTTGATTAAACAACTTCTTGTTGTTGTTGTTGTGTATTTGGTACCCACTCAGCGAGTCCTCGTGCAACTAATTCCTGGTTAATAAAGACTACATTCTATAATGAAGAAAAGAAAAGCGTTAATTAATATGAGATGGAATTGGTTTGAATTGTAATCTTACATCTTTAGCAAAACAAGCATATAAATACACTTCTGGCAGTCCATCTCCAGAATAGCCAGCAACTTGGGCTTGCAACACGATGCCTGAGGTTAAACTGTAAAGTACTTCGCTTGCTTCAGGTACCCATTCCAAACCTGTTTAAAATGTTAAATGTAAATGATAAATTTTAAATGATATAGCTCATTATTTACCTTTGGGTTGAATATTTGACAAGAGACATTCTGTTGCTTGAAATGGTACAGTCATAAAATCAGTTCTAATTTGTCTTAAATCTTTAGCATATACACTAACATAACCTCCATAATCTAAATATTTTACAAGACACGTGTCCGTTTCCGGATTGTGTGAAATAATTTGTACTCGATACCAATTGGTGGTACCATCAGGACCGAGAATTGGTGCTGCACACACCGCATCTTCAACTATTTTCTGTAAGTTTGGTGTCTCAATCACTGAGTAGCTTTGATTCATGCACATTTGCAATACATTTAGCTGAGGATAAGATGGATGTAAGGGTTGTTGTAAAAAGACATGTCCACCGGACATAATTGAACTGATGACAACATCATTATTGATGCCTTCGATCAAATTCAATTGAAGAACACTTGTATCCATGGCAGGTAATGGGATGACACTATTTGGATGGGTGAAGAAGACGCGTTGTAATGTGACTGTTGGAAATCTTTTTTCTGGCAATTTAATGCGAATCATCTTCAATGCAGCATCAATTTCCTTTTGTGTTCCCTCTAAAGAACAAATTTTTTGTTTATGTGTTGTAGGATGCTTCTTAACAATCATATTGACTCCAGTCTTGTTTTTCAACTGATTCACATAATTACCCTTGCGACCAATTAATTGAGGAACTGCATGAACTGGCACCACGAATTCATAAATTGAGGTCAATGCACCACCTTCTGAATGTGGTGGACTAGATCCTTTTCCAGAATCAGTTGAACGAATGCTGCACAAACTCAATGGAGGACTGGCAACCGGAGTATTGCGTGCTTCAATATTTTCATCATCATCGTGATGTTCAAGTTTCTCATCATTATTTTGATTTGCATCGATATCAGCGTGATTATGGTCGTTCTTAAGACCATTTTCTTCACAAATATTTCCATTATCATCAATTGGACTTGGATTTGCGGAATCCCGATCCTCAGAACGAGAATCACTTGAAGCATTATTATTGTTACTTTCGGCAAATGAGCCTTTTGGTGAAACCTTTGCAGTCATACTTGCTTTAATAACAACTGGTTGTTCACGTGTGTTAATATTTGATGGTGAATTAGAGAAACGACGACCTGGAAGTGATCCTGGCAAGTCAACTGGTGAATCTGATTCAAAATCGTCTTCCAATTCCTGAATGGATCTAAGATTTTTGTAATCAGATTCTTCCAACTTGAGTTTTAAAATTTCACTATCAATTTGTTGTTCGGTTAATTTAGCCGGTGGACTACGAGGATTTGGTGCAATTGCAATTGGTGCCGATTTACCACTTTGACGATCAAATGAATCACGATTTGGAGATCCTTGGGGTGCACACGGTACAGATTGACTACGTTTCAAATCTTGAGCATGAATTTCTTCATCAACTTCTTCTCTAATATCATCTAATTGCTTTGCAATCACTAAAGTTTTATTATTATTTGGTGTGTCCTTTAAACGTCCCTTATTATTATTTCCACCGGTGTCACAATGTACACCAGATTTCTTGCGTCTTAACCACACAAATCCCAAAATCAATGCTAAACTTGGTAAAGTAACTAGTAGAATTGATCGATTTGGAACCATGTCGTGCCAGATTGATTATTTCTGTAATAAAAAAAATAAAAAGATTAAAGATAAAAAAATCATGAAAACATTTAAAATAAATAAATAAAATTATATCATTTTCAATTTCATGACGTGGCACTTGTGCATACATACAGGATTTAAAAAATCACACACGACACACAAGTTACAAAAAAAAACTGATACACATTAAATGTAAGACAAATTTTTATAATATGACTTTGATAACTTACAATTGCAACATCAATATTTTTTTTTATTTTTTTTGTCTTTAATTCACCTTTAAATGATAACCTATGAAACCTATTTCACATTGTATTTGTTTAATTTAGTAGCCATACGGAAGATTATAAAATGAAATAACATTAAAATCAGTCATAATGCACTGTGTAATTGCCACATAAACACCAGTTGCTAACAAGCTTGCAATTTAAACCAATAACAATAATAATAAGAAGAGAGAACAAAAAAAAATGTAGACAAGAATGTAGAAAAGCCGCCGATGCTTCACAAATGCAGTATTTGCAATGCAATGCAACGAGAAACCACAAAAGTGTGAAAAAATTAAAATTAAGGGTACGCTAACTGCAAAAAAAACACAAATGAAATTGAGTAAGTAAATGGTAAGTTAAAGTTAAGAAACAAAAAAAAACAATAATAATAATTAAAACAACCAGTCAAAAGTAACAAGTCGATATGGAATTAGGAAAATTATCCATGGAGGATTTGTTTAAGTGCATTTAAATTTTAATTGAAACATTTAATTTGAAGTTTTTGTGATTCGCGCCAAGTTGACAAGGATTTTTGAAATGTTTTAATAAAAACTGAGATTTAATTCCAGATAAGCAGGTAAAATTTGACAATCTCTCTTAACGGACGTTTTTGAAGTTCAATCCGTGTGAAATGTCAAAAATATTTCATTTAACAATTTACGTTCAAGATTTTTGACATTTTTGTATGTGTATCTATACAACATGAGCTGTCAAATTGTTAACCTTGAAAAGATCTCATTTTAAAATCAAGGCAGGTTGACAGACAAAGTGGTCCCAAAAGAGCATTTTATACAAGGAAATCATTTCACATGACTAAAATCTGACAGAATTTAACAGAATATAAATCTTTGTAATTTTTTTAAATAAATAAAGGGCATTTAACTTGACTACCACTCAAAAATGGTGTAACGTTTTTTTATCTCATTTGAACATACAAGAATGTGGCGTAAAACAAAATAAAATCTTTTAATAAAAAGAAAAAGGTAACAAAAAAAAACCGAAGTTGCAGAACAACTTTCAAATTTTTTTGCTCTCATTAAGATTTTTCTCAATCATTATGACTTGAAATTATTTAATTTCATATACAAACTTAAATTGAATCAAAATTTAACATAAAAAAAAAATCAGTTAAGCAAAAATTTTCATAGTCAAATTCAGTGTTTACAGTAACATTTTTCATTTAATTTACCAAACAAACAAAAACATTTTTTAGAATGAAATAATTTTTTTTTACGTGTCATTTTAATTATTAAATGCATGTCGATGTGAATTCAACTACACTAATTGAAACTTAAAGTTAAAATTTTGAATTTAAATTTTTTAATGATTGATAACGATAACTGATAACATTTTGATTCAATCAAACACATGTTTTCAAGTTATTAATTGACAGACAAGCGCTTTTTTTTTAACGAAGATGTTGTTTCATTTTAATTTGACGCGTAATATTGACTCACATGTGACAAAACAAACAAATATTATTATTCAATTTGAGTGTTATCTTAAAAAAATAAAAATATGAATAAAATTATGTTAATATTATGATTGAGTTTGCACAAAATGTGAATGAGACCGGTTATATTTCAAGTTATTTGAATGAAAATGACGAGAATTTGCATTTTTAAACGTCAAATTGACCATGTGGAGAACATTTTGTGGTACAATTTTAATGTTTATTGCGGTTAAATCGCTTATCACACTTTTGAAATGTAATTTGATAATATTTGACTGGAGATCGATGAAGGTTACACTTAAATTTAACTGAGTAATCATTATTTTGAATTTGAATGAAAAAAATACACACTTACAATGAATGCTCATTATGGTTGCTTTGTTATTTGAGCAACACATAATATGTGAATGATACGAGTAAACACAAATCACTTTTTTACGATTATTTTTTTAGTCAAAATCACAAAATTATACGTTTTAAACCTTTAAACTTTTAATCAATTTCGTCCACGCAGTAAAACGTCCTTAAAAGCTTTGATTTTGAGCACCTCTAGCTAAATTTCGTTTTTAAATATTTTAATTTTTTTTATTACAGTTCAAGTGCGTGTATATTTTTTAAAATGATATCAAAATGCTTATACGTGTCTTTTTTAACTTGAACAGATTTGAAGCTAAATTTTATTTTGATTTAATTTTTTTTGTTACATGAAGGTTGATTAACACCGTGCTTTATATTTAAAATCTCTGTTAAATTTAAAAATAAATAATTTTTTTGTCAATTCAATGTCACATTTATTTTTTTTGATTTTTTTTCCTTTAAATTATGATTATTTCGATTTTTTTTTTATATTAAATGATTCATAAAGTTCGTTTCAATGTTTTTTCTTATTATGCTTAAATTTTTATTCGATTTTTGTTCCTTATTCTATTTAGAATTTATTCCAAGTTACGTTTAACTACTAAGACATTCGAATTCAGACTAAAACCACATGTAATTTTTAAAAACATGTGTGTTTTTCTTTTATATGAGAGTGAGGTGTGTAATGTACTCTCGTAATATAATGTGTGTGTGTGCGAGAGAGAATTCAAAAGCTTATATCATGCTGACGTGGGAGAAAAAATATTAATAAAAATTTAGCGATTTGCTTTTCATTTAAGGACACAAAACAAATCTTTTCTTAGACGAATTAAGATTTGCCAAGTATTTAAATAAATTTTAGTTCCTTATTATAACGTGATTATTTTACTTGTTCTTTTATTGTCTTTAAACGAGTTATTCTAGTTTCATGAGCACAAGAGAGCTTAAATAAAAATGTTTTTGCCTTGACCGGCATACCAACTTCTCTCAGTCAGTCATATTTTTTTTTTTATATTGCTTTCAATATTATTACTTAAGAATATGAAATGAAAAGAAACTGCAAAATTTCACTTGAAATGAGTTTGATATACGCTGATTGAAGTGTTTAAAGCTCTTTTTGTTTTAAATGATTTTTTGAGTGAGTTGTGATACAATAAAAAATGTTAAATTTATACTCAAGAAGCCGGTATTTCTCATTTTTTATATTTTTGATCAATCTTATTTACTTTTAATTTTTTTCTTGTATTTTACTTTATTCAGCAAATTGTATGAAACACGTGTTTTTTCTTTTTGTTTCATAGAAATATTGCAAAATGTTTTTGTTTTCAATTTTGTATGTTTAAAAGGAATAAGGGGAATAATTTGAGATAAATTGTTATGTAATTTTGATGTTCCGGTTATTAGGGTTATGCCACCCTTAATCGTAATTTGAAAAACCATGTTTCGTTTTAATTTTCATTTTAAGAGAAAAATTATGAATTTTTGAAAAATTTAACGTTTGAATAATACGTTAATTTGTTTAATTATGAAATTTTACTCTCACAATGGACTTCACTTCATTTTGGAAAATTTGCGATGCTTCACTCTTTTTCATCGATTTTTCTTCAGATAATCTTTTTTTTTTTGTATGTTTTTAAAGTTGAAAATAAAAATGAATCTTAAAACGATAAACAACTTTCCCATATAAAGTTAAAGCATTTTTCATAAAAATTTTTCTCGATTACAGATTTTAAGAGTATTAATTTTTTGTGAATGTCCCAGGTTTAAAAAATAGAGATTAAAACAACTGAGTTTCTTCTCGATCGTTTTAATCAATACAAAATGTATATTGCCAACAAAACCCTCTTGAATATCCTTAAATGTTTAACAATGAGTTGATTTTCAACACGTAGCTAGTAAACTATGCCTTATCTCTCTCGTCTAATCCTTATTTCAAGCCTATCTCTTATTTCTCTTAGTCAAATTTAATTTAATTAACATTAAAACACTACACTTTAAAATTCGACATTTAAATTTAAATTAGTTCTTTACTTTTATTTTGAACTATTTTCTCTTCTTTATATCATTCGTTATAATTATTTTTGAGACCAAGTCTTGAAATTAAATTCACTTTTTATACAAGATCTAAATGAGACTGAAAAACAATATTCTGTAAATTTTTGTAAAGAAATGGACTCAAAAAAATCAACCAATTATAATTTAAAACCCATTGATTTTATATTTCAAAAACAAATACGCGCGGTGAGTAGTCACAGTACCCTATCAATTCAATTTCTATGAAGAAACATGGAAATTTTTTTTCCAAAATTTCATTAATTTGAAATTGAACGTCGAAAAAGATAAATTATTTGAGAGCTATCAAAATTCTCGTAGAAAATTGTTTATCTTTAAAAAAAACAGTAATATCCGTCATTTTATTAATAATTCATTGAAAAAAGTCACCTTTATTATATTTCTACAATAACATTCAGCAAAAATATATTCAATGAATTGACGTAAAAAAAAAAAAAAATATAAAA